>CM022303.1:449985027-450370924 GCA_011799875.1 Thinopyrum elongatum
TTTGCATGTATGGATTTAGGAGTTGATGGATCTGTGGATGGATGGATAGATTGATGTAAGGATGGATGGATAGATGGATGTATGTATACAGGGGCGGTGCCAGCAATCTGTGGATGGATGTATGTATATGTGATTTTGAACAATTTGTAGTTGTTATATGGATTGCTAGATGGATGTATGAAACTACATGAAGCGATGGTAGTAGCCTGCCAAGCAGGAAACTACGTACTTCGATCACCGTGGTTGGTGTCTTAGTTCAAGACCACAGTAACTACTGGGATCAACGGCTATTCCTTTCTCTGACAGAATATGTCCAGGAATCCCACCTCTTTCAGCAAATTCGCACTTACTTAACTTGGCATATAAGCGATGGGTTCTAATCTTTCCAAGACAGCTCTGAGATGTTGCTTATGCTCCTCTTCATCCTTAGAGTATTATAAGGATGTCGTCAATGAACACCACTACAAACTTGTCCAGAAAGTCATGAAGACTTTGTTCATCATGCTCATGAAGTAGGCTAGAGCGTTGGTCAATCCAAAAGCCATAACTGTAAATTCATATAGTCCATATCGAGTGGTGAACGCTGTCTTGGGGATATCTCCTTTCGGATTTTCAGTGATGACATTCCGTTCTGAGGTCGATCTTAGAGAATACCCGTGCTCCATTCAACTGGTTGAATAAGTCATCAATCGAGGGAGCGAGTACTTGTTCTTGATAGTGACCTCGTTAAGCTGGCGATAGTTACAACATTCGTAGACTTCCATCTTCTTCCTGACAAATAATACTGGTGACCCCCATGACGAAATGCTTGGATGAATGTATCCTTTCTGTAACAACTCGTCTAACTGCTTCTTTAGCTCTACCAGCTCTGGGCCGGCATACGATATTATCTTGTATATTGGAGCTGTACCAGGAATTACTTCAATGGCGAACTCCAATTCTCGGTCGGGCGGCATTCTGGTATCCTCAGGAAATACATCCAGAAATCTCACCACTAACGACATCAGATTCATATCTGTAACAGTGGTCTGTATGGCTTGCCCTTTCTTGTTATCATTCTGCTGGCCAGAAATTGGATGGTTTGTCCGGCGGGGTTCATCATGTCACCGTTCTGGCGGCGCAGTTGATACACACTTGGTGTGGTGCCAACCAGTCCATTCCCAGTATTATATCCAGTCCTGGGGATTCAATGGCAACAAGGGTAGCTGGGAATTTGACTCCATGGATTGAGAATTCCAGACCCTTGTATATTATATTTGTTCTGAGCATAGAGCCAGGGGATTGTACCACCATGATTTTGTCCAAAAGTGAAGGAGAAAATTTGTGCAAGGTGGCAAAACTTCGCGAAATAAACGAGTGGAAGCCCCAGAATCAATAAAAAATTATTGCAGGTATGTCGTTGACAGAAAACATACCAAGGACAATGTCTGGAGATTCGCAGACTTCTTCGGCAGAGATGTGGTGGACGCATCCGTGGTTGAAGTTGTGGTTGGGGCGGCGTCCAAGGTGATTGACTTGTGGCTTGTGGTCAGCTGACTGCTTTCCGTTATTAGTAGGACACTGCTTGGCGTAGTGTCCACTCTGGACACAAGTGAAACAGGTGTTGTTGCGGCGGCAGTCTTCTATGACTGGCTGCTGCCGAAGGTCTTGCTTGGTTGCTGGCTTGCTGTTGTTGCACATTGTTACACACAGGTTTGTTTTCAGATGGCCCTGGCTACCAACTGCGCAGTTTTTGCGCATAGGGCTCCCTGTTGTCCCTTGGGTTCGAACTTCCTCTTACGATCATCATTTCCAGACTTGTGTTCTTGTTCAGCGATGAAGGCCTTATCCACCAAGGTCTGGAAATCGGGGAAGTCCAACATGCATAGCTGACATCGGAGGGCATGATTAAGTCCTCCGAGGAATCGGTCAATTTTCCTCTCTTCGGTAGCCACATCATGAGGAGAGTACGGGCCAAGTTGTTGAACTTGTTTAGTATTCCCCGCAGACATGTTTCCTTGTGTGAGGGCTAGGAATTCCTCTGCTTCACCTTCATGATACCCGTGGGGATATGATACTGGGAACAGCTCTTTGAATTTCTCCCAGGAAATTTCTTCTCCAGCAGGCCACATTAACTTGGTGTTGTCCACACATATGGCCTGCCGGGCCTTCAAGATAGGGTGGCAAATGGGACTTTATCTGCTTCTTCATAACGAGTAATGTCCAATTTCTTTTCCATGGTTCTTAACCAGTCATCAGCCTCAATAGGATCCACGGCCTGACCAAAGTGGGGGGTTTTGTGCGCTGGAAGTCAGACAGTTTGGAATGCACCCCATTGCCATTGTTCTGACCTACTATTGTCTGCATACTCTTGAGAAATTCCATGAGGTCTTGGTTTCTCTTTTCCTCAAACATTCTCATTATCTGATCTGTGGTTGGTGCCTGAGGTGGTGGTGGTAAGTCTTCGGGCGGTTGCCCTGCCTGCCTGGCGGAACTACGGACGGGGTTTCATCGCCGCGTTGACTGCTACTTCTTCTTCATCCTAATTTTTGTTCCCATAGCAATACACAATCGATGAGCAACATCCACAAGGAGAATAACGTAATATGACACCAAAAGAAAATTCAAGAAAAAGGCAAAGAAAGAAACAACATAATTATACAAGATAACCCACATCATACATGGCAAGCTAGTAGGGGAATATCATGGCTAGACTACTCGTATGGCAGTCGACATATGCAAAGATGCATGCATTACTACTCAAGCTCAATCTAGTGCGTCGGTGACACAACACTGCCGATCTGAAGAGTCCTCGTCGTCTGATCCTGAGTCCAGACCTGGAGAGTCTAGAGATTCCCAGAATTGCAGATGAGAGAGTGCGAGACGTGAGTTGCTGAGGAGGCTCGGTCCCTGTCAAGAAGAGAGCCATAGCTACGGTGGAGCAGGGGTGGCTAGAGTGAGGCCACTCAGCGGTCCAAGTCGTCCGACGAATAACCTTGGTCCAGAACAAACACGAAGGGAGTATAAGCACGCGGGGGGTGGAACGGTGGTGGATAACTAGGTGGAACTACAGGAGGAGGAGGAGCTGGAGTCAATGCTGCAAGTGGCCTCCTGAGCACGACACAGCTCCTCAGCCAAGGAAATGATCATACGGTAACTGCGTTTAGATAGCGAGACAAAACACCAGCCGCATGATACAGTCGGGTCGACAGGTGAGAAAGAGACTAACCCTGTCGAGGCGACAGAGTGGGATAGTGGAAGAAACCTGGATGGGTCTGCATCTCGACCTTGTGGAAGCGCAAGTCGGTAAAGCCTCCATGGCAGCAAGCTGGATCGCCAGCTCCGGAGTAGAAGCCACTCCGCCCTTGGAAGAGCGAGAAGAGCTTCCAATATCCAAAGTTGCGGTCACGTAAGCCACTGCATGGTACTCATATACTGACTGCCCAACTGCTCCCGGAAGACCTGGTACATCGGGTCATCACCGTTGGGATACAGCCGAAGCCAGATGCTACAAAGCAGAGCTGGAAAAGTGTGGGGTCTGACTCATGATGAAAGTGAGTATGGAACTGGTGCCATCTACACTCACATGCCAAGAGTTAGTAACATAATGAATTATGATGCATGAGGCATGGTATGCAAACAGCAGGATGCACACTCAAAGTCCTATGCTAATCGCAGTCCTAGCGCGGGTTACCTAGGGTGTCCTACAGTCAGCGGCTCTGATACCAAGCGTTGTGGCACCCCGGCTCGGAGAACCGGTTTACCAGGTGTTTCCAACCCAGAGATCATGTCTTCTGGAAAACACACAACAACTTGGAACAGAACATACACTACTGGATCTGGGTCTTTGCCATCTGCCAGCTCTTTGCGTCTGCCATGATGGATAAAGAGACTCTTTGCCGTCTGTCTTCTCAAAGCAGACGGCAAAGAACAGCTGTGGAACAGGGTCTTTGCCATCTGCCAGCTCTTTGCCGTCTGCCAGCAGACGGCAAAGAGTTCTTTGCCTCTGCCAGCAGCGGCAAAGTCCAAAGTGACCCCAATACGTACTCGCACTGGGTAGGTCCGACACGGGCCACTTCTTGCCGTCTGCCAGAGACGGCAAAGAGGTAAGAGGGGCCAACGTTTCACGGCGGTGGCGGTCTAACGGTCATCCTCTTTGCCGTCTGCTGGCGGACGGCAAAGTCGGCAAAGAGAAAAAAAAACAAAAAAAACAAAAAACAGACGGCAATGCGGGGGGTTAATTTGGCCCCCGCGCGCGCGCCCTCCTCCACATCTCTTTCTCCCGCCTCCACACTCTGCCTCCCGCGCAGGCCACGCGACGCCGCTCCCGTGCAGGCCAACGCCGCAGCCCCCGCACGCGCAGGCCGCCGCACGCCGACCCCTCCAGCGCAGGCCGCCCCGCCCCCTCCCTCCACGCGCCGCTGCCCCCCCCTCTTCCACCACCCCCCGCCCTCCCCCCACCGCCGCGTCCCCCTCCCCCTCCACGCACCCCCCTCCCTCCCTCCTCCACGCGCCCCCCTCCCTCCCCCCTCACCGCCGCCCCCTCCCTCCCTCCCTCCCGCGCCCCTCCCCCTCCACCACCGTGGCCCCCTCCCCTCCCACCACCGGCCCCCTCCCTCCTCCACTGCCGCTGCCCCCTCCCTCTCCTCCCCCTCCTCCACACCGTCGCCCCCCTCCTCCACCACGCAGCAGCCAGCTCCTCCTTGCCCTCTGCCCCCTCTGCCCAGCCCACGGTGAGCACGGTCCCTCTTTGTTCTTATTTTTTTTTGCATGTATGGATTTAGGAGTTGATGGATCTGTGGATGGATGGATAGATTGATGTAAGGATTGATGGATAGATGGATGTAGTGTAACAGGGGCGGTGCCAGCAATCTAGGTGGATTATGATATGTGATTTTGAACAATTTGTAGTTGTTATATGGATTGCTAGATGGATGTATGATGTGTAGATGTATGGATGGAAAGATGGATGAATGCTATATAGATGTATGGGTGGATTTATGTATGGATTTTCATTTAAAAAAATAGTGTCTTTTTATTCCGTTAGGTTAGATGTTGTTGATTATATTGTTCTGCGCTGCTTATGTTGGATTGTTTTTCATGTGCAGGGATCTTCTCTTCACCTCCAGGAGCACTGTCGGTCCCGTTGCCGTTGTCATCGTCGTTCGACTACCGCCTCTACGGTCTAAGGGTGAGCTCGACTGTCATCTCCTCCCTGACCTTCGCCTATTTGCTCTGTTTCGGTCGTTGTGTCGATGGCTGGAGTTCGGTGCGGTGTAGTCGTTCATGGGTCATCGAGGAGAGAAAAGAAGGAAAAGAATCTCCGAGGGGTCGAGGGTCGTCGAGGGGTTGAGGGGTCGAGTGGTCGAGGGATGACTTTCATTCTGATGGTGCTTCCTTTTGAAAGAGATGAGAGTGAGAGATGAGATGCTCTTGAAGGAAGTATACCGGCTGTTCATAGGTGGTCGGTCTTTCTCGTCCTCCCCCTCTGTGACCTTGGTAAAGCAGGGGGAGGACGAAAAGACCGACCGTCACCGACGGTCGAAATAACATTGAGAGATGAGAGATGTTATAAGAGGAAAGACACCGGCTGTTGTCGTAGGTGGTCGTTGCTCCTCATCTCTTGCTGTGAGACCTTGGTAACGCAGCAAGGGATGGGAGTAACGACCGTCACCGACGGTCGAAATAAACAGGCAAGGAGTGCCCCACCATACATATATACCACCACTTGAGAGGTGAGAGTTGTTGAAGGGAGCATCGACGGAATGAAAGTCAACCCGACACCCCGACCCGACACCCCGTCATATATTTGTGAATTATGAGTTAGGTCATATATTTTCTGATTTAAATGTGCAGTTCTTTCGTTGCTGCGAGGGTCTGGTGTTCCACGACCTCCCCGTGCGTTCGACGAGCTCCGCCTCTGCGTTCGTGGGTGAGCACAAATGACATCTCCTCCCCCCCCCTTCATTTGCTCTGTTTCGGTCTTCGTGCCGATGAAACTTGCTAGCTGTAGGTGTCAATCATCAGTATGCGTGACCACTATGCGTCTCCCGTTCGAAAGGGTTACATCTATAAATATGCATTCATTTGCATATTTATAACCGTGATTCTTTCGAATTGTCCAACGTTATCCATGGACAGCCCGAGTATGTGTAGATTGGGTTCGTTTTCCCATATGCTCTGCTTCGGATCCGATGCAGAATTTTGTCAGTGCCTCCCTGTTGTTCTCCGGGTACACATCCTCTCTGCTTATTGCCGAGACGTGTATCAGGAGAACAGCGGGGAGGTGCTGCCGAAATTTTGCATCGGATCCGGAGCAGAGCATGGGAAAACGAACCCAATCTACACATACTCGGGTGGGATTAGGACCTATCTTTACCTACTAGCGTCTAGGTTGCATGGACGTAATAAAATTGACAAACTCTATTAACTGATGAATATGGTTTGCTGAATTATGTATGTATTTCTTGTGTGTCCAGTAGCTAGGCAAGATGAGTGATCGTGCGTGGATGTACACCGGTCACACTAGTCAGAAAGACATGACCCGTGAATGGATGAGAAAAACCAATGGGTTTGTGAGAGCCGCATTTGCAAATGGACAGGAAACAACCTGGTGCCCCCGTCTCAAGTGCGACAACTTTCATAAGAAGTCAGAGTTTGAAATGATCAAAGACCTACAGAAGTTAGGTTTCACGCCTAATTATACGGTCTGGACATTTCATGGTGAGTCTGCCCAACATGCCAGAGCTGAGGAGGGCCGTCGTCGCACCGACGAGCATGGTACCGGGACTGAAGACATGGTGGAAGACTTTGATGATGCTCGGGATTCGGACGATGAGATGGAGGAATCTACAAAGGCCTTCAATGATATGTTGGAGTCTTCAAAACGTCCTCTCCACGAGCACACTGAGCTTTGTCAGCTGGATGCCATCGCACAAGTAATGGCTCTGAAGGCTCAATTCAACTTGGGCAGAGAATGCTACGACGCGATGATGACACTATTTGGACGCTTTCTACCCAAAGGCCACGTAATGCCTGCAAACCTGTATCAGTCGGACAAAATCCTCCGTGTACTTAAGATGCCCTATGAGAAGATAGATGCCTGTGAGAAAGGATGTGCCTTATTTAGGCTTGAGTATGCGGACTTGAAGTATTGTCTTGTTTGCCAGTCTTCCAGGTATGTTGAGGTAGACAACGGTATGGGTGAGAAGAGTCAGACAAAAATCCCAGTTAATGTTCTTCGGTATATGCCAATCATACCAAGACTTCAATGTCTTTTCATGGTCGAAGAGATGGCCAGACAGATGACATGGCACAAATTGGGCAAAAGAACCGAACTAGATGCAGATGGGGAGCCGATGTTGGTACACACATCGGACGCTTTTGCGTGGAAGCACTTCGATGCAATACATCATGCTAAAGCGGCAGATCCAAGGCATCCTCGACTCGCCATAAGCACGGATGGGTTCAATGTGTTTGGTATGATGGCAGCCCAATACAGTTGTTGGCCTGTATTTGTCATTCCACTCAATCTCCCCCCCCCCGGACAGATTATGCAAAGAAAGAACATTTTCCTGACGTTGATAATTCCGGGGCCCAACTATCCGGGGAAGAATATGAATGTGTACATGCAGCTGCTTAAGGATGAACTGCAAGAAGCTTGGGATAATGGGATCAAGACATACGACGCCGCTACAAAAAAAAACTTCCTAATGCGTGCGTGGTACATGTACTCGATGCATGACTTGCCGGCGTATGCGCTATTCGTTGGCTGGTGTGTGCATGGAAGGTTCCCGTGCCCCACATGCAAGGCAGCTCTTGAGTTTCGTCGGCTGCAGGCGGGTGGCAAGTTTTCTTGCTTCGACATGCATAGACAGTTCCTGGATCCTCGCCATAAGTTCAGAAAAGACAAGAAGAACTTCATCAAAGGTAGAGTTGTCAAAAACTCTGCACCACCTGCGTTGACAGGCCAACAGACCCTGGATCAGTTAAACTCTCTCGAGCCGGATCCGGAGCGTCCAGGGTATTTCAAGGGGTATAATTCTGAACACGCCTGGACTCACAAGACATGCTTGTGGGATCTGCCTTACTTCAAAGACCTCCTTTGGCTACACAACATCAACGTGATGCACACTGAAAAGAATGTCGGCGAGGCCCTCTTTGGTACATTGTTCGACATAGAGGGGAAAACAAAGGATAATCCCAAGGCTAGAGTCGATCAGCAGGCTCTATGTGATAAACCGCTACAAAACATGCGACAACCGAAAGGAAAGAAGAACTGGACGAAGCCAAAGGCGTGGTTCAATCTTGGAAGACCAGTTATGAGGGAAATGCTCCTGTGGGTGAAAAATGAGTTGATGTTCCCCTGCGGATGACCTGTCAATGCTTGACCGATTACGTACAGGAGGCCTTCCACATGTTGATGCATTTATTGATGATGATGAGCACGTCATTACTGATAGTGATGATGATGATGCATTTATTGACCACGAAGCATATATAGACGATGATGATGATGCATTTATTAATGATGACGATGAAGATAATATTTCAGTTCATGTCAGGTATTCAATTATTATTATGTACATATATATTATTAATTAGTTCATGTTAGGTATTCAAATTTTTATTATGTTCATGATGATGATACACTAAAATTATATACATATTATTCATGTCAGGTATTCATTCTTTTTATGTTGTACTAATTTTGTTTACTCTTTGTCATTGCAGGTGTTGACAGATGGTGGGCGCGGGTCGAGAGCGCTCCGAGGCTCCTTCCTCGGCGCGTGGTGGGAGGGGTAGTTCCATTCCACCCCAGAGCCTCCGGAGAGTGCTAGATCTCAGTATGCAGACACCACCGGCGGTCGCTTCTTCTTCGACCGGGAGAGGTCGGGGGGGAAGAAGGTTGCTAGAGGTGGATGTGGCGGCAGGCGAGGTAGGAAGGCTGCTGCTACACCTTCCTCGCCGCCACCCCCAGCTGATTCACCCGACCACAGGAGTGCTCCGTCTGAGATGGGGCCGCCTGAGGTGGAGCCGTCTCGGACTCCGGTCCACGAGCCTATGGCAGACGCGCCTACGGCCGACGAGCCTCGGGCCGACGAGCATCGGGCCGCCGAGCCTTCGTCCCGCGAGACTCCGTCCCACGAGACTCCGGACCTCAGCAGGGATCACACTGAGTCGCGGCAGAACCCTTTGGAGGACTCGCCGGAGTCGAGTGGCCGTGCTGAGGGTGGCTATAGCTCTAATAGCTATAGCGAGAGTGAGTGGGTTGAGGGGCGCAAAGTCTACCAGCGTGGTGGTACAAAGCTCCCTGACACCCCGACGACCCCCGACCAGAGGTGGTTGATTGCGCCTAGCGGGGAGAAGTAAGTGCATTTACTCTTTTTTAACCTTTTGTCTTCATGTTTCTTCGAATATCTAATGCGTTGGCCTTGTCATACTGCAGGTCTTCGACACACGAGCCGAATATCCGCAAGCCCAACATTGTCCTTGGTGTGATTTGTCGCTAGAGCTTCCCGGGGTGGGTCACGTTACCCCGTGAGGGCCGGGTTCGAGAGCTAGGAATGACCTGGGAGCACTACTTGGCTGCCTCGGCCCCGCCGGGGCATAGGATCGGCGATGTCGAGTGCCACACGGTCGCCGACATTGTGATCCAGACGTTTTGGGTAATTTCTCCTTTGCCGTCTACGTTGTGTTTTCTTCTTTGATTGGCAACCCTAGTGATTGTACTAATCCATGTTTTCTTGTTTGATTGCAGACCTTCTACAGGTGTGCTGAGGGACAGGAGGAGGCCGCGGCTCGGGTTATCGACACCGAGTGCAGGCGCCTACTTCAAAACTTTCGGCATGAGGCTCGGACGTAGGCTATTCGAGACTACTTCGCCTCGGTTGGTATTAGGAGGAAAAAAGAGAAGTTGCGCGTCAATTTTCTGAGTAAGGAGAAGTACATGAAGGTAATTACCTATTCTTAAGGCCTTGTACTTAGTTTCCTTGATTTGATTCGTAGGCGTAGCGCTCAAATTTCTCTTGCTTAACTTAGGTGCCCCCGAGATGGTGTGCGGATAGGATGGACTGTTGGGAGGCGTTGGTGGATGAGTGGTGCACTCCCCAATGGCGCTCCATCCATGACATTGCAAAGGAGAAGCGTGCCCAAATGAAAGGTGTCCCACACCATCTAGGCAGCGTCAACCTACGTCAGTTCGGGGAAAACTGGGTATGTGGTTTGCTTCATGATTCATGCAAATTCATTCTTCATGCTAGCTTGAGCCCTTAACTAATACTCTGTTCCTCTCTTTTAGGGGCGATACAACAAGGCTCCAGTGCCAGAGCTGTTCGACCTCTATGCCATGTCCAATACTGCCTCGTACAACAAGGCCAAGGCATTCTCTGAGTCTGACCTCGATGATCCAGAGAAATTCACCAACCTCACCTCCCACCACAAGCTTGTGACGTACAGAGACCAGGGGAAGAAGAGGAAAGGGCCGAACTTTAACCCCAGCCAACCTCTTGATCCAGAGCTGGTGATGATATCTGGTGGCGGAAGGTCCCATGGCTCGTTAGCCATTGGGAATGGACTGATACGTTGTAGTAGCACTCTCCCGCAGATCAAGAAGCGCCAGACCAGCTCCGATCCTGAGATATTGCCTCGTGCACGGCCAGTGGAGATCCAATTCAAGGTTAGTTATACGGAATCAGATACCTTTCCTCCATTACATTGTGTGTGCGGCCGTCGATTATTACAATGCTAACGAGTGGTGTTGCAGGCTGCTATTGAGGCAGAGAGAGCGAACACGCAGGCGCTTCTAGCGGAGAGGGACCGGCAGATGGCTAAGCTGTTGGAGGAGGAGAGGAACCGGAACATGATGGCTACCCAGGCCCTATACGAGATGTTCGCGGTAATTTTCTTTTGCATGTTAGCCAAATCATGCACGTAATGTTCCTTACATTAGTATCTAATATGACTGACACATCAAAACCAAATGTGCAGGCCATGTGCGAGAAGACCGGCACGACTCCTCCGGCGATGCCAGACATTGTTCCGGCGGGCACGGTGAGTTTCATTTGAATGGTCATTAGTTACTAGTCTTCACATTTGAGTTGCATCATGCTAACGATACATTGGAAATGATCTTTGGTGCAGCATAACTCCCGACAAGCATCGACCGATGCTTCTCCGTCTGCCACTGGCGTGACCGGTCCTACAACTACACCTCCTTGATGACGGTAAGTTTTCCCAAGTGTTTAGCTTAACAAATGCATACTTAGCTTAAGAAATGACCTAGTCGTGTGCCTTTGGTAGCCTTCCATACAGGGAAATGCCTCCTAGTGCTCCAAAATGACCTATTTAGCTCCAAAATGACTTAATATGCTCCTAAATGACCTATTTAGCTCCAGAATGACCTATTTAGCTCCAAAATGACTTAATATGCTCCTAAATGACCTATTAAGCTCCAAAATGATCTATTTAGCTCCAAAATGACTTAATATGCTCCTAAATGACCTATTAAGCTCCAAAATGACCTATTTAGCTCCAAAATGACTTAATATGCTCCAAAATGACCTATTTAGCATATTAAGTCATTTAGGAGCATATTAAGTCATTTAGGAGCATATTAAGTCATTTTGGAGCATATTAAGTCATTTTGGAGCTTATTAAGTCATTTTGGAGCTTAATAGGTCCATTGGACATATTAAGTCATTTTCGAGCTAAATAGATCATTTTGGAGCTAATTAAGCTTAATATGCTCCAAAATGACCTATTTAGCTCGAAAATGACTTAATATTCTCCTAAATGACCTATTAAGCTCCAAAATGACCTATTTAGCTCCAAAATGACCTATTTAGCTCGAAAATGACTTAATAGGCTACTAATTGACCTATTTAGCTCCAAAAGGACCTTTTTAGCTCCAAAATGACTTAATATGCTCCAAAATGACCTATTTAGCTCGAAAATGACCTATTTAGCTCGAAAATGACCTAATATGCTCCTAAATGACCTATTAAGCTCCAAAATGACCTATTTCTCCAAAATGACTTAATATGCTCCAAAATGACCTATTTAGCATGTTAAGTCATTTTGGAGCATATTAAGTCATGTCCGAAGCATATTAGTCATTTAGGAGCATATTTAGCTCCAAAATGACCTATTTAGCTCCAAAATGACCTATCTAGCTCCAAAATGACTTAAATGCTCCTAAGTGACCTATTAGCTCCAAAATGACTTAATATGCTCCAAGATGACTTAATATGCTCCAAAATGACCTTTTAGCTCCAAATGACTTAATATGCTCCAAAATGACCTACTAGCTCCAAAATGACTTAATATGCTCCAAAATGACCTATTTAGCTCCAAATGACTTAAGATGGAGCATATTAAGTCATTTTGGAGCATATTTAGCTCCAAAATGACCTATTTAGCTCCAAAATGACTTATTTAGCTCAAAAATGACTTAACATTCTCCAAAATGACCTATACTTAGCTTATTTAGTTCATTTATGACATACTTAGCCTATTTAGGTCAAAAATGGCCTATTTAACTAGGTTAGATCTAAAATGACACAAGTAAGCAATAAGAAGAAGAAAAGGGAAGAGAAGAAAAATTATGCTTCTTTTTCTTCTTCTAGTCTTCTTCTTCTTGTTCTTCTAACTTTCTTCTTTCCCATTTTGCAGATTTGCTTCAGAACACGGAAGCTTGCGTTGGAGTCTACTCTTCTCGTTGTCCTTCCTTTTTGTTTTGATTTTGTAGGATGAACAATTTGAAACTTGCTACGTATATATGTATGGATGGATGGTGGCTATATTGTATATGGACCTTTTGCTTAGTTGTTGGATATGTTGGACTTTTCATTTGGTGTATATATGTGTTGGATGATGATATATGTGTTGGATATGTTGGATGATCCATATGGACAGGGGTCTTTATGGTTGCTATATGTACTTGTTGAAATATTTTGAAATGATATTATATATACATATATATATATATATATATATATATATATATATTATATTATATATATATATATATATATATATCTGTGAAATTGATTGAATTAAAAAAAAACAGGGGCATATAGCCAATTTGCCGGCTAGCAGACAGCAAAGGGCTTTGCCGTCTGCAGCAGACGGCAAATTGGCCACGTGGCAGCACGCTGTTCACCTGGTTGGCCTATTGGCCTCTTTGCCGTCTGCCAGCAGACGGCAAAGAGGGCAAGGTCTTTGTCGTCTGCCAGCAGACGGCAAAGGAGCAGGGTCTTTGCCATCTGCCGGCAGACGGCAAAGGAGCAGGCTCTTTGCCGTCTGCCAGCAGACGGCAAAGAAAGCTCTTTGCCGTCTGCTGGCAGACGGCAAAGAGCACCGTTAGCCCCCTAACGGGGCTGTCACCTTTTTTGTGCCGTCCACAAGCTTTGCCGTCTGCTAGCAGACGGCAAAGAACTTTCCTTCTTTGCCGTCCGCCAGCAGACGGCAAAGCGGCCTTTACCGGCATCGGCTTTGCCGGAGTGTTTGCCGTCTGCTGGTGGACGGCAAAGCCTTTGCCGTCCGCCAACAGTGCCTTTGCCGTCTGCTTTGGCAGACGGCAAAGCAGCTGATTCCAGTAGTGATAGCTGAACTTTTATTGATAATAGTCAAGTACAAGCTTATATATTACATGATCATCGAGGCCAAAAGCACATCTAGTGCTATGACAATATCTACATTGTTTATCTAACATATCAGGGCCTCGGTATTACTGCGGAATACTACAGTGAAAGACTACTGCGTAGCGGAACATGATAGTAACTCCATCCACAGGGACACTGCTGAGGACACATCCTAGGCATCGCAACACGGACCTTCGAGACCTCTGTCTTAGTCTTCTCCTGCATCTGGCATGATACGCCAGGTGATTACTTTGAATGTACTCGCAAGCACATGACAACCAAATATGCAGCAAATAATAGCATGGCAATTAACTTGTGAAGTCTTAAATGTTTCACTTACTGCTATTAACTTACTCATATCCGGGTTGTCTCACATCCTCGGAGTACTCAATGCCAACGAGTACTTCCGCTCATAAGACAACTTCTTCCATCATTACTATGGTTATTACGGTTGATCACCTAGAGAGGTCTGGACGGGCTGTCCAATACCGTGCACGCGGCTATTCGAATAGATTTTACACTCTGCAGAGGTTGCGCACTTTACCCACACCATGGAGCACCTGAGCTCGCGATCCCATTCGGGTGGACCAGCGTTGCTCCAACGAAACCTGCCTGACCCGTGACTCTTCCATCGTACCACCGGCAATCATCCTCCCCCAGAGTCAAGCCCTGGGTGGCCCCGTGTCATCTCGTGACGCCGGCACAAAACTCAACTGGGCTCATAGGGTTATCGCCGTCTACCTGATCAGGGCAGCACGCACGCATAACCCTCCTTGTCTGGAGGTACCGGTGAAAGAGCACGGAGCAAGATCAAGTCAAGGCCGTCCCATACCGGCAAATATGGCTGCACGGGTAAGCCCGGATAGGTGACTCTTGATCAACCAACTAAGTTTCACTTAGCAATCATGGTCATTCATCAGATCAATTTAAGTTGTCAACAATAGGCATTCAAATACTTTACTTGAATTATCTATGTTAATTAAATGCGGGAAATGAATATGAAATTATGCAATGCTATGAAATGCTTCATAATATGGATGTCCTGGCTTGCCTTGATCAGTTGGGTTGTTCAAATACTCCTGGTCTTCAAATCCACAAGAATCTCCTTCTGAAAATATTTTTAAATGGCAAACAAAAATGTCACATCAAGACTTTTATTCACCAAAAATTCTGTGAGCATTGGAAAAATACCAAACTTGGTCAGAAAATAAAGAAGTTGAATATGAACACAATGCAAAAAGAATCAGGTTAATTGGACCTTTTATTAAAAAGTTATTAGTGGTTAAAGTGGCTGGTCAACTCTGTTTAAATAACAAAATTCAGAAAAAATAGAAAAACCTGGAATGGGCCACGTCGAAGGCCTAAAGGCCAAAGGCGCCTTCACTTACCCCTTCGCGCGCACGCTATTGGGCCGCTGACAGGTGGGGGCCCGCTCGGTTTAAAATAGAGGGAGGAGGGAGAGAACAGAGGGAGGCGGGGCTCCGGCGACGCTCATCGGCAATAGGGACGGCGGCGGAGCTGGGAGTTGATGGGGATCGATCGGGCACTCGAAGACGGTCCTCCCTATACCCGTAGCTCCCCCGGAGATTGACGGACGGCGCGGCGCCCTTCTTCTCCGATGGACGAGCGCTACAGTGGTCGATGGAGGTGGCGATTCCGGCGACTATTCTCTCGGGCAGGAGGTCGAGGAGTACCAGTGGAACTTGCTGAGTGCTACGGTGGTCTCAGGCGAAGTGGAGGAGGAGTGGTGATGGCTGTCGATATCGCGAGGGCGGCGGAGGAACTCCTGTGAAGCTCGAGGTCAGAGGGCCTCTCGGCCTTGGCTCTTGCTTGGGGAGGCAATGGAGGATGGAGGGAGAGGGGTGAGGAGCTAGCGAGGCCGGGCGGGGCTATTTATAGGCGGGAGGAGGCGCTTAGTGATCTCTATGGATCGGCGGCGACGTGGCTACGCCACTGGAGCAAGGACGGCGAGCTGGCCGTCGTGGCGCGGGGTGAAGCGACGGGAGCGAGCAGAGGCATTTAATGCGCGAGGGGATAGCTCGGGGAGAAAAAGACGAGCGGCCGCCGAGGGCTTCTCCGGCGAGGGCGAAGGATCTGGAGGGGCTAGGTGTCGCACGGAAATGATGTCGGCATGCTTGGACAAGCTACTGCGGCGCAGGCGTCTCGATCTGACAAGACCCGAGCCTGGTACAGCACAGAGCGCGGTGACAAGCATGCCATCGCCGTGCTCACCACGGTGCTTGCCACCAGGAGGCCACACAAGCCTGGCAAATCTTGTCTGGCACGTCGACCCTCGATCACTCACTTCACCTGCACCCATCGTTTGGCTTGGTTTGGTCTGAGATGAAGGGTAGCTTCAACAACAGTTCCTCACAGTAAAGAAGAGAGGGATCTGGAGAGGTGGAGAGCTAGGCATGGAGCCAAAGAGATTGTCTGGAGTGATCCTCGTTGGAAGGACTCCAAACTGGTCAAGTTTGAGAAGGTTTGGTTGATATTTGAGGGTAGTTCATGTGTAACCTGCAAATCTGGTCCAAAATGTGAATGTTGAGGTACTGCTCACTTGAATGATCTCCTGAGGCTGAAACTTGGTGGAGGGAAGTCATTTGTAGGTGTCCTCATGCCACAAAATTTTCAGAGCATTTGGACAAACCTAGCAGGTACTTCCTTCACAAAGGTCCAGACTGACCAGGAACAAAAATGAATTGTTTTGCAAAATATTTGAACTAATCCATGGAATATTTTTGGATATTCGGGCAACATATATTCCAAGGTATTTTAGGGAATTATTTGAGAATTTTCTGGCCAACCAAACTATAGGTTGCTTCACAACCCATAGTGATGACCTAGATTCCCAAATAAAGAAAATGATTATTAGAAAAGATTTAAATTGGGATTTGGGTCCTTAAGGTACCTGGCAGGGTTTTGGCAAGGTGTTTAGGCTTTGGATTACTTGGAAAAGATTCAAAAGTTTCCAAGACCAATTGAAAAGGTTCAAAAACCATTCGAATTTCAAATAAAACCAAGAAAAGTTTGAAAAGAAAAGGTTGCCAAAATCAGGGTGTCACAGCGTACACGCCGAAGGACAAGCACATGGAGGCATACCTTGAGGAGGTACGCAAAATTGAGAAATGATTCTTGGGCTTGGAATTGCAGCACGTACCGCGTGGCACGAACAAGGAGGCAGACGACATCGCCAAGAGGGTGTCCCGGCGCCAACCTCAGGAGCCTGGCGTCTTCGAGGAGCGGCTCTGCCTACTGCAAGACCTGAGCCGCCTCGGGAGGAACCGCCCATGGCACCCTCCTCGGGCGCCCCAGCTTGCGGCCCGGCCTCAGGAGCCCGCCTGCTTCTCGCGCTCGAACCTCAGGAGGGGTGCTGGACCGAGGAGTTCAAGGCGTACCTGCTCCGAGGAACCTTGCCAGAGAAGGAGGAAGACGCAGAACATGTGGCCCGCCAGGCCACCGCGTACCGCATCCAAGACAGCGAGCTCTACCGAAGGCGCCCAAACGACGTCTCTCTGCGATGCATCTCCAAGGAGCAGGGATGCGAGCTGCTGGCAGACATCCACAGTGGGGACTGCGGGCATCACTCCTCGTTGCGCACCCTCGTGGGCAAGGCGTTCCGCAGCGGATTCTATTGGCCCACGGCGCTCAATGATGCCACTGAGCTGGTGAGATCTTGCGAAGCATGTCAGTTCCACGCCAAGCAGATCCACCATCCCGCTCAGGGCCTCCAGACCATCCCACTAACATGGTCATTTGCGGTCTGGGGGTTGGATATCCTGGGCCCGTTCCCTCAAGCGGCAGGGAACTACCGCTACCTCTACATCGCCATCGACAAATTCACCAAGTGGGAGGAGGTAGAGCCCGTGCGTACCATCCCAGCTGGCTCGGCTATCAAGTTCATCAAGGGCCTCGTGAGCCATTTCGGGATCCCCAACCGTATCATCACTGACAATGGCTCTCAGTTCACGAGCAACCTTTTCAAAACATATTGTGCTAACCTTGGATTGCAGATATGCTACGCTTCCATGGCACACCCACGGAGCAACGGCCAGGCCGAGCACACCAACATGGAGGTCCTGAGGGGCCTCAAGGCAAGGAGCTTCAAGAAGAAACTCGAGGCCTGCGGCAGGGGCTGGCTCGATGAGCTCCAGTCCGTGCTGTGGTCCATCCGCACCACCGCGACCAAGCCCACGGGGGAGACCCCGTTCTTCCTTGTCTATGGAGCTGAGGCGGTCCTCCCTCACGAGGTCAAACGTTGCTCCTCGCGGGTCTTGGTGTTTGACGAGGCATGCCAGGACGCCTCACGGGGGATGGATCTTGTGCTGGGGGAGGAGCGCTGTCGCCAAGCCTCCCTCCGCGTAGCGAGGTACCAGCAGGCGCTGCGGTGGTATCACTGCCACAGCATCCGCTCCAGGACCCTCGAGGTGGGTGACCTTGTCCTGAGGCGGGTGCTCTCCAAGGAGGGGCTTCACAAGCTCTCGCCTATGTGGGAGGGCCCATTCAGGATCGCCCGTGTCTCCAGGCCTGACGCCGCGCGCCTGGAGACGCAAACGGTTTCCCCATCCAGAACGCCTGGAACATCCAGCATCTCCGGAAATTCTATCTGTGATCAAGGTCTCCGCTTGTGACACTCTCACAAAATAATGAGTTGGGGCTGTACACGCCAAGGAGTCTCCTGAGTGCCGCCCCTAAGCCTCACAGGGGCTCCCACCCATGTCCTAGTGAAGGCCCCATGCTCCACGCTGGTGGGAAGACAAGAAGACTAGTGTAGGTGCCGGACATGGCTGTTCTTTTGCTTGCTTTCTGTAGCTGGTTTGCAACTTCTTGAATGAAATTTCAAGTTTGCGCGTCTCATTTTATTGAGAGGGTTGGGAATTTTTTTCTCCCTTGCATCGTTCGCTCTTCCAGGGGGAGTGGCAGTTGCCCACTGCTCTTCCTCGTGCATCTCGCGCACAGGGGCTGGGCATGGTGTGTGCGCTCAGGCCCGCCCGCGAACACACCTCGCCAAAGCCTCAGTGCCCTGACCTTTGGTGTCTTTATCCTCACGCGACGCTCTCAAACGAGCTCATGGGCCGACGCTCTATTGAGTCCGTGCCCCCGGGCATCGCGACGTAATGTGCCAACAGGGGCCAGCTCATGCTCAGGGGCTCGCGCGAGGCATGGCACCTCCGGAGGTTTCCTAATCCTACAGCCACAGGGTGCCTCGCGAGGCTCGGCGACTTCCGAATCTTCAAGAATGAGGGGCGTGCAAGAAACCCGAGCTCTCGCGGAAGGGAGTCTACCACAAACATGTTAAGCTAAGTCACCCCAATCACAATCAGCAGCAACATGGATATCACAATGCAATATGGGAATGATAACATTAATGGCCCAGGCGCCGTGGTTCATTACACGCCCCAGCAGGGCCTTCTACTTTTTTCAATGCTGGAGAAAGAAAGAAAGAAACAAAAGTGAGCCGCGCAACTACAGCGGCTCTCAAGGCCCGGCTCCAGCAGCGCCCGAGCTCAGTCCGAGCCCTCCTCCTGCTTCACCGGGGCGCGGCGGCGATGCAGCTCGTCACCCTCCCCCGTACGAGCCCGGCGACACGGCGGCTCGCCATAGTCACCGTCGCTTGTGCTCTCCTCGGAGGGGGAGCTGCCGCTACTGGAGGCAGCGCGACCGTCGCCAAGGGAAAGCTCACCGCTAGCAATATTGCCACCCCTCTGGTCATCGTTGTCATCGCTGTCGCTCTCCGGGCAGCACCCCGAGCGTCGGCCATCTTCTCCGAACACCCTGACATAGAGGGTCGCGGCACCATCATACCTGAAGTGGAGGGTGCACCTCCCATGCAGGCCCCGCGCGCGGGCAAACGGCTGCCACCCGCGATTCAAGAACACATTGCCGGCGGCGGTGACCTTGACCTCCACCCACGAGGCCTTGCTGCAACAGCCGTCAGCCTGCAGCCAGAGGCCACCGGGTCCCTCGGCCGGCAGCACACCCATGAAGAAGCGCGGAAGCTAGAACCAGATACCTGCAGGACTCTCCGACCACACCACGAACTGCGGGAGCGCGTCGGTCGAGTGGGAACATGGGCGCGGTGGTCGAAGGGCTGCCACATGCCTCCCTCCGTCGCCAGAGCCGCCCCGGCCGCGGAAACTTCCACCGCGGGAGGAAGCACCACTGCGGCTGCCGGTGGCGGCGCCAGGCTTCGAAGGGGTGCGCCTGCGCCCTCGAGGAGCCACCGCTGGTGTCGCGGCGTACTTGTGGGGGTGTCCACGGCCTCTCTTGGGCGGCGGCGAGCCTGGCCCCTCCTTGGGAGCCTTCCCCTTCTCTGCAGCGGAAAACCTCCTCACTGGCGCCATGGATGCTTTGGCAAGATGGCGGGACGAAGAGGAAGAAGGAGCAAGCGGCGAGAAGACGGAGATGAGCTGGGGGCTTTGCCCCCTCTCCCATTTATAGCCGGAGGGATGCCAACCGCCGGCCTCCCATGATTCCAAGTAATGATGGTCTTTCTACATGCAACAGGTAGTTGTCAAGTCGGGCAGTTGCCGAGGCAGCGTGGGGAAGTGGAGATGCCCACGTCCCATCAAGCGCCACACGTCGACTTGGTCCGTAGCCCTTTGCCCATGCCCTTTGGCTTCGCCTCGAAGCCAAGTCCGAGCACGCCTTGGGCCCGGGGGCTACTGTCAGCGTTCTGGGAACCGGGGTACCCAGACTTGCCCACCTGCGGCCCACGGCGGGCTCCATCAACGGCCTGGTATGGCCCATCTTCAGCACCAGCAAGACAAGATCCTCGCGAGGGGCCAAGCCTCGCGAGGTGGACAGCGCCAAGACCTCCGGAGGGAGCGGCTCCCCAGGCTGGCTCCCGAGGAGCGGAGATTCCTATGCAAGTGCCCGCCTCATGAGGTTTAGGTGACGCAAGCCGTAACGACCAAGGCCAGGCAGGCGCCAGCGGGCGCAGAGCGATAGGTTTCCTTTTCGGTGCTAAGGAGGCAAGTGCAGGCGTGGGGTCCCAAGGAATCAGCCAAAGGTTTCCATTCGCGTGCAACAAGACCCAGTCCACCAGGACGGCAGGACGGATGTCATCGCCGAGCCCACCACGGCATCATGACCAGAAGCTTTGCAGGCGAAGACCACCTTTCATCAGGATAAGATGTACTACTTGTCCCCCTTCAAAATTGGCCACTATGGGATCCCTTCCCGCCTTCGTTTGAGGGAAGAGGACCAAGGCCACTATAAATATAGCTTAGCCACCACCGTAGAAGGGGATCGATCCTTAGCTCACACCCACACAAGAACAGACCTCGTGAGGTTGTTCTTCCTCTACACTAGTTCATCCTCAGCCCCTCGTGAGGCTAATCCACCCCAAAGCAGGAGTAGGGTCTTACACCGCAAGGTGGCCCAAACCTGGGTAAATTCTTGTGTCCATTTCGTTCCTTGTTCATCGAGCTAGGCTGTGGGGGCGATGAGCTGGTTGGCTGGTGAGGTCGACTTCTTCGCACACGCCCCAGAATTCGAACCTTTCTTGGGTCTGCGGAGCCCAGAATCCGACAGTGCCGCCTGCAAGCCGAGACAACCGCCTTCTTTGCATCCAGGAAGTCCGTTGAACCAAAGGACGCGTAAATGTACTAGTACTACACAATAGCGTCGTCTGTCCGGCTTAGTGCGGTAAGTTGGTTTCTCGAAGAAGACGATGGAGAAGTGGAGTCAGCGAAGAGTGAAATGATGGTTGCTTCGTCCGTGCTTTGTGATTTGACGCCTCACTGCTTTGTGATTTGTGATAGAAGGGACAGGGGAGTAGACTCTGTCCTCTATACTCTACATGCGTCCAAGCATGGGAGAAAGAGGAGAGAGGTTGCATTTTTCTATTCCTTCAATCAATCAATTAGGGAGCTTCGGTTCCATCTTTTTGGCTTTGGCAGCACCGTCCACAATGGTTCCCATCGATGCCAAAAGCTATTTTCATATTTGGCTACACATTGTGGATGCCCTTAACCGTACCACTTGGTTTTGCTCCTGTGTGCTATCTATACAAATCTCGATTATATTGATCAAAAAAATTATAGTATCAAGATTAGTAAAAAGGAGGTGATTTTGCCGCGCAGAAGGTGGGGGAGGTTTCTTATTTTTAGAGGACATTGGCCTGGTGGTTTGCTAACAAGCGGTCCCACGTGTCAGTGCTTTACCAAGCTGATCCGCGTCCCACATGAGGCAGAACAACGGCAGAAGCAACACATGGTTAACTTGAAGAAGATGAGGGAGAAGCGGATTCAACAACGAGTGAAATGATGGTTGCTTCGTCCCTCCAAATTCTTTTTATAGCATTACTTCGTCCCTCCAACTTAACTGCGGGAAAGGTGCAGCTTTGTGATTTGACGCCTCAATGCTCATTACTACGCCGGCGCCATGACTGGGGTGCTTCACCCCTACTACTTTGCACTGTTATTTCGGTATGGCACGTGGACCCGGTTGCTTGATGTCCCACATGTCGGCGAAAGGGACTAGAACATTTATGAAAGCGAGCGCTCCACTCTTACGACGGAGGAGTACACGACACGGCGGCCCAGTGAACTGTTACTTGTACTGTAGTACTAATATAGTTTTGCTGTTTCGCAAGATCCATCGATACAAACCCGATTAAACAGGCAAGGGCGGGATTTTTCCCATGCAGTAGATGATACTAGCCATACATTTCAAAGGCAATTTTAATGTATGCAAACTGAATAATTTGAAACAATATGAGATCTAGTAAAACTAAAAAAACATATGATTTATTGTGTTAGAGTGTAGTAGTAGTGTTGTATTGCATAGTTGTTAGATGTAACATGCAAGAACGTGTAGAGATGTACTTTTGGAGGGCCTACAGAGAGAAATTGTGCATAAAGTGGATTCAAATATTTGTATTCGTCTTCATAGCATTTGTAACTCATATCTACAGTTTGTACAGTAGACGTGAATGCTTGTTCGCTCTTACGAAACCAGTACAGCAATAATGGGGTGACGTGCGCCAATTTAGGCACTAGCACTATGGCCTACTTGGCTCCACAGAGAGAGCAAGAGAAGAGATAAATACATGGGCGGTCAGTGTATTCCAAGCGAAAAGCATAATACGGTCATCGGACTTCAGAATACGCTCATTACGGTCACTATATACATTTTGCGGTGATTATACGGTCACTTGCTCACCGTTCAGTTTTGGATTGCACTCTGTTAACCAGCCAAATAGTCTGCGTGGCACTATGTTGACTGGTTAAATTGACCATGTTCCTTGTGGGTCCCACCTGTCAGTTCACAAAGGAAAAAGGTTTGATAAACACAAATTTGCGCAGGCGCGACAAGACTCCAACCCGTACAGCTGGTTGTGTATATGTCTGTCAGGGCCTGATGTGTGCGCATGCACGTGTAGGTTGAGCACTTGAGCATGAGAGTGCGTGTTGGTCGTGTGGTGTGTGCATGCATGCGTGCGTGTGTGCGTGTGAGTGTTGCGTGCGTGTGTGGCTGTGTGTGTATGTGTGAGTGTTGCGTGCGTGTGTGGCTGCGTGTGTTCATGTGAGTGTTGCGTGCATGCAGTTCGTGTGCATGCGTGCGTGTGTGTATAATCACCACACCAGCTCCTGTGTGTTAAAACAGACGGCTCAGCATACCAATACAAGGCCACCTTGTCCGCTGTGCCCGCGGTCATGACTTCGAACCACAGTCCAATATTTTTTTATCGTTTGTTTTCATTCTTATACATGCCGACAGGTGGGCCCAATGGTACTGAGATAATGTGATGCAACACTAGAGGTGCCACGTGGAGCGTTTAACTGGTCAACTAGTCGTGTCTTGAGCAAATACAGAGCTGTACGGTGAGCCCGTGACTGTATAATAACCACAAAATGTAAATGGTGACCGTAATGAGTGGATTCTGAAGTCCAATGTACGTATCGTGCTTTCGCTTCAAATACAATGATCGTCACTGTATATATCACGAGAGAAAGATGAAACATGCGTAAATGTGCTGGGGGCGTACTTTTAGAGGACCTGAAGATAGTTTGTGTGCGTACGTGAAAGGGGCGTAGAAGGGGTGTATACAATGGAGAGAGAGAGATGCTCTTCGTTTCTCTTTATTATGACTAACTTTATATATAGTATAAAAATATAAAAATTCACAGTGCGGAAGAAATATCATTGGGTGCACCATGCAATGCAAATTAATGTTCATACTCCTCCATATAACTTTGTAATGTTGTATATATGTAGAAATTCTAAAATAAATTTTTGGCCACACTTTGTGTGTTTTTATTCAAAAGGAATGTTGTATGCGAAATAAACGTGAAGAGAGGGCTTTTTAGATCAATGGGGTACGTGATGTAACATGTGTGAATGTGTAGTTGACTTATTTGGCAGGGCCTAGAGAGGTATGTGTATGTATTACGTATTCGAGAGAGGCATGGATAGAGGGGCCGGCGGGGGGGGGGGCGTGGGAGAGATAGCACGAGAAATGAGAGAGGTCTAGAGAGAGACAAATAGGATGTCACAGCGAGAGATACCCTTGAGTGTGTATATGCAAGGGGGAGGGGATAGAGGCACAAGGAGAAAATATTTTGTGTGGTGTCTGTGTTGGTATGTGTGGGTGTGAGAAGATAACGAGACCTGGGGGTAGAGGGTGTGTCGTCGCGTGAGGTCCGGTGGGCCGAGGTGAGGCCATTGGTTCGGTTCCATCCTGCGCCACATTGGTCGGCCCGTGACACATTCAGGGAGACCCATGGAGGACTAGTCGTACAAGACAAAGATACCAGAGTCGTGAAGGACTCTGTGTCCACTGACAAAGCCGACTAGGATTTTTTAACCCTAGGTCCTCGGACTAAGGTAACCCCTTATCTTTGATATTACCATTCATCGAACCTAACTTTAAGGGGCATCCTACAGAATGCTCTGCTACAATCATACTCGTCAATTAGGAAGAGAGGTGGAGACAATGCGTGCGAGACAGGCCTAAAGATAATGTGCCTGCGGGAGACACGTAGGCAGATCTATGTATATAGAAAGGGTCGATGGGGATTGTGCATGTGTATGCTTGTGAGAGGAAGAGTGCTTGTGATAAAGGTTAGTGAAAACAGTCGTAAATGGTTGCGAGAGGGAGGGAGGGTTATATCGAGAGCATGTCTGCGAGAAAGATACCTCGGGAGAGAGTGTGTGAGCATGTGTGAGAGACCACCGATGGATATACACCATGTGCGCGTATGTGTGAGAGAGAAAGTCAGCGCGTGTGTGAGGAGGGGCCTATGGAGAGTGAAACTACACGTAAAAGACTGATGTACACATTGATTAAAAATATAAATTGTATCCAAATATTAGGATGGGATCAAGATATTTGCAATTCGCGCAAGGAACGGTCATTGATCCATCAGACATCTATATTCTATCGAATTTGAGCATGTCTATGTTATTATTCGACATAATTGATCCACAGAGTTAGTATTTTGAACTCCAGACAATGCATCGCTTTAGCAATCGAATATAAACGTGAGTATAGTTCATGTTATGTGTGTAAAGCACATTATACATACAAAAGTTACACAATGAACATTATAAATAGCTAGCTATGAACTAGCATACATTTGAATTCAACTTAAGGTGGTTTAAAAATTTTGAATTCAACATGAAGTCCATTCAATTATTTGAATTCAAGATCATGGCATTTGTAAATCATACCTAAATTATGGGGGCAGCAATCTTTGCTCTGCTTTGTACATAATAGCATATATAGTCGTGCACAAAATAGATTCAAATTTACCTCCTCCATTCCAAAATAATTGTAGTTATAGGATTTTTAAGTGTCAAAATTTCAAAAAGAAGCGCATAATTTAATGAGGTTTTCAAACATAAAAGGTCAAATTTAACGTTGTCTATTTAGGTCAATCCTCAAAGTTCAAGAGTACTCTAAACGTGAATGCTTCTGTTTCAAAATTTCGAATGAAGCGCCAAAAGAGCCTCTACTCGCCTGAAACCACGTGAGACCAATGTTTGGTAGAAGGAAATTACTTTTCTTACTCTGACCCGTGAAGCCTACCGGCCCGACTTCTATAGGTCTAAACCAGGGTAGGTTTGTAACTTCATCTAGACGCCACGCAACCGCCTCTGAAAAACATTCATACACTGTGGCCGCCTAAACACACATTCGCTCGGCCGAAATTGCTCCCTCCCACTATTTGGGACACCTGGGACGTTCCTACCCTCGACCCGCAGTAGGTCCAAAATTTAAGAGGGGGGCAAAGTTTGTGCTTTCCCCAAATTTCAAACAAGCGCGTCGCATCTGCTCAAAAAAAAACAAGCGCGTCCCAGACCGAAACATGGTTCCCCCTTAGCTCCCCCCGCCACCCCCGCCCCCCGTCTGATTCCCCATTCATACTCCATGGGCGCCAAAACTACCTCTCCACCAGCCGCGAAACCCCGGCGTCCTCCGTCCTCCACCCCATCCCACCCATCAACCGCCGCCCTCCTCCATCACGCCGGAGCCAATACCCCGACGTCGTCATCCACCGCAACCGCAACCGCAACGCCCTCCACGGCTAGTAGTTGAAGCCGAGGCTGAGCTACCTCCAGGATGCCGATGTGCGCCGTACCCGAGCCAGTTCAACCACGCCGTCCTGCGCCTCATCGCTGCCGCTCCAACATTGCCACCATCCACCGCACCAGAGCTGTTCCCACTATGCCGTCCTTCGCCGCCTCAGATCAGCTTCCCCTCCGCCGACAGACGGCCACTGCAACAGAGTCAACAATTTGGCCATGGGTTCGTCCAAGGCTCCACCCTCTTCCAAAACATCGGTTCCCCCGGTAAAAAGAAGAACATCGCCGCGATATCAGGAGAACACAGCACTGGCAACCGGAACTGGTACTCCTCTTCCCTTATTCGTGCAAATTTTATGTGTCGGCTTGCATGGTATTCATCCCACAGAAGACACTAGTTGACCGCTTCTTCCTACACCTTCTTCTAGAAACTAGATGTCCCTAGTAACTCGTGATGCACAAGGTTTCTCCTCATATACTATTTCACCTTAGCTAGAGGTCCGTCGCCCCCCTGGATTTCAATTCCTGGTCAGTTGATTCCCAATTAAAGGAAGCATTCCCCGGCATAACAGGCGCTAGTCTGCCTATTATGCTGGGAAGCAGCGCTTCGGTGTTTATCTTAGGGGTGTGTGCGGCCTAGGAGCTGCTGGCGCCCGATCTGGAGGTCGGCCGGGCTTAAAGGGATGGCCGGGGGGCGCTGCCAAGCACGGCGGTGGTGTGAGGTCGAGGGGAGGGCGGGGCGGCAGAGGAAGGGGTCTGGAATGATGGTCGTTGGCGGTTCGAGAAAGATCGTCAGTAGTGACTGGCAAGAGGTAGACGAAGGCCATCTGCCTGTTCCTTGTAGATCGGACGGTTCATAAAAAAATCGACTGACCTATTTATTTCCAGTCGACTGTTATTTTGATAGGACCACATGTGGTGGTGTGCTAGAGGAGTACCTTCATTTCCAAGCCATCCATGTGCGCATATATTACAAAATCATACGAAGTAGAATCTAATTTTTTTTCCATGCAATGTTGTAGAGCTATCATATGTCTCCTGTCATTTATTTTTCAGCCACTTGTTATCTGCTACTTTTACAGTGCACTAGTTCTGCACACACTTCACCCATACTCTCACTATTTTTTTATGCATGGGTATTTCAGCCTTTGCCAACCGGTTGATAGAAGCATGAAATAAAAGAGAGAAGCAGCTCCAGCTTTCTTTGGGCTTAGGCAAGACACGTTTCGGCGCTATAAAGGGTGTAGTGTCAGCAGATGGAGACGGTAATCGTAGCTCTAGAGTTGATGATCTCGCTCGCCATGAACCACCATCCTAGGTGCTTGCTTTAACTTCACGGTGTCATATGTGGTTGCATGTTTCATATGGTGTCTAGCTTGTATTTGAAAGGCCGAAGTCGGTCTTTATTAAGATAAGGAAAGATATTTTTTACATGAACCACCATCCCGGGAGCACCAGAAGATAAATAGCTAGTCAGGGCACTGGCCAAGCCAGTGACAAGCCCAGCACAGACAGGCATCACCTGGAAGCCATCTAAAAAGTCACGATGGTGGCGAAGAAGCCCGCCTCCCACCGGGCTCTCAGGTCCTTGATGATCAAGCTCACCACTCCAACCGGATGTCTAGCTTGTATTCCTTCCAATTTGGTTAAATTGCATCTTCTTAGCTTACACATTATACCTTTGAATATGACATGCCTTCCTGTTTTTGGTAAATACTAGTACATCTGTCTATTAACCATGTTCTTACATCAAACTAATGTTCTTGTGTATCCCTCATCAATCACTTATGATGAGATAGTCACCCCAATGGGTTACTGTGAGAAAAGATGCTCTTTTAAAGAATGCAGAGTCAGCCTCCCCACATGATTCTCAAGAAACTGCAAGGCTAGATGAAGATAGTGAACGTAGCTCTATAGTTGATGACCGCATTTCCCCTACACCACCATCGCAGATGCTTGCTCTAACTTGGCAGCGTGATATGTGGTTGCATGTTGCATATGGTGTCTAGATTGTAATTCTTCCAATCTGGTTAAATTGCATGTGCTATTCTGCTTAGTTTATACATTATACATGTTAATGTGACATGCCTTCCTGTTTTTAGTACATAGTACATCTGTCTATTAAGCATGTCCTTACATAAAACTACTGTTTTTTTGTATCCCGCATCAATCAATATGACGAGACACCTTTAGTATATGCAGTGTGATATTGGTTGCATCTTTCATATGATTTATAGCATGCGCTGCTTCTAATTTGTTGAAACGCCATTTATGATGGGACGCTTTTAACTTGGCAGAGTCATATTGGTTGCATCTTTCATGTGGTATCTAGCTTGCATTGTTTCTTATTTGTTGAAATGGCTTCTGCTTAGTTTACACAAATAGTTGTGAATATGCCATGCCGTCCTATTTTTTGTACATATTCCATCCTGGTACAATGTGTTTGCCTTACATGAAAGTAGTGATTGTCAGTATCGTGCATGAATGAGTTATGAAGAGTGAATTTTATTGCTTTTTCTTGTCGGTTTTACTTGACAATTCAAAATCAATAAAGAGGAAGGAAATTAGCAAGGCAGTGGATAAATGTGCTCCTTCCAAACGGAGGGCCTCTACAGATTCTACTCCGCCACCCCCCAAGAAGATTTGGAAGACAACACATGCATAGACACTCAACGTAGTTGTGTTGATGATGAGCACGTCTACCCTAGTTCATCATCATAGGTGCTCCCTCTAACTTGGCATTGTTATATGTGGTTACATGTTATGGATGATGTCTAGCTTGTATTGCTTCTAATTTTATTGAATTCCATCTGCTTACTTTACACATTATACTTGTGAATAAGACATGTGTTCCTGTTTCTAGAACATACATATCTGTCTATCACACCGTGTTCTTACATCAAAGTACTACTGTTGTGTAACCTGCAACAATCAATTATCATAAGACACGTTTAACTTGGGAGTGTGATATAGGTTACATCTCGCATTCTTTTCTAGCTTGTACTACTTCTAATTTGTTGAAATGGCACTTATGACGAGACAGTTTTAACATGGTAGAGTGATATTCGTTGCATCTATCATATGGTGTCTAGCTTTCATTGCTTCTAATTTGTTGAAATGCCTTCTGCTTAGTTTACACATCATAGCTGTGAATATGCAATGTTCTCCTTTTTTCTTACACATTCAATCGTCCTATCATGCGTTCGCCTTACATTAAAGTAGTGCTCGTCAGCATCCTGCATCAATGAGTTCTGAAAAGCGAATTTTTATTCATTTTTCTTGTGGGTTTGACTTGACAAGGCAATAAAATTAAGAAAGAGGAAGGAAAAAATTAAGGCAGGGACTGATGGCGGTCTTCCGGCGAAACCGGCATCCCAGGTGCTTTCTCTAGCTTGGCAGTGTGATATTGTCTTGCATGTTGCATACGGTGTCTAGCTTGTATTGCTTGTAATTTGATTAAATTACTTCTGCTTAGTTTACACAAATAGTTGTGAATATGTCATGATGTCCTGTTTTTCGTACATATTCCATCCTCGTATCATGTGTTTGCCTTACATCAAGGTAGTGATTGTCAGTATCATGCATGAATGAGTTCTAAAGAGTGAATTTTATTGTTTTTTCTTGTCGGTTTTACTTGATAATGCAAAATCAATAAAGTAGAAGGAAATTAGCAAGGCAGTGGATAAAGGTGCTCCTTCCAAATGGAGGGCCTCTACACATTCTACTCCGCCATCCCCCCAACAAGATTTGGAAGAAAACACATGCATAGACACTCAACGTAGCTGTGTTGATGATGAGCACGTCCCCCCTTGTCCACCATCACAGGTGCTCCCTCTAACATGGCACTGTTATATGTGGTTGCATGTTATGTATGATGTCTAGCTTGTATTGCTTCTAATTTTGTTGAATTCCATTTGCTTACTTTACACATTATACTTGTGAATAAGACACGTATTCCTATTTCTAGAACGTACAATATGTGTCTATCACACCATGTTCTTACATCAAAGTACTACTGTTGTGTAACCTGCAACAATTACTTTTCACAAGACACGTTTAACTTGGGAGTCTAATATAGTTTACATCTCGCGTTATTTTCTAGCTTGTACTACTAATTTGTTGAAATGGCACTAATGACGAGACAGTTTTAACTTGGTAGAGTGATATTCGTTGCGACTTACATATGGTGTCTAGCTTTCATTGCTTCTAATTTGTTGAAATGCCTTCTGCTTAGTTTACACATCATAGCTGTGAATATGCAATGTTGTGAATATGCAATGGCACTAATGATGAGAGACCTTTAACTTGGTAGTGTGATGTTGTTTACATCTTGCATATGATTTATTTCTTGTACTGCTTCACATTTGTTTAAATGCCAGTTATGATGAGACACTGTTAACTTGGCATAGCGATATTTGTAGCATCTTTCATATGGTGTCTACCTTCCATTGCATTGCTTCTAATTTATTGAAATGTCTTCTGCTTAGTTTACACATCATAGTTCTGATTATCTCATGCCGTCCAATTTTTCATACATATTACATCCTCCTATCATGCGGTTATCTAACATCAAAGTTTAGTTCATCTGTATCACGCATCAATTTGTTCTGAAGAACTAAATTTTTATTCCTTTTTCTTGTCGGCTTGACTTGACATGGCACAAAGAAAGAGGAAGGAACACAGGATGGTAGGGGATGGTGTTAGTACTCAGGACACATGGAAACGGAAGCGGAAGAATTATGCAGATTCTGCTGGTACTGATGGTGCAATAGAAGGTCAAAGTCCACCGAAAAATTGTACAAACGCGGTATCCCATGCTACATGAGCTGCAAAACAATCCAAACAGAAACTAATAGCTGCCACCAAACAAGCAGCGATAGCCCTAGTTTTTGCAACACCTTCCACAGTACCACCAGTTGCACGAGTTACTCGTTTGTCAACTCAGCTAGCAGCACGTTCCCAAGCTCCCTTGCCACCTGACACTACTTCTGAAGCACTCTTGACACAAGACGAGTTGGCAAGATCAGATGAACCTTGTGAGCTTCAACAGCAAGAAGGTAGTTGTTGGAGTCAAGTTACAGTTGCAGGCTTCTTTATATGTAGTCTCACAGTTTGATGTACACTAACACTTCCTATGTTCGTTGTTGGACTAGCACCTAGGCGCAAGAGGAAACAGACATCAGGGATAATGCTCGATAGGTTAACTAAATCTAGAGGAGGAAGAATGGAGATCAGTTTTGAGGCAGGTTTAAAAAGGCGATGTGATGCTACAGAGTCAGCCAAGTTAGTATCAGAGGCAGCGGTTGTCGTTAGGTGTCGTGCACGTATCCTCCCAACATGGATTCAGTACAGGAATGACAAAGACGAAACCCAGTTCAGCACCTTCCTCGACCATTTATCTGTAAGTATGGTTATGTATGGAAACTAGTAATATCGTCTTGCTCTGTCCCATACTTTCTAGGTTGATGATAATGAGACTCCCATAATTTTCAACAGATGAGGTTCAAGTTGGATAGCCAAGATGATGCAACCAGACAAGCTTGCACCCATTTTTTCAAGTCTGCTCTGTGATAGTATTGGTATAACTTGAGGAAAACTCACTTTGAAGGCAAGGCTAACAGTGAACTTGCCCAAACATCTCCAGTGGAAAATATATCGGATGAAGACTGGAGAGGCCTCGTTAAACACTGGTCTGATCCAAAGTATCAAGTATGTTATATATATGTGATCAGATCACATGTTGAACTCCTATTTACGGATGTGCCTCACAAATCTATCTTCTTGTAGGTGAACTGTTCAAAGAACAAGGCCAACCGTACGAAAGTGAAATTCCAACAGACGACAGGATCTCGTAGCTATATTGCACACTGCGAGGCTCTTGTAATTAGCTGTTGTTTCACTCTTTTCATTGTGCCATATTATCAGATCTATATTGACTTGTTCCAAATGCAGAGGAAAGCCCGCAAGGACCAAAAAGTACCTGAACCAAATGCTGTGGAAATCTTCAAGGACTGTCACACTAGCAAGATGAAGGGCATGACTACACCAGTCAAAGGCGCTGTTGTAAGTCCTTAATCCTCATGCCTTTTAACTAATACTTACTCTGACTTGTGCATTGAACTGCACGGTTTGCAGCTAATGTCTATTACTCTTTTCAATTTTATACACAATTGTCTTAGCGTATCATTGCACCTTACAAGGTTTAAAAGAAAGGAGTGATGTTCCTTTGATCTTGATCTGTAATCTAGTTCCGTGCTGGACTTGCCCACACAAAGTTACAATTGCATGTTTGTCTGTTCTCAGTTGTTTTGTGATATGAATGATGTTATACTATGCTTACCGTATTATGAACTTTGTCTCTTTATCCTTAGATGTCAATACAATGTGAAGAAATAGACAATACATTAGCCATGGTACATGGTCATATGTTTGGAACCTAGTTTTATTATGTACTTTGCAGTAAAATACAACTAATATTTTACACGGGTTCACCAGAATAAGTTTTGTATATAGACCAACGCTATTTTGTTTGGTTTTGCTGCCTCCTTAATATCTTCTGTTCTGGTACTACTAATGTAAAAACTCAACTTTTCAGCAAGCTATGGAACAAATGGTGGAACCGCCACCTTCTGAAGGTGACGAGGCAACTATAACCGCAATGTCACCTCTTGCTGCAGTGGGTCAGTACCTGTCCACTAACAGTGCCAAAAGCACGTTCCTGTGTAATACTGGGTTGGTTGTTAAGGCAATCTCATCCAAACTACCTCATGATCAAGATATGCAAGCTAAAAACAATGTTATATCTGCGCTCCAGACAAAAGTCCATTCCCTAACATAGACCCTTTGTGAAACAAGGACATCCATTATTTGATGTCGTCAAGATATGCATGGTTTTGAAACCAGACTATCAGACATTTGCTATGTTGTTCAGGAGCCTAGGAGAAATGAAGGCGAAGGTTATGGTGCTCCATCGGACAGTACAGCATGAAAACTTAACAGTCAGGTCAAATGAACTGAGCTTCTGAACTTCTGGTGGTGCATTTATCTGCCGGACTGTTAACTTTTATGCCAACCTTCCTTTTGTTTTATGGTTGTAATTTGTTTTGTTGCGATACAAAATTTGTTCTTAACGTGCAGCCACCGGCTCAAGAAAACAGCAAGCCATTTTTGTATAGTGCAGGGTGTTCCCTATATTTGCACTGGTGGCGAACTTTGATGCCCAGTGGATGTAATGTGTGCAATCGCCTTAATACCCTAGCGTTAGTTTCTGGCTTATTTAATTCCTAGTCTTATTTTTCCTTGGTTTTCTAGTGGCCGCAACAACCATGGGCCATATACGGACCCTGGTAACCTTGAGCCTGCTATAGGCCGTAGGATCCATGGGCCTCCTACGGGCCGTCGGATAAATGGGCCTCCAACGGGCCATAGAATAGCCTCAGGCCATCAGATAAATGGGCCCACATGGGCCGTAAACGGGTGTAATTGGTATCAGGCTAGCACGGTAACAGGCCATTAACAGGCCGAAAGACAGCAAAGGCTTAATTCTGTCACAGGCATAATGGGTCGTTAATGGTCGAGAATATAGGACGGGCTGGAAACGGCGCAACGGGTTAACAGGCCACAAACGGGCTGATTCTAACCACGGGCCGAATTTGGCCCATTAGGGGAACAGGCCAGTAACGGGCCAGAAGTAATCGAGAGCCAAAAAGGTGCACAAGAACGGATGGGCCGTCAGTAGGCGGAAAGCTAACACGGGCTGGAAACGGCCCATGTGAATCATGGGCCGTTAATGGGTACAAAGATATTTACTGTTCATTATGGGCCAGAGTCACCGTGGGCCACTAAAGGGCCCAAAGATACGAAAGGCCTCATATGGGCCGAAAGACGTCATGGGCCATACATGGGCTGAAAGTGAAACGGGCTGGTGTTATATTTGACGGCCCACATGACACTGTTGGGCAGATTTCGGGAAGGCCCTAACGGGCCGTGAGTTACCGGGCCATAAAATGGGCTATATGTGAACACACCGTTAACAGGCTTTTCATGGGCCGGCCCACTAGCTTTTAACCAAGTCAAACGGGCTGGACTTTGTAAGCTAAATGGGACAGTGTTGGGCCGTCGCACGTGTCGACATATCATAGGCGTCTATCTGACCCAATGACAAGCTGACACGTGTTTCCTTCGGCCAATGAGAATTTCACACGTGGAAATCCCCATTGGTTTGGGCTGTTAACGGGTTATCGGATCCAAAACCGGACCCGATAGCTTAACGGCGACCCGTTACGGTGGATGCCACATGTCGGTTACCCTTGACGAAATCACTTCCATGACGCGTCATTTATCATCATGGAAGTGAACACTTCCGTGATGATAATTTTGGTATTGTCATGGAACACTTCTACGACAGCACCGGTATGACTATCTTGATTCTGTCATAAAATCGTCATGGATGTACATGCATGACAGAAAACGTGACCTACTGTGACAAACATGTATCATCATGGAAGTGTATTTTTTGTAGTGTAAGGAGATGCAATTCTATGGTTAACATCATACTTAGCAAGTATTTTATGGAAAGCACCATGAATAAAGTGTGAACCACCATCAGTCATTAAATATCTAGGGACTCCAAACCTCAGAAAAATAACTTCTTTAAGCATTTTAATAGAAGTGTTGTGATCCGCACTATTAGTTCGAATGGCTTCCACCCATTTAGTAACGTAATCAACAACAACTAAAATATGTGTATACCCATTAGAGGAAGGAAAAGGTCCCATATAATCAAAACCCCAAACATCAAATGGTTCAATAACAAGTGAATAATTCATAGGCATTTCCTGACATCTACTAATATTACCAATCCTTTGACATTCATCACAAGACAAGACAAACTTACGAGCATCCTTGAAAAGAGTACGCCAATAAAAACCAGATTGTAATACCTTGTGTGCAGTTCTATCTCTAGCATGGTGTCCTCCGTAGGCCTCAGAATGACACTTGTGTAGGACCTGTTCCTGCTCATGCTCAGGTACACAACATCTAATAACACCATCTACTCCTTCTTTATATAGGTGTAGGTCATCCCAAAAGTAATGTCATAAATCATAGAAAAACTTTTTCTTTTGTTGGTATGTGAAACTAGGTGGTACAAATTTAGCAACAATAAAATTAGCATAGTCTGCATACCATGGAGTACTACGAAACGCATTTATGACAGCTAGTTGTTCATCAGGAAAACTATCATCAATAGCAGTGGGTCATCAAGAATATTTTCCAACCTAGACAAGTTGTCTGCTACCGGGTTCTCGGCTCCCTTTCTATCAATAATATGTAAATCAAATTCTTGTAGTAAGAGAACCCACCTAATGAGTCTAGGTTGAGCATATTTCTTTTCCATAAGATATTTAATAGCAGCATGATCAGTGTGCACAGTAACCTTGGAATCTACAATGTAGGATTTGAACTTATCACAAGCAAACACAACAGCTAAAAATTCTTTTTAGTAGTAGCATAATTTCTTTGAGCACTGTCTAGAGTTTTACTAGCATAATGGATGACATTTAATTTCTTATCAACTCTTTATCCTAGAACAGCACCAATAGCATAATCGCTAGCATCACACATAATTTCAAAGGGTAGGTTCCAATCAGGTGGTTGAACAATAGGGGCAGAAATTAAGGCTTTCTTAAGGATTTCAAATGCCTCTACACAATCATCATCAAAAACAAATGGAACATCTTTTTGCAAGAGATTAGTAAGAGGCCTAGAAATTTTAGAAAAGTCTTCAATAAATCTCCTATAGAAACCAGCATGACCAAGGAAGCTTCTTATACCTTTGATATCTTTAGGACACGACATATTTTCTATAGCATCAACTTTAGCTTTATCCACTTCAATACCTCTTTCAGAGATTTTGTGCCCCAAGACAATACCTTCATTAACCATAAAGTGGCACTTCTCCCAATTCAAGACGAGATTAGTTTCTTCACATCTTTGCAAAACTCGATCAAGGTTGCTTAAGCAATCATCAAAAGAAGTTCCGTAAACGGAGAAATCATCCCTGAAAACCTCAACAATCTTTTCACAAAAATCAGAGAATATAGCAGTCATACATCTTTGAAAGGTAGCACGTGCATTCCATAAACCAAAAGGCATATGTCTATAAGAAAAGGCACCAAAAGGGCATGTAAAAGTAGTTTTTTCTTGATCCTTTTGTGACACAGATATTTGGGATAAACCAGAGTAACCATCTAGAAAGCAGAAATCTGTATGTTTTGATAGTCTTTCTAGCATTTGATCAATAAAAGGTAGAGAATAATTATCTTTCCTAGTAGCTTTGTTTAATTTTCTAAAATCAATTACCATTCTATAACCTGTGACAATTCTTTGTGGAATCAATTCATTCTTATCATTGGGAACAACAGTAATACCTCCCTTCTCAGGGACACAATGAACTGGAGTTACCCATCTACTATTAGCAATAGGATAGATTATACCTGCTTCCAGAAGCTTTAATATTTCATTTCTCACCACTTCTTTCATTTTAGGATTCAACTGTCACTGATGATCAACAATTGGTTTAGCATCAGGTTCCATATTAATTTTGTGCTGACATAGAGTGGGACCAATGCCCTTAAGATCATCCAGAGTATATCCAATAGCGGCACGGTGCTTCCTCAGAGTATTCAATAATTTCTTTTCTTCATGCTCTGAAAGGTTAGCACTAATAATAACAGGATATATCTTCTTTTCATCGAGATAAGCATATTACAAAGTATCAGGTAATTGTTTGAGATCGAAAACAGGATCACTCTTGGATGGTAGAGGATCTGCAAGAGTCTTAACAGGCAAATTGTGTTTCAAAACAGACATTTGTTTAAAGAAAATCTCGTCTAATTCCTTTCTTTCATTCATGAACGTATCATTTTCATGATCTAGCAAATATTGTTCTAAAGGATCAGTAGGAGGCACGGCAATAGAAGCAAGACCAATAATTTCATCTTTTCTAGGCAATTCTTTATCATGGGGTTGTCTACGAAATTTGGAGAAATTAAACTCATGAGACACATCCCCGAAACTTATGCTAACAGTTTCTTTCTCACAATCTATTTTAGCATTAATAGTGTTCAAGAAAGGTCTACCAAATATAATGGGACAAAAATCATCTTGCGGGGAACCGAGAACTAGAAAATCAATAGGGTATTTTATTTTCCCACCCAAGACTTCAACATCTCTAACAAGCCCAATTGGTGAGATAGTATCTCTATTAGCAAGCTTAATAGTAACACCAATATCTTCTATTTCAGCAGGTGCAATATCATTCATAATTTCTTGATATAAAGTAAAAGGAATTGCACTCAGACTAGAACCCAAATCACATAAGCCATGATAAAAATGATATCCTATTTTAACAGAGACAACAGGCATGCCAACAATAGGTCTATGTTTATCTTTATCATCGGGTTTAGCAATTCTAGCAGCTTCATCACAGAAATAAATAACATACCCATCAATATTATCGACCAAGAGTTCTTTAACCATAGCAACACTAGGTTCAACTTTAATTTGTTCAAGGGTTGTAAGCGTTCTAGTATAACTCTTATGGACTACAGCTGAAGCTTTAGCATGTTCTTTTATCCTAACAGTAAAAGGTGGTTTCTCAACATAAGCAGCATGAACAACTGGATTCTCATTATAAGTAATGGTTTCTTCTTCGGCTTTAATAGGTTCAACTATTTTTACTTCAATGGGAGGATGATATTTAAACCATTCTCCTTAGGGATATCAACATGAGTAGCAAATGATTCATAGAAAGAAGCTACTATCTCAGAGTTAAGTCCATATTTTAGTGCTAAAATCACGAAAAGCATCGGTATCCATGAAAGTTTTAACACAATCAAAATCAAGCTTTATACCTGACTCCTTACCTTCATCGAGCTCCCAATCTTCAGAGTTGCGTTTAATTCTTTCCAAGAGATCCCATTTGAATTCAATAGTCTTCTTCATAAAAGAGCCAGTACAAAAGGTATCGAGCATGGATTGATCATTACGAGAAAGTCGAGCATAAAAATTCTGAATAATAATTTCTCTCGAGAGGTCACGGTTGGGGCATGAATATAACATTGACTTAAGCCTCCCACAAGCTTGAGCGATACTTTATCCTTCACGAGGCCAAAAATTATATATATAATTCTGATCACAATGAACCAAATGCATAGGATAAAACTTCTGATGAAATTCCAATTTCAATCGGTTGTAATTCTAAGATTCAATATCATCACACAGCCTATACCATGTCAATGCCTTTCCCTTCAAATAAAAAGGGAATACCTTCCTCTTGACTTCATCTCCGGGTAAACTTGCAAGCTTAAATAATCCACAAACTTCATCCACAAAGATTAGATGCAAATCAGGATGTAGTGTTCCATCTCCTGCATAAGGACAAGCTAGCATTTTCTCTATCATACCCGAAGGAATTTCATAATAAATATTTTCAGTAGGTTCAGTAGGTTGAGGAGCAATTCTTTGTTCTTCCGGTCAGGGTGAAGATACCCCGAAGAAACCCCTTAAGGGATTATTTTCCATAGTGACAAATGACAGTAAATTTCAGCACAAAATATAGGTTTTTCCTTACCAAATTCCACTCACCAAAGGCGCTTCACTCCCCGGCAACAGCGCCAGAAAAGAGTCTTGATGACCCACCAGTATAGGGGATCAATCATAGTCCTTTTGATAAGTAAGAGTGTCGAACCCAACGAGGAGCAGAAGAAAATGACAAGCGGCTTTCAGCAAGGTATTTTCTACACGCACTGAAATTATCTGTAACAGATAGTTTTGTGATAAGATAATTCATAACAGGTAACAAGTAACAAGTGTAACAAAAGTGCAGAAAGGTGGCCCAATCCTTTTTATAGCAAACGATAAGCCCGGACGAACTCTCATCTAAAGCAAAGCGCTCCCGAGGAAAGAGGGAATTATTGTCAAGTTAGTTTTCATCATGATCATATGATTCACGTTTGTTACTTTGATAATTTGATATGTGGGTGGACCGGTGCTTGGGTGATGTCCTTACTTGGACAAGCCTCCCACTTATGATTAACCCCTCTTGCAAGCATCCGCAACAACGAAAGAAGAATTAAGATAAATCTAACCATAGCATGAAACATGTGGATCCAAATCAGCCCCTTACGAAGCAACGCATAAACTAGGGTTTAAGCTTCTATCACTCTAGCAAGCCATCATCTACTTATTACTTCCCAATTCCTCCCCCTTGGCCCAAATCATGGTGAAGTGTCATGTAGTCGACATTCACATAACACCACTAGAGGAAAGACAACATACATCTCATCAAAATATCAAACGAATACCAAATTCACATGATTACTTATAACAAGACTTCTCCCATGTCCTCAGGAACAAATGTAACTACTCACAAAGCATGTTCATGTTCAAGATCAGAGGGGTAATAAATATAATTAAGGATCTGAACATATGATCTTCCACCAAATAAACCAACTAGCATCAACTACAAGGAGTAATCAACACTACTAGCAACCCACAGGTACCAATCTGAGGTTTTGAGACAAAGATTGAATACAAGAGATGAACTAGGGTTTGAGAGGAGATGGTGCTGATGAAGATGTTGATGGAGATTGACCCTCCCTTGATGAGAGGATCGTTGGTGATGACGATGGCTTCAATTTCCCCTCCCGGAGGGAAGTTTCCCCGGCAGAATCGCTCTGCCTGAGCTCTAGATTGCTCCTGCCCAGGTTCCGCCTCGAGACGGCGGCGCTTCGTCCCGAAAGTTCTCTTCTCATTTTTTTTCTAGGTCAAAACCCTCCATATAGTAGAAGATGGGCACTGGAGACCTGCCAGGGGGCCCACAAGCCCTGGGGGCGCGCCCCCATGCTTGTGACCACCTGGTGGGTCCCCTCTGGTAGTTTCTTCACCCAATAATTTTTATATATTCCAAAATAATTCTTCGTAAATTTTCAGGACTTTTGGAGTTGTGCAAAATAGGTCTCTCAAATTTGCTCCTTTCCGGTCCAGAATTCCAGCTGCCGGCATTCTCCCTCTTCATGTAAATCTTGTAAAATAAGAGAGAAAAGGCATAAGTATTGTACCATAATGTGTAATAACAGTCCATAATGCAATAAATATGAACTTAAAAGCATGATGCAAAATGGACGTATCAGGCCCTTCACAGAGGGAAGCCGGGATTTGTAGAGGTGCCAGAGCTCAAAGCTTAAAACAGAGATAAATTATTTTGAGAGGTATGCTTATCCTGTCAATGTCACGATCGAGAGTTTTCAATATCTTCCATGCTAAACAGATTATAGGCGGTTCCCAAACAGAAAAGTAAAGTTTTACTCCCCTCAACTATTCATTCACAATCCATGGCTAGCCGTATCCACGAGTGCCCTCCAGACTTTCAACTTTTCCTGGGGGAGTTTATTTCATCATCATTTTTTATTTTTATTTTCATTATAGGACTGGGCATTCCAATTACCAACCTTTCTCTCGTGTAATGACAAGTGAATAAACACTCGTCGTGAGAATAACCCGCTTAGCATGAAAGATATTGACCGCCCCCCATCGCTCCATGAGCGGTACGGGCACACAAAATGGATAATATTTGAATGATTAGAGTTGGCACAAGCAAATTTACTTGGAACGGCAGGTAAATACCGCATATAGGTAGGTATGGTGGACTCATCTAGAACAACTTTAGGTTTAAGGAATTGGATGCACAAGCAGTATTCCCGCTTAGTATAGGTGAAGGCTAGCAAATATATTGAGAAGCGACCGACCAGAGAGAGAAAATGGTCATAAACATGCATTGCGAATAACTAACATTGAATAAGAACCACAATTATACACACAAGTTTTGGAGCCTCCTCTAGTTCTTCTAGTTCTAGTTCTAGTTGGTCCTAGTTGACTAATTAGAGCTAGACTAATCCTCTTGTCCTCATAATTAGAATCCCTGTGTGGTTCTAATCTCCTCCCTCTAATTCTCCGGCGACGATTAGCTCTGGACGGTGAAGCACTGGCGGATCATGAAGGCTGCACGCTTGCAACCAAGTAGAGAGGCCGTGCTTTTGGTCTTCGGTTCGAGGGATTGTTCATGGGCGGTACGAGGGATCGTTCAACGACGGTTCGAGGGACTCCAAGTATGATCTACACTGACACATTCTTCTTCCACTGCAACTCGGTGATGGTAATGATCATGATCACAACCCGTTATGCATCTTCATATTGATCTTGGGTGATCATAGGCAGGAATTTTTTTGTTTTCTACTACATTTCCCAATAGTGGCATCATGAGTTGTTATATGAGTAGGTGCAGGTTCAATCTAGATCACATTTGATATGGATATGTGAGGGTTGATGTTCTTGCTATGCTTCCCACGAGCGTTGTTCTAACAATCGATCGGCTTTGGCTATGGACGATCTGCTAACAATTCATTGGGCTTAATCATAGTCGAGAATAGTGAACCGTCGTGTACACAAGAGGGTTCTGAACATGGTTGGTCTTCTAGGGGGTCACATGTATTAGACAAAGTTCAGTGTGGGGGATGAGACTTTTAATTAAGTCACTTCTTTCACACACCCCGAAACTTAATCTAGCATCAAGAATATCGCCTTAATGTGTGTACGTAGGTAGCTAGTGTTAATTGCTAAAACGGGTTAACCGCGTAACTAAAATTTTGCTAAAATCAATTAGAGGATGTCTAACTTGGTTTTGCAGGGTATGCATATGATTTGGTATAGCCTTCATCATGATAATGAGTTTATGTATGATATGGTTATATGTTGTAATGTTAAGTGGCCTACGCATCACTGCATGATGGTTGGAGCCACGAGATTGCCACGTTAATGTAAATATCGTAGAGCTAGCCTACAGGTTACAGGTGATGATGGCAAGACATACACGAAGTACCCCGACATGGAGAGGTGTACATGGCGCGGGACGAGGAGCTCTAATTTTGTGCCATGACGAAATTTTTGAAATTAGTGCCATGTTGGTGTCCTAAGTATTGGGCCACTAGTACCCCGTACTTGTGCACGGGCAGTTGTAGCCATCCTCGCGGCAAGGCTTGCCGGGATCGGCTCGAGGTCGATTCAAGCCATCAAGGAAATCATCAAGTCAGAGATCTGAGGATCAGCAGATAAGCAGAGCTGGAATCTGAAGGCCAGCTTCCCCGGCAAGATCCTTGCCGGGATGGCCTTTGGGGCCCGGCAAGACTTGGCGCCCGGCAAGCCTTGGCGCCCAGCAAGCCTTGGCGCCCGGCAAGGCTTGGCGTCTGGCAAGGCTTGGCGCCCGGCAAGATTTGGCGCCTGGTGAGATTCTGCCACCGCTTCAGCACAGTAATATGCCTGACATTCTGGGTCCTTCTCTGGATGCGTGGCGACGCGCCAGTGGAGGAGAGCTTAAGCGGTGCTGATGGGATGGCCCCTTTTTCCATCCCCAAGAAAGTGAGGACACCTAAACGGACACCTCACGGTGCATTAAATGCGCTTGTCCTAATCCGTCAGGGGTTAGGTATGATACCGTGTAGCTACTTTACACCTCAATGTATGTACATTTTGCCACTGTGGAGACCCCTTTGAGCATATAAAAGGAGGCCCAAGGCAACTGCTACAGGGGAGGAGAACTTCTGGCCCATTCTGCATGCGTAGCTGCTCTTTGAACATACTGTTCATTGCGAGCGCTCCTGAAGGCTGGGCTCAAGAACATCAATAAGAACACAAAGCAGGAGTAGGGTTTTATGCTGGTCCGCGGCCCGAACCTGGGTAAAAACTTCCCGCATCGATCACTGGTTCTGCTCTTTGCGTATACCTCTCCCCCCGCCGAATCGTAAAGGGGTCTCTCGGGATCCCATAGGTGTCGTACGCCGACATCTTTGGCGCGCCAGGGAGGGGGATTGAAGGTTACGTGAACCTGATCTAGTGTTCGGCGCCTTAGTTTCTTCATCATCATGCCACCCAAGAAGAAGAGCGCTGCAACAGCGCAACCGTCCGCGTCTGTTTTGCCTGCACCTTCGCGTACTGGCGACGGTGTGGATGCAGAAGGAAGAGGACTAGAACCCCCGCGGCGTTCTGGTGATCCAAGCCAAGCGAGCGGTATCGTTCGCAGTGGCAGTGGTAACTTGCACGCCGCTGGATCTAGAGATGGCGCTGTGTTGCCTACGGGTGGAACAACTAACTCTAGGGATCGAAGGGCGCCTGCTGGAGCTCCCGCGCCGGCGCAAGCCTCGCGACCTACTCAGGTCGTGCAAGATGAGCGACGTCATGGCGCTGGTGGTTCGGGGCGTCCCCACGAAAAGGTTTCTGCGCATCGATCCCAAGATGCGCGGGGCCAGCATGCACACCAAGCTGCCGGCGGAGGTGTCGCACGGTCGCGTGACCGTGGTGGTGCTCCTTCTAACATGGTTAGGAGTCAGAGCACCTCACGTACCTCGCACTTGTCGCCGCCACCTACGCCAGCGGAAGCCTTGGCATGTGCACAGCTACACCTCGATTTTCCTCCCGCCTCGGAGAAGATGGAGGAGTGGCGAGCTACTATCCAGAGCCTTATCGGCTTCGCCAACAAAGATGGACCGCAAGAGGCAGGGCCCTCATAGCGGAGGCCCATCGATCCGACGTGAGACGATGTAGAGAAAACCGGAGGTGGTGCAACCACAGTGCACTCCCCTCCGCGGCACCAGCGGCGGCCGACAACTCAGCAAGTCGACCGCCATGAAGAAGTTTCCACGGCGTCGTCCGATCCACGGATGCGCCGTGATCAGCGTCTAGTTCTCCAGGAACGAGGCAAAGAGGACGCTCAAACAACCATCGAGCGGCGACGGGAAGCGCGCTATCAGTCTAATAAGCGCGCGGGGCCGGCTGTTGATGAGCCTGCGCCAGGGGACGTAGGAGACCTGCCTTATGAGGTAGGGACTCCGGCGTTTACCCGTGAGCTGCGGCAAGTCCGGTGGCCCAATTCCCGAACCTTTAAGCCAGAGGTCCCGAAGAAGTATGACGGAAAGACCCATCCCTCGGAGTTCCTGAGCATCTACACCATTGCGGTGCAGGCTGTCGGGGGCCGAGATGACAAGATACTTGCCAACTACTTCCCGTTGGTGCTCAAGCCCAACGTCAGGTCGTGGTTGATGCATCTGCCGGAGAATTCTATTTCTTCCTGGTCAGATTTGTGCCATCAGTTTGTTGGCGCCTTCGTTGGAGGCCACCAAGCTCTTGGCCAAGAAAGCGATTTGCACATCATCCCTTAGAAGGAGGGCGAGTCCCTGCGCAAGTTTATGCAGAGGTTCAGCAGAGTGCAGTACAACATTCCCGACGTTCATCCTGCCGCTGTCATTAGCGCGTTCCACCAGAACGTGCGTAACCGCAGAATGCGGGAAGAGCTGGCAATGAACAAGGTCCGGAGTATTGCCGAGCTTTACGCTCTGGCCGACAAGTGCGCTCGAGCTGAAGAGGGGAGGAAACTCCCTGGTGAGGCTGTTGGTGCGGCAGGCGACTCCGAAGATGAGGACGCCGCCGCCCCGTCAAGGGAAGGTCGGCGGCGGAACAGGAAGCGCGGAGGCAAGGCCGTGCTTGCTGTCGAGGAATCCGACAACCCCGGCGCCGCCAAGAAGGCCAAGGTTAGCGACCCCGGCAAGGATCTTGCCGGGTGCCCTTCCTGTCAGGCCTTGGCAGCTGCCGACAAGTCGGAGAACTCCGGCAAGCAGTATTGCAAGATCCATCGCACCAAGGGCCATGATCTCCAGAATTGCCGGCAAGTTGAGCAGCTTGCCGAGAAGCAGAGGGCCGAAAACAAGAGGCGAGACAAGGAGAAGGCCCAAGATGGTGCTGAGGGGTCCGGCAAGAAACGCGGTGGCCGAGGGGGTCGCCGCGGCAAGACCAAGCAGCAGAAGGATCGGCCCGCTCGGGGCCGAGATAAAGAAGGAGATGATGATGAGGAAGATGATGAATCCAGTGTGCAGGAATTCCAGAAGGCTACGGATGCTATGTGCATTGATGGGGGTGCCTCGCTGCATTCTTCCCACCACCAACTTAAACAGTGGGTGCGGGAGGTTAATGCAGCAGAACCGTCCCCAGAGGCATGTAGGCCCCTGAAGTGGTCCAGCACACCTATCATCTTTGACGTCGAGGATCACCCTGATCGCACAGCTGCGGTCGGGTGTTTGCCATTGTTGGTCTCGCCAACAATTCGCAACCTCAAGGTGACGAAGATGTTAGTTGACGGTGGGGCTGGCCTAAACTTAATCTCACCGGATGTGCTCAGAAAGCTTCAGATTCCCGACGAGGACCTCGAGGAAACAGGTATGTTTCAAGGGGTCAATCCGGGAAGAACCCAGCCTAAGGGCAAGATTACGCTGCCAGTAACATTTGGCAGTGAGCTTAACTTCAGGACCGAGAAGGTGGTGTTTGATGTCGCCAAGATCCCCATGTCATACAGTGGGATCCTTGGTCGGCCAGCGCTGGCTAAGTTTATGGCGGCATCACACTACGCGTACAACGTCTTGAAGATGCCTGGGCCGTTGGGCGTCATCACTATCCATTCCGATAAGAGGGATGCGCTCATCTGTGCCGACCAACTTTACCGGGAGGCAGTTGCAGCACCTGCCATCAAGGTGCCTGCTCCTGCCGCTGGAACTCCCGGAGAGAAGAAGAAGACCGGCAGGAACCTTGGCGCGAACTCCGGCAAGCGCACCTCCTCGGAGTGCTGTGCTTCCGTCGAGGACGTACCAGAGAGTTCCACCGGCAAGAACAAGAAGTCCAAGGCTGCTCCGCCAGAAACCAAGAAGGTGCCTGTCAGAGAGGACGGAACGGGGGGAACTTTCACCATAAGTTCCACCCTAGATGACAAATAGGAAAGCGCGCTCGTTGCTTTCTTGCGGGCGAATGTCGACGTGTTTGCATGGCAACCGTCTGACATCCCCGGTGTTCCCAGGAAGGTAATTGAGCACCACCTTGCTGTCTGTCCTCATGCGCGGCCCGTCAAGCAAAGGGTGAGGAAGCAGGCCTTGGAGCGGCAAGAATTCATTGCCGAAGAGATTAAAAAGTTGGAGGCGGCAGGACTGGTCAAAGGGGTGCTTCATCCAACCTGGTTGGCTAATCCGGTCGTAGTGCGGAAAGCGAATGGGAAATGGAGGCTTTGTATCGATTATACAGATATCAATAAAGCTTGTCCAAAAGATCCTTTTCCCTTGCCGCGCATCGACCAGATTGTGGATGCCACCGCTGGTTGTGATCTCCTGTCCTTCCTTGACGCTTATTCAGGGTATCATCAGATTTTTATGGCAAAGGAAGATGAAGAGAAGACCGCCTTTATCACCCCATGTGGTACGTATTGTTTTATACGAATGCCTTTCGGGTTGAAAAGTGTTGGTTCAACATTTGCCAGAGCAATCCAGATTGGTTTTGAGCCACAACTCCATAGAAATATGGAGGCGTATATGGATGATATAGTGGTCAAAACCAAGGATAAAGCAACACTTATTCAAGATTTAGAAGAAACATTTGCAAACTTGCGCAAGATCAATTTGAAGCTCAATCCTGAGAAGTGCGTGTTCGGTGTTCCTTCCGGCAAGCTCCTCGGATTCTTTGTATCTTGCCGGGGAATCGAAGCGAACCCCGACAAGATCAAAGCTATTGACCAAATTGAAGCACCGAGGCGCGTCAAGGATGTGCGTCGTCTTGCCGGCTGTGTTGCTGCTCTAAGCAGGTTTATTTCCAAATCTGCTGAGCGCACCCTGCCCTTCTTCAAAATTTTGAAGAAGGCAGGTCTGATGAAATGGACTCCGGAAGCGGAGGCTGCGCTGCAAGATTTGAAGAAATACCTTTCCTCTCCGCCGACGCTAGTCGCGCCTAAACCACAAGAACCGTTGCTGTTGTATCTGGCAGCAACAAATCAAGTGGTTAGTGCTGCGCTAGTGGCGCAGAGAGAAGCTGATGAGGAAGCAACACCAGCGGCAGGACCGCCGGATGATGCGGCAAGATCTTCCCCGGTGAGGGTTGATCCTGGCAAGACAGGATTTGCGCAAACAGAAGAACCCGTGCAGAAGAAGAAGGTGGTGCATCGCCCAGTTTATTTTGTTAGCTCTCTTTTACAAGGGGCTAGGTCAAGATATTCTGGTGTGCAGAAGTTGCTTTTCGGCCTCCTTATGGCCTCAAGGAAGCTGCGCCATTATTTTCAAGCACATGAGATCACCGTCGTCACTCGCTTTCTGTTGCAATGAATTTTGCAAAATCCGGAGGCAACCGGCAGGATCGTGGAGTGGGCGTTGGAGTTGTCCAGCTTTGGCCTTAAGTTTGAAAGCACTTCGACAATTCAGAGCAGGGCCTTGGCGGAGTTCATTGCAGAATGGACCCCGACGCCAGACAAAGAAGTTCAAGAAACAACTCTCCCCGGCAAGGAAATCGATCAGCAGTGGGTTATGTACTTTGACGGGGCTTTCTCGCTACAAGGCATCGGTGCTGGCGTGCTGCTTGTCGCACCCACCGGAGAGCACCTCAAGTACGTAGTCCAAATGCACTTTCCCCGGGAGAGTTCAACCAACAACACTGCAGAATACGAGGGTTTGCTTGCCGGTCTCAGGATCGCGGCGGACCTTGGTATCAAAAAGCTCGTCATCAAAGGCGATTCACAACTTGTCGTCAGGCAAGTTAACAAGAGTTATCAAAGTCCATTGATGCAGGCCTACGTAGATGAAGTGAGGAAATTGGAAGAGCGCTTTGACGACCTGTCAAAGCGTGCTGCCCTCAAGTTGCCTATGGAACCAGGAACTTTTGTGCTCCAATTGACTCAACCATCCGTGGCGCCATCGATGCGGCAAGAAAAGAGAAGGAAGTTGAACTCTGGCCAGTACTTCCCGGCAGAGCTCCCCAGAGCCGCCGGCAAGGAAGTTGCCGTAATCGACATGCCTGCCGGGGAACAACAGGCTCCGGCAGGGCCTCAGGCCCTTGCTGTCGAGACAAACGTTCCCCCGGCAGAGGAGATGCCTTTAGTCCTAGTTGTCGAGCCTCAGGCTCCAGCATGGGCGCAGCGCGTTGTCCATTTCCTTCAGACAGGTGAACTCCCTGAGGAGCAGGAAGAAGCGGAGAGAGTAGCCCGTCGGTCTGTTATGTACAAGTTCGTCGATGACGTCTTGTACAGAAAGAGACCTAACGGTGTGAAATTGAAGTGCATTCCTCGGGAAGATGGACTAAAGCTGTTGGCGGAGATACATGGGGGCATATGTGGTTCTCACATAGGGTCAAGAGCGCTTGCCGGGAAAGCATTCCGGCAAGGTTTCTTTTGGCCTACCGCCCTCCAGGATGCGACTGCACTAGTAACCAAGTGTGAAGCGTGCCAGTTTCATTCGAAGAAATTACATCAGTCAGCTCAAGCTCTCCAGACAATCCCTCTCTCCTGGCCATTTTCGGTCTGGGGGCTCGACATACTGGGCCCTTTTCCCCGTGCTACCAGGGGCTTTGAGTACTTGTACGTTTCTATCGACAAGTTCACAAAGTGGCCGGAAGTGGAAGCAGTGAGGAAGGTGACAGCGCAGTCAGCTGTCAAGTACTTCAAAGGAATTGTTTGCCATTTCGGTGTGCCTAACAGGATCATCACTGACAACGGCACGCAGTTCACAAGTTGCACCTTCATGCAGTATGTCCAAGACCTTGGCGGCAAGATTTGTTTTGCCTCTGTTGCTCACCCGAGAAGCAATGGCCAAGCAGAGAGGGCCAATGCTGAAGTGCTGCACGGTCTCAGGACCAGAACTTTTGACAGGTTGAAAAAGTGCGGAAGACGCTGGATTGATGAGTTGCCGGTGGTTCTTTGGTCAATCAGAACGACACCAAATCGAGCCACCGGCCAGACGCCCTTCGCTCTGGTCTACGGAGCGGAAGCAGTTCTACCCATGGAACTCATATATGGATCTCCTCGAGTGCTCGCTTATGATGAGCTCGAGCAAGAGCAACTGCGGCAAGATGACGCTGTGCTCCTTGAGGAGAATCGTCTTCAGGCTATTGTGCGAGCTGCACGCTACCAGCAAGCTTTGCGTCGCTATCATAGCCGCAAAGTTCATGCCCGAAGCCTTGAGGAAGGCGACCTTGTTCTCCGACGGATTCAGTTCGCCAAGAATTCAAACAAGTTGACGCCAAAGTGGGAAGGCCCTTATCGGGTAGTACGAGTCACCAGGCCCGGCACTGTCCGCCTGGAGACCAAAGATGGTGTTCCAGTGAGCAATTCCTGGAATATCGAACATCTTCGCAAGTTCTATCCATAAGGCGCGGTTGCCGGGGGCTGCCGACAACCACCCTTTTGTACAAGTCTTGCCGGCAAGGCATGTGATCCTTTGTACAAAGCCAGGCGCAGACCCTGAGCAGAGATGAATAAATTTAAGTGTTGTACATTCCCTTATTGATTCCCATGTTCATATTTATATATATGCATGTTTGTCTAAGATGTTGTATGACACCTAATCCCGGTAAGTTCTAATGAACCGCCAAGGTTTCATGTCTTTATTTTTTATTCTTTCTTTTTCCCAAAAGACAGAAGGATTCCTCGCGTGCACATTTGCTGGGGGGGGGAAGGGAGATATGAATACCAGTTGGCGACGTTCGGAATCGATGCTTGCCGGAGGAAGGACAGTGATAGAAAGCTAAGTCCTAAAAACTTAGAGCAAGTTTTTCTTTTATTATAAAGTTATTTCCTTGGACAATTCCGGCTTTTGTATGGAAAATCTGCACGCGAAGGAACCCTTGCTGTAATCGGTTGCGCCCTTATTTTGTTTCGAGTCTGCTCAATGATTTAAGTGGCTGCACTGAGAACACCAAGGAGTCTTGCCGGCCGTTGCGCCTCCAGCAGGTTGCTGAAGTCCCGCACCCAGCGCTCGCGGCAGGTTGCGCGCCGGCAAGTTTTTCAATAAGCGTAGGGTGAACTCCATACATAAAGGAATCAGACAAGGAAAATAGCAAGCATGCACTTAAACATGGGCAAATTATATTACATCCATAAGTTGCCGCAGTTCTAACTTGAGACTTAATTGTCTTTTACATGAGATGATGGCGGCAAGAATAAAAGGGAAGCACTCAATCCCTGCGCTGGCCTTCGATCCTTTTGATGGAGTCCACCTTCTCAAGGATTGGCGCGATGCGCTCTTCAATCGCCTCAACATTCTCATCTTTTGGCAGATGGCCGAGCGCGTTGGAGAGGTCGATGCCGGGATTGCTGTGCACCACCTTGATGAGCACCTTGCGGAGGACCGCCCGGCAAAGCCGGCGAGTCTCGTTCGCCAGTTGGGTCGCCCGACTGGACTGGAGCGCCCTCAACGCGTTGATGATGCTTTCAAAGAACATCGTCAACCTGGCACTTGGAGATATCCTTTCCTCGGAAGAATATTTGAAGTTCGACAGGCCCATGGTTGACAGTTCTGCGGTAAGCTTCTCCGCGGTGGCGATGAGGCGTCCGGTCCAGATCTCCACTCCCTTCTCGTATTCGTTTTGGGCAGCGGCGGCGCTCTTGAGCAGGTTCCTCTCTCCTTGGAGATCCTTTAGTAGAGCCTTTTCACGGGCCTTGCCGGCCTCGAGAGACTTTTGTAGTGTGGTCAGCTTTAGCTCCAGAACCAAAATATTATCAGCCGCAGAGGAGAGCTGCTTGGTCTTGTCGGACAGGGCAACTTGCATCTCCGCCAAGGAGTGGAGGGTTTTATCCCTGTCCCCCTTAAGCGTCGAGAGCTCCTTGCCGTGCTCTTCGAGATCTGTTTCCAGCCTCTTCACCTTGTCGCTCAGCTCGTTCTTGGCGGCCTCTGCAGCTTCGGCAGCATCGACGGCCTCCTTGAGCTTGTCGGCGTGACTTGCAGTCAGAGCTTCGAGTGCCTCCTTATGTTTTTGCTCCAGCTCCTGGGTCCGCCGTGCGACAAGATTTTCGATGTCTTCATCTTTGCTATGAAGCTTGGCGGCAAGCGCCTACTCACGTGCGGTGAGATCTTCTTCGTGAGCATCAAGGGCAACGCGGCGCCCCGTCAGGAGAGCATCTTCGGCAGCAATCCTTTGAACAGCTTCATCATGTGCCTTCTCCATATCGGATTGCTTCAGGAGGATCTCATTCCACTGCTGGCTCACTTGTTCCCGGCCGGCAACTAACTCTTGGAGGGCCTCGGCATGCCAGATCTGCATTTGTGCGACGCGCCTTTGAAAATCCGCTCCGGCTGCCTCGACAACTGCCATTCTGGAGTCCGCCTTCTCTTTTCGGGCACGATGGAGAGCCTGGAGTTTGCGGAAATTCTCACCCATGGCCTGAAGGAGTTGATCCTCTTCAGATTTGCCGCTGCTAGTGCTGGGGTCGTCAAAAACTTCGAGCCCGGCGGCGGCAATAATTTCCTCAAAAATTTCTCCTTTGGCTGGTGCCTCAGTGCTTGCCATCCCCGGCAAGTTGACGAACAGGTTCTCGCCAACCTTGAGGTACTTGCTGGATGAGGGGCCTCCAGATGTTGATGGTTGATCTTTAGTGGCCGCCTCACCAGTGACAGGGGGCTCTGTGGCTGGTGCAGCGCCTGGCGCTCCTGCGGCAGGAATGCTATCAGTGCGGTCCTCAGCCTCCCTGTCACCCTCTTCAGCAGGTTCTTCAGCGATTTCCTCTTGTGCTGTCTTGGCGGCCTCCCCGTCAAGAGCACCACCAGCCTCGGCAACGTCATCCTTGGTGGCCTCACTGGCAGCGATCCTGTCTGCTTCGGCGGCGGCATCCCTGGTGGTCTCCTCGATGACGACGTCGACATCCATGTGTTCCATCACAGGGAACTCTGAAGGGCGAAGGAGGAAGACATAATAAGATCGAGGTTGAAGTTGAAGTGACTAAAGATAAAGAGATAAGAGAAAAAGAATAACAAGCACTCTGAGGCGATTGAGTACCTGCGTCGAGCTGTCGGGAGGTGGCTTCGTTTCCTCCGGCAACTCCAGTTGCCGGGGGTGGGTTGCCGGAGTCCGTGCTTGCCGGCTCCTCCTCATTCAGGACGGGCTCGTCGGCAGGATCTCTTGCCGGGGATGTGCTTGTGGGCGGAGCGGTCGATGAAGGAGGCACAATGGGAATGTCTTCTCCTTGTTTCCGTTCTTCTCCTGCGAACCCAAAGATATTAGCGGCAAGAATGAAAGCCTCGGCACCAGTCAGCGGAAAAAGGACAATGGACTTACGCTGGGGGCTGTGCTGGGGGCTGTGTCGAGGACTAGACTCCGGGCTGACAATGACAGTTTCCGGCACGCTCGTGGAGCCTGCTGGGGGCTCGTCGCCCGTAGAAGTCCTTGACCTCTTCGCCATCCTCTCCAGCAAGGTTTCTGTGTCGCTGCAGAAACAGCACAAGCAAGTCAGCGAGATTGATGCAAAATTTGAAGGTAAAAACTGTGGCAAGTACTCACTCTTCTTCCTCTCGCTCTGGACTAAAGCCGGAGATGTCGAAGTCGACCTCCGTTGCAGTGTCTGAGTGGGGAGGCGGAGGAGGAGTCCTAGGCCGCTTGACTGTGGTAGGCACCGGGGCAGCTTCAGGTGCGGTAGTACGAGACCCTCCTGCCGCCCCAGCAGTGGTCGCTGGCGTGGGTCTCGCGCGCCGCGCAGGCTGTTGACGAGCCCCCTGCCGCGGTCCAGACTTGCCGGCCACTTTCTTGCCGGGGGCTTCGCCGCTCGAAGTAGGCTGGCTTGCCGGGATGCCTGATGCAGCCTTCCGAAGAACACGCTTTGTCTTCTTCGGGGGTGAGGGCTCTTCTCGCGTCTCCTCTTCTCCCGTGTCTTCGCCGGACGAGCTCTCAGCGGCTGTGCTGCCTTCTTCCCCGGCAACCTCGTCCTCCTCGGTAGGCTTTGCCTCCACTACCACCTCCGCGTCGCTGGCTTCCCACTCTGTGAAGCCAACGTTGCCGGCCTCCGCGACAAGATTCGCCTCCTCCACTCTAGTAGCGATGTAAGCTACTTCCTGATTAGTGGTGGCTCAGATAAAATCTGACTCTTGCCGGACAGGCTTCTCCGTCAAATTGTCAAAGAACTTTTGCGCTTTCTCCTCGCTTGGCTCGGCCCAGGTCGGGTCAAGGCCGTGGGCATTGAACATCAGCATGAAGGCAATGATTGACCCCAAGGCAGAATTGTTGCACAAGGGGACAATCCTTGCCGGCAGCCGGTGCTTGTCTTCGCGCTGGAATAATCTTTGACAAAGAGTGCCAAGCTGCATAACGGTCAGATTGTTGTTCAGCCCGGGGTGCAATCTCATGACATCTGCCGCGTTCTTATATTCCCAAGCTGGCCTTCCCCTGTTCTGCAGAGGGGCGATGCGGCGGCGGAGAAAGTCGAAGCCGATCATCTCCATCGTCAGTCTGGCAGCCTTCAGGCGAAGGTTCTGGTAGTGGCGATTGTGAGCCTCTCGTCCTCCGCTGCGGGGTCGCTCCAATCCTTGCCGCGGACCACCTTCTGTTGCCGGGGATGACAAAATGGATGGGGATCTGCTTCCTGGATCCAGTACCATTCAGCCCGCCACTCGTCCCACTTTTCGTGGTAAACTCCCTCTGGGTATATTTCCTTATTCCAAGCCCTCGGAATCCAGGCAATAGAACCAGAGAGGGCCTCTCCTTTTTGGATGCGAGGGTAGAAATAATGGCGAAAAAGCGCAGAATTGGGGGTCACACCAACAAAATTCTCACAGAGATGGGAAAAGATAGACATGCAAAGTACAGCATTCGGCGTGAAATCAAGAAGATGGAAGCCGTATGTGTACATGATGTCATTGAAGAAGTCGGAAAAGGGGGGACAGAGCCCGCAATAGAAATATGCAGTGAAGAAAGGGTATATGTCCGATCCACCTTTGGAGCAAGCACCTGGGATTACGCGTGTGGCGGGGTGAGCTTGCGTTCCCTTCGCCCACATGCATTGGTATCGCCCCTTTAGAGCTTCGGCATCGAGCGTTGGAGGGAAGACGATGAGCCTCTTCCGCATCTTCACCAGTTCGCTCTCCGGAACGTCGGCTTTCGCCTCCTTGCCCTTGCCTTTGCTAGCCTTGGGCGCCATGGTGACGGCGGGAGCGGAAGCTGGGGGTGGAGCGAGCGTGGAAGCAGCGGGCGGAAGAAGAAAAGGTTTCGCTCTGAGCTCGAGAGGAGGAAGGCGATGGCGATGGCCAGATTGAGAAGAAGAAGGGGATAAATAGGTTCGTGCCTCTGCGACTTGTCCTTTTTTATGGGGAAGGAGCGGGGCCGCCTCTTTTATTCCCCAATGTGAATGCGCTTCTATAGGCGCGAGACAGTTGCAGCCTTTTTGGCACGCTTCCCACGTCGCGTGCTCCGTGCGCATAGTGGGGGCACAGTAAAACAGGATATTTACGAGCAGTTAATTCCCTGCCACGCGTGCCCGTGCACTGTTTGGGCCTAGCCCAACAACGCCTCGCACTCGTGTATGGCCTAGGCCCGGGGGCTACTGTCGGTGTACTAAGTATTGGGCCACTAGTACCCCGTACTTATGCACGGGCAGTTGTAGCCATCCTCGCGGCAAGGCTTGCCGGGATCGGCTCGAGGTCGATTCAAGCCATCAAGGAAATCATCAAGTCAGAGATCTGAGGATCAGCAGATAAGCAGAGCTAGAATCCAAAGGCCAGCTTCCCCGGCAAGATCCTTGCCGGGATGGCCTTTGGGGCCCGGCAAGACTTGGCGCCCGGCAAGGCTTGGCGCCCGGCAAGGCTTGGCGTCCGGCAAGGCTTGGCGCCCAGCAAGATTCGGCGCCTGGTGAGATTCTGCCACTGTGCCACCGCTTCGGCACAGTAATATGCCTGACATTCTGGGTCCTTCTCTGGATGCGTGGCGACGCGCCAGTGGAGGAGAGCTTAAGCGGTGCTGATGGGATGGCCCCTTTTTCCATCCCCAAGAAAGTGAGGACACCTAAACGGACACCTCACAGTGCATTAAATGCGCTTGTCCTAATCCGTCAGGGGTTAGGTATGATACCCTGTAGCTACTTTACACCTCAATGTATGTACATTTTGCCACTGTGGAGACCCCTTTGAGCATATAAAAGGAGGCCCAAGGCAACTGCTACAGGGGAGGAGAACTTCTGGCCCATTCTGCATGCGTAGCTGCTCTTCGAACGTACTGTTCATTGTGAGTGCTCCTGAAGGCTGGGCTCAAGAACATCAATAAGAACACAAAGCAGGAGCAGGGTTTTACGCTGATCAGCGGCCCGAACCTGGGTAAAAACTTCCCGCGTCGATCACTGGTTCTGCTCTTTGCGTATACCTCTCCCCCCGCCGAATCGTAAAGGGGTCTCTCGGGATCCCATAGGTGTCGTACGCCGACATGCCATGACAATGTTTTCTGAAACGGTTGCCACAACAACGTTTTCTGAAATTGCCGCCACGGTAACATTTTTGAAATGGTTGCACAACAACGAAATACTGGCCGTCACGCTGCTTCAACTGGAAATTGAAGATGATCATGGAGATTCCCGATGCCCAGGGCTATACCACATCATGCTTTTATGAACTGCCTAAGATGTTTATCCCTTTGTTGTTTGCACCCTTTGATTGTGCACTAGTCAATTACTAGGGTGATCTCTCATAGTTAATATCAAGTAAAAAGGTGCTCTTCCCAGTGTTGCAACAGTCTATGACACGTAGCATTCCGAAGTGCGTCATGTCCACATGAGTACAAACGGGACGTGAGGTGTATGATGGGACTAGTCAGACCATATCAGCAGATAGCACTCGGTTGTCTTGAAGTTCAAGTAGAATCGTTCTGAGCTTGGAGCACAAAGCATCGAAAGATGAACAATAATCATATGGTGATATGGTTGGCAAGCCTACCGGTCAAAATTCTCGTCATCAGTGATGTCCACATCAATGGCTGAGAACTAGATTAGAATCTTGAATCACTCACTATCAGTTATGAGAGATATTGATTTAAGTGGGAGCACAATTATGTATTAATTTAGTTTAATCACTAGTGCAAATTAATTATGAACAATGTTTATCTGTAGTTTGCATTATAGTTGTAGAATTTTGGCTCACAGTTCCACCTTTGCTGTTGAAATTGATTGTCTATTATTTATCTGGTTGAGTCTTTTACAATTAAGAGGATTGTCCTCTAAGAGTGCCAAGAAGGATTTTGTCCTAATGCATGCTTGCAATGCTCTCCTGCTGATGCTATGGAGGACGAGACTTATGTCCTACGATCCAAAGGGTTTCGGTGAGTATCGGGTAATAACAAGTATTACCTATAAATTATATATAGGTGGAAAATGTTTTCGGAGATGTTGAAATATATATAAAATGATCTGAAAGTATTTAGAACATTTTATATTTAATTTAAATATCAGCGGGCCTAAAAAGGCCAAGAGGTGGAAGGGAACTTGGGCCACAAGGGCCCAACTGGAGTAAGCGCCTCCTTCCCTAAGGAAGGAGGCCGAATCCTACTAGGGAAGGAGTCCAACTCCTCCCCCCCCCCCCTGGATGGCGCCCCAAGGAGGATTTCCCTCCTTTGTGGCAACCCTCCTCTACCCCTCTAACCTATATATACTTGAGGTATTGGCCACAATTATACACACAAGTTTTGGAGCCTCCTCTAGCTCTTCTAGTTCTAGTTCTAGTTGGTCTTAGTTAACTAATTAGAGCTAGACTAATCCTCTTTTCCTCATATTAGAAGCCCTGTGTGGTTCTAATCTCCTCCCTCTAATTATCCGGCAACGATTAGCTCTGGATGGCGAAGCGCTGGCAGATCGTGAAAGCTGCACACTTGCAACCAAGTAGAGAGGTCGTGCTTTCGGTCTTCGGTTCAAGGGACTGTTCATCGGCGGTGCGAGGGATCGTTCATCGACGGTTCAAGGGACTCCAAGTATGATCTACATCGACACATTATTCTTCCACAGCAACTCAGTGACGGTAACAATTGTGATCACAACCCATTATGCATCTTCATATTGATATTGGGTGATCGTAGGCGCGATTTTTATTGTTTTCTACTATGTTTCCCAACAAACAAGTGATAAAAGCGAGCACAAACAGTATTGTAATGCTTAGAAACAAAGCCTAGGGTTCATACTTTCACTAGTGCAATCTCTCAACAGTGCTAACATAATTTAATCATATAACAATCTCTCAACGTGCGACAAAGAATCACTCCAAAGTTCTTATCAGGCGAAACATAAGAAGAAATTGTTTGTAGAGTATGAAACCACCTCAAAGTTATCCTTTCCGATCAATCTATTGAGTCGTCCCTATAAGTGTCACAAACAGCCCGAGAGTTTGTACTAAAATAGCACCATATGATACACATCAATCAACTCTAATGTCACCTAGATACTCCAATGTCACCACAAGTATCCGTGCGTCAATTATATGATATGCATCAAACAACTTCAGATTCATAATATTCAATCCAACACAAAGAACTTCAAAGAGTGCCCAAGATTTCTACTGGAGAAAGAATGAAAACGTGCATCAACCCCTATGCATAGATTACCCCATTGTCACAATAATCCGCAAGTTGAATACCAAAACATATATGAGGTGAATCAATAGAACACCCCATTGTCACCACGGGTGTCCACATGCAAGATGTACATCAAGTGTTATCAAATCCAACAAGTATTCAATCCGATAATGGTGAAACCTCAAAGGTAAAAACTCAATTCATCACAACAAGATAGAGAAGGACAGACACCATATGATCCAATTATATTAATAAAGATCGCGGTACATCATGATCATGCCAAATCAAGAACACGAGAGAGAGAGAGAGAGATCAAACACATAGCTACTGGTACATACCCTCAGCCTCGAGGGTGAACTACTCCCTCCTTATCATGGAGACTGCCGGATGATGAAGATGGCCTCCAGTGATGATTTCCCCCTCCGAAAGGGTGCTGGAACAGGACTCCGATGGAGATCGCTTTGGTACAGAGGCCTACGGCGGCGGAACAACTCATTTAGGTTAAGTTTCGGAGGTTTTGGTATTTATAGAGATTTTTAGCATCGGTTTCACGTCAGGGGGTCCACGAGGGAGCAACAAGCTCGGGGGGCGTGCCCTGTGGGGTGGGCGCACCCCCCAGACTTGTCGTGCCCTCATAGTTCTTCTCGCCCTTTGTCGAAGCTTCGGGGGTCTCTTTTTGTCCATAAAAAAATCACCATAAATTTTCAGCCCATTCCGAGAACTTTTATTTCTGCACAAAAAACAACACCACGGTATTTCTACTGAAAACAATGTCAGTCCGGGTTAGTTCCATTCAAATCATATAAAAGTGAGACAAAACCATATAAAATTGTTGTAAACATGGCATGAATACTTCATAAATTGTAGATACGTTGGGGACGTATCACAGTGATCCAATATCACATTGTGTCCATAGGAAAGCCAATCTATACCTATACTAATTAGAGACTCCCAAGGAATTCCCACGTTAGTCACTAATTAAGAGCCGTTAATCTTGTGCTATTAAAAGGGGATGAGGTTTTGATTATGACTTAGTTGCTCACATGCTACATGATATGCTCCAAAACTCTCAAACACTTTCCCACACTCCAATGTGTCCAAACCCTAAACATCAAACTCGGTCCCACCGAATTCATCCCATCCGAACCCATGCTACTTGTGAACTACATTGGGATTTCCCAGAAGAGTAGAGGATGATGCAGTATAGATAAGTATTTCCCTCAGTTAAGAACTAAGGTTATCAATCCAGTAGGAGAACCACGCAACACCTCATTAGCAGCACCTCCACACAACAACAAATTTTTGCAACCCAACGCGAATAAGGGGTTGTCAATCCCTCGATGGTTACGTGCAAGATTAAATTGTATGGTGTTTGATAGATAGATAGATAGATAGATGCAAAAATACAAAATAAAATAAATAAAGTAAAAGTGCAGCAAGGTATTTTTAGGATTTTATATATGATGAAAGTAGACCTGGGGGCCATAGTTTTCACTAGAGGCTTCTCTCTGAAAAATAGCATATGGTGGGTAAACGAAGTACTGTTGGGCAATTAATAGAAAAACAAATAATCATGACGATATCCAAGGCAATGATCATATATAGGCATCACGTCCGATACAAGTAGACCGAAATGATTCTGCATCTACTACTATTACTCCACACATCGACCACTATCCAGCATGCATTTAGAGTATTAAGTTCATAAAGAACGGAGCAATGCCTTAAGCAAGATGACATGATGTAGACAAAGTAAACTCACGCATGAATAAATCATATATTTTTATCCTTAATGGCAATGATACAAATACGTGTCATGTCCTTTTCTGTCACTAGGATTGAGCACCGCAAGATCTAACCCATCACAAAGCACCTCTCCCATTGCAAGAAAAATCAATCTAGTTGGCCAAACCAAATCAATATATCAGAGAGAAATACAAAGCTATAGTAATCATGCATAAAAGAGTTCAGAGAAAACTCAAATAATATTCATGGATAATCTGATCATAAACTCACAATTCATCGGATCCCAACAAACACACCGCAAAAAGTCAATACATCGAATAGATCTCTAAGAACATCAAGGAGAACATTGTATTGAAGATCAAAGAGAGAGAAGAAGCCATCTAGCTAGCTACTAACTATGGACCCGTAGGTCTGTGTTAAACTACTCACACATCATCGGAAGGGTAGGAAGGTTGATGTAGAGCCCCTCCATGATTGATTCCCCCTTCGGCAAAGTGCCAGAAAAGGCCTCCAGATGGGATCTCTCGAGAATAGGAACTTGCGGCGGTGAAAAAAGTATTTCGTCTAGCTCTTTGTTGGTTTCATGATCTTAGAGAATTTATAGAGGTCGAGTTAGGTCAAACGGAGCCACGAGGCCCCACAAGCCACCAGGGCGCACCTGCCCCCTGGGCGCGCCCTGGTGCCTCATGGGCCCATGGTCCATCATCTGGTCTTCTCCTGAAGCTTCTAGTGTCTCTTTTTCCAGAAAAAATCTCCAAAAAGTTTCGGTGCATTTTGACTTCGTTTGATATTGATATTCTGCAAAACCAAAAACAAGCAAAAACAACAACTCGCACTGGGCACTAAGTTAATAGGTTAGTCCCAAAAATGATATATAATTTCTAGTAAATGTATATAAAACATCCAAGATTGACACTATAATAGCATGGAATAATAAAAAATTATAGATACGTCGGAGACATATCAACCCACCGAATTGATCCCAGACAATGTCAGAGCCAAACTCTAGAGTTTTAGTAGTACCGAGATGACCTTCGGTCTCACCGAAGTGTAGCGACCAAGTTTCTGTAACCCAATTAGTTCATTTCAGAATCACCGAGTTGAACCAATCGAAATTACCGAAACGCGGTCTTGCTTAGGTCATCACATATCGGTCCATCAAAGATTCTCTGTTTGGTCCCACAAAAATGTCCAGCGTTCGAATGCTTTACACGGGTCGGTCTCACCAAGTTTTTGGTTCGGTGTCATCGAGTTGAGTCAAAATATTGTAACGGTTGGATTTTGGGTGAAGGCTATTTATACCCCTCCACCCCCACCTACTCTCTAAGAGAGCCATCAGAACGAAACTACACTTCCACCATTAATTTTCTGAGAGAGAACCACCTACTCATGTGTTGAGAGCAAGGAATTCCAATCCAACCATTTGAACCTTGATTTCTAGCCTCTTCAAGTTGCTTTTGACTCCAATCCTTCTCCTACCAAGCCAAATCTATGTGAGAGAGATTGAGTGTTGAAGAGACTATCATTCGAAGCACAAGAGCAAGGAGTTCATCATCAACACAACATCTATTAGAGTGGTGTCTCCTAGATTGGTTAGGTATCACTCACTACAAAAAAAAGACACATCCGTGACATTTTGGGCCGAACGAAACTTTTTTCTGTCATGCTTATGACACTTCTATGACGATAATTGTGACAAAATCCGGTATCATCATAGACGTGGTAGGCTCCTACTTCTATGATAAAAAATCATGACAGAAATTGGGCTTTTCGTCCTGGGCGGGCCGGAGACGCTGCTGCATGACATTCTTTGGGTCGTCCATGACGGAAAAAATCATGGTAGAAGCGAGGGCAAGGAAAATATCGGGGAGTTCCCGGTTACGGTGGGTGGTCGGGGCCGAGTGATGCACGGAGGTTTGTGCATTTTCTCTCGTATACGTACACGCATGTGTGCGAGGCATTGGGCTCTAACTGAACCCGAGCGAGGCGTTCGCTTACTGAACCCGAGCGATTGCACTGGCTACATTACTGAACCCGAGCGATCGATCCCTGGCTGTTAACTGAACCCGAGCGATTCCTTCGCTACTGCTGCTAACTGAAGCCGATCGAACCTGCTGCCTCTTGATGAATAGTGAGCGTTGTTGAGGGTTGGATGAACAGTTCCCGGTGGGGGGTGGATGAACAGGACCCCGTGGTGGTAGAGGCTATTGCCGATGGATGAACAGGACCCCGATCAAGCCGGTTGGGGGTGGATGAATAGGACCCCGTGGAGGGCTAGTTGAACAGTAGCCGGTGGAGGGTGGATGAACAGGACCCCGTGGAGGGCTGGTTGAACAGTAGCCGGTGGAGGCTGGATGAACAGGAGCCCATAGATGAATAGTAGCTGGTGGAGGCAGGGAGACGCCATGGATGAACAGTCGCAGGTGGAGGCTGGAGGAGGTCGACGGTGGATGAATAGTAGCCCGTGTAGGCTGGAGCGAGGCAGTAGACGGTGGATGAACAGTAGCCCGTGGAGTCCCGTTTTGCGGTACGCCACACCCCTCCCGATGAACAGGACCCTGTTTCGACCATAGGAGGTCGAAGAGAAGTTCGTTTCCTCCATTTTGCGGTACGCCACACCCCTCCTGATCAATAGGACCCCATTTCGACCATAGGAGGTTGAAGAGAAGTCTGTTTCCTCCATTTTGCGGTACACCAGACCCCTCCCGATGAACATGATCCTGTTTGGACCGTAGGCGGTCAAACAGAAGGCCATTTCCTTCGTTCTGTGGTACGCCAGGCCTCGTTTCGGCTGTTCCGTCCAAGCCGGTTGGCTCCCGATGAACAGGACGCATTCCATTGCCTCCCGATGAACACGACACAGTTTCTCCGTTCTGACCCAGCTGGTTGGCTGCCGATGAACAGGATGTCGTCGCTGCCCTCCGCTGCCTCTACATGTACACGAGCCCTGGCCGTACGTATGCGCGAGGAGGCATTCGAGACCCTGCCCGTATGTACGTACATGGCCGTATTTACTTTCTTGCACCCTGGCTATACGTACGTGTACATGATATAGACGGGACTGCGTGACATGCTACGTCCGTGCCTCTACTACGACACGTGCCCTTCCTTACTCAGCCACGGTTCATCGCTGCAGCCTGCAGACAGACCGATCGACCAGTATGTACGTACACGTTCGCGACCAGACAGACAACCCTATGTACGGTTCGACCGGGTGGGTCCCAGCTGTCAGGGAGGATAAGGAGGCACTTCCTTACGTGCGAAGATATAGCTGGTGTGTCCCAGCTGTCAGGGGGAGGAATCATTTTTTTTCGTAATATGGACACACTTCCTTGCATGCGAAGATGTAGCTGGTGGGTCCCAGCTGTCAGTGGCAGGAATAAGGAGGCACTTCCTTCCGTGCGAAGATATAAGTCGTGGGTCCCAGCTTTCAGGGGGAAGAATAATTTTATTTTCGCGTAATAAGGAGGCGGTTGCATGCGTGCGTGCATGGACCTGGTGCGTCCCCACTGTCAGCCTTTCCATGTACAGTCCTCTTCCGATGACTCTCTTTTGTTGACCACGTTGACCATGTCGCGCCGAGCGCATCCAAGGTGGTGGACGACGGCGAGGCCCCGGACGGCAACGAGCCAGAGATGGGAAGACGCGGGAGTGGAGTCGCAGACGAAGAGGTGTACGAGGGTTAACTGGTTCTGGTGCGGCGTGGTTCGGCAGTCGGTGGAGAATAACATGAGGTGTGGAGGGGTGGAGGGATGGCCTGGCCGGCGGTGGGGTAGCGCTTCACAACGAAGCGTGCTAAGCAGAGCTGCTAGCAGCAGGAGGCGGGGGCAGGTGGTCCCGGCGGCGCTAGAGGAAGAAGACGAGAGATTGAAGATGGATGCCGATCGTTGGATGTAAATGCAACGGCTATCAATTGTTGACTAAGTTGACAACGACTTGCGTTGGCTTCGACCAATTGGCCCACATTTCAGCCTCCAAAAATGTTGCACATATTCAACCCATTTTTTCAGGATTTACAGTCCATTTGATCTTTTTTTTTGAGAATTACAGTCCATTTGCTGGGCTGGGTGAACAAATAATGTACCGTCCATGCGGCCCTTTTTTTAAAACTACAGCCCATTTTCACTTTCTCGAAATACACGAATTTACTGGGCTGGCTGAACAAATAATGTAGCGTCCATGCGGCTCATTTATTTTTTCCTAAAAAATTACAGCCCATTTGCACTTTCTCGAAATACATGATTTTGCTGGGCTGGTTCTAATTATAATGATGGGTTGGGCGCAACAATGTTATCAAAAAATAAACAGGGGCTGAGCATTTTGTTATAAATATATTTAAATAATAAGTGCTTTATTATTACATTGGTCATTAAATCTTACCAAGCTTTTGTACACAATCACCAGGATTATCATTGCCTTAATGTAAAACAATCCAGGATTTTATTGTTAAAAATTTATTTTTATAAGTTAATAAGACGTGGGATATTTTTTTCTTATATATGTAAGTATCTGTTAAATATATGATGACAATAACAATAATATAAATATATATAATATAGTTAGAAGGGAAACATAAGTTGGACCTGGCGTTCCTATTCTTATATAGAAAAATAGAACAGACATCTGTGTTTTCTTCAAAAAAATACATAAGTTGGGCTGCGGATGTTTCAGGAAAATAAAACCTAGGATGGGAGGTCCATAGGCTGGTCGATACATGACGGCCCTCAAGAAAATACAAACCGGCATGTCGTGGGCTGCGCATGTTAAAAAAGAAAGCCTAGATGGGGCAGCCCACAACCCAGCTGATACTTGCTGGCCCACTGATAATAAATGATACCTGCCAACTCCCCGGCTTCGTTGTAAATTTATCTCCTTTAGTAACTATGTTGAAGCACCTCAAAAAAATGTAACTATGTTGACAAACCCGTGGGCCCCAACATCAGTATAACATTAGGAGGAAGTATTTTTTTACAATGAGGCACTTGCTTGCATACAGCCATGGACCTGGTGGGTCCCGACTGTCCGCCTCTCCACGTACAGTCCTCTCCAGATTCCTCTCGTTTGTTCAGCATGTTAACAACGGCAGACAGCGGCGCCGCGGCGGGCGCACAAAGGCGGAGGATGACGTCCAGGCCCCGGACAAGAACGAACCAGAGCCGGGGAAGGCATGCTACAGTAATGGTAGATGATGTGCCTAATTCTAGTGAAACTACTGAACTAGGCCAGTGGCCAAGTGACACTACCCAACCGCTGTTCCGCCCGAGTTCGATTCTACCTGATCCAGTGAAAATATCTCCAAATTTTTTGTCTATGCCATTATTGACATGTGGGTCCCCATTGTCATCTACGCACACCGCCTCCAACACTTGCCAAAACTTCGTCCCTCGTTTTCTCTGTTTTTCGCACACTCGACATTGTGTGCGCATTTTGAAAATAGCATATCTTTTTGACTGTGCATCATATGAATATGTGCTATGCATGAATGTTGATCAGCATGATGTTAACTGGCTGGTAGTTCCATTTTCGTCCATGAATAAAACTTCCAACATGATGTTATACCTGTTTGAAAAGGGCGTGTTAATATAAATGTTCTGCCTCTGAAACTTGCAGTTTCTTATCTGAAACTAAAACTTGCAGTTCCTTCTCTGAGCATCACATTGTCTGCACTTTTATATGAGACTACATTTTTTAAGTGCTAAAAATAGATCTCTAGAATTCATAAAATACTTCATATGCTTAATACTGCAAATCTGAAATTCAAAAGAAATTCATATCTGAAAGTACTCTCAAAATACGCAACACAAAACACAATTCAGAACCTGCAAATACTGATAACCCTAAGCTCCTCCTGACAATTCACAACCTGCCCAACTATTGGGTTGGGGGGAGTCCCCTCCTATTCCTCGGTGGCATACAGTCGCCCCGTGAGACGAGGTGAATGGCGAGGGAGAGGATGGCGGCGAAGCGTCGTCGGGCCAACTACTTTTCTCCTCTTGCAGTTGGGTTCGGTCGACGAAGACTCCACCGGCTCGCTCTGGCACAGCACCCTCACAAACGGCACCCTATAGATGCTCGATCCTTCAATCTCTTGTGGATGCTCCATCTTGGATCGATACTCCCACCACCGCTGCCTCACGATCAGATTTGGTGAATCTGTTTGCTCCATGGCCCAGAGGAGCAGCTCTATGTACTCCCGCGCAACTCCCTTCAGGAATATCGCCGCCTTTTCACTCTGTTGCAGATATTTGGCCATGGATGTCGCCGTCGCCGCTAATTGGTCCTTGTTGTCAAACCAAGACTGTATCTCCAACATCCTAGCTAGCTTCACAGGGTCGCCTTCTGCGATCCTCACGTATCGGTTGTACTCCTCCATTGATCTACTTCTCCACAGCACCTTCACCCGCCGATGGTGGTTTTTGAATGGAAGAGGAGAGGAGCGGCACTGGTTTTGGATTAGAACGGGAGAGGAGTGGCGCTGGTTTTGGATTGGAACAGGGGAGGAGGGGCGGTGGTTTTGAAATGGAAGAGGAGAGGAGCGGCGCTGGATTTGGATTGGAACAGGAGAGGAGCGGCGGTTGTTTAAGAGGAGAGGAGCGGCGCTGGTCTTGGAAGTATTTTTTTGTTTTGCATATTATGGGTCAAAGTTTGACCACGTACTGTATTTGACAAGCAAAATGTGAATGCATGTCATCAAAAATTGTACCGTTTGCTTCATATCTGAATGTACTTTCAAATTATATTATTTTTGCAACATATAACATATATTTTATTTGTGAAAATCATGGTCAAATATGACCCAGAATACAAGGGAGACTAGTTAACGTGGGGTCGCTTTCTTAATTAAAGGGTAAATTGATTTTGATTTTGATCCAGTCACAGCGCACCAGCCCTCTCGTCCAATCCTAAATCGCTGTCACATGCTTCTCGCCCTCTTCTCCATTGCAAAACCACCTAGTCTCCTCTCCATCATCTCCATTCCAAAACCACCATCTCGCCTCTCCCTCTTCTCCATTGCAAAACCACCCCTCTCCTCTCCATCTTCTCCAATACAAAACCACCATCTCGCCTCTCCCTCTTCTCCATTGCAAGACCATCGTCTTTCCTCCCATCTTCCAAAGCTAGCACCGGACCTCTCAGAAAGACATATATGGAGAGGATGCAGCAGCGAATCGGGCAGATCGCCGGCGGCGACCAGGGGAAGTTAGCCAGGTTGAAGGAGATCCTTACTTGGTTTGACAACAAGTGGGAGATCTCGAGGACAGTGAGGGCCATGTGGCAATGTATGCGAAAGAGCGAGACGGTGGCGATGAGGGCGGCGATGTACTCCTCGGCGGCAGTCACGCCGCAGTCCTTCGAGTTCATCGAGTATCTCCTCTGGGCGATGGAGCAGACAGATTTGCCTGAGGCAAAAGTTAGGCAGAGGTGGTGGGTGTCAGGTCGAAGTTCGAGCATCCAGAGGATAAGGAATCAATCGAGTACGGTGTGCCATTTGTGAGGGTGCAGTGCCAGCCGGAGCCACAGGAGTATTCGTTCTCCCACCGCAAGTGGAGGCTGGATGGCGTGACATCGCTTCCCCGCCATTCTCCACGGTTCCCTTGCCGCTTGCCTCGTTTCAACGGTGGCGGTAGGGTTTAAGGTAAGCTTCGCACTAACCTAATCTTCCATCTGCTCGTGCTTACAATCAGTGTGATGGCTAATGAAAATCATGCTCACAATCAGTCTCCGAGTACTACTCCAATCACCCTAAAATAGCTCTGGACCAAAAACAAAGTTTTGACACTGTACAAATAAAGAAAAAATAGATTGGTGCTTCTTTCAGAAAAGAGTACTCCCTAGAAAAGTGCCAATATAAGCTACTAGTATTTGATTAGAGGATTTGCTACCGAGAAAGATCCATCCACAGAGAGCGCCACCCATCCCACTAGTGGTGGTGATTGCCAATGCTTAGATGGAGCATGGTTGGTGTCGGTAATTTTTACTTGGCACCACGCACTCTGCATATATGTCGGTTCCATCCGTACATTTGTGCAGTTCCACCAAAATACAGCTGAATAACCCTGTTTGCACAGATAATGAAAAAGCGTGATTACATTATAGTGGCACTAGTTGATGAAACATACACTAATAAATAAAATAAAATATTGCGATAGTATCATAGTATGCCATGCTGCGAGGGCGAGATGGGCCCTGCGACGCCTCATACGGTAGGCCTCATATTGGAAATCGACCCAATTCTCCCCGATACACCTTCTGCCAATGATGAACAGTGTACATCGGTAGTACAAGGAGGGGCATTGAGACATTCCAATCTTTATTTTTGTGAAGATCAACTAAAATTAAGCACCCCAGTTTGCACAAACACTTAAACATTAACAATGGGACTAGTTGATGAAACATATACTAACAAAGAGAAGCACTTTCTTTATCTACATTGCAAATGAAATGATAGAGAGGACACTCGCTCTATTTTAATTGTAATATTACTTCATTTTATCAGTGGCACTAGGGTCGAGCAGGCGACAAGCGAGGTGTACCGTGCGTCACAAGGATGGAGGCCGGGGGTGCTTAGACTGGGATGCTGAAGCTGGCTCTTTCAGTCCCTATCTTCCCCCCTGATGTTTCTGTGGTAGCATTTGGGTTGTAATCCAAACTTGGTCGAGCTGGTGTTGCATCCCCCTACCTGCCTAGCTTGTGTGCCGAACTTGTCTCCTGCTAGTACTCAGTCCGTTCTAGTAGTAGTTGCATAACTACCTGTTTACACTGAGATGTTGTCGGATAATGGTTCTCTATGGTTGGGTATCTTTAATGAAATCGGAGGAAACTCCCTCTTTTGATATATAAAAAAATCAGTGGCACTAGCGGTGCCAAAACATTGCCTCAAATTAATAGTGCCACTAGATTAAGGTGCAAAATAAGAACATTACTGCTTTATCATGGCAGTGCCAAAACAGTAGCACAAGAGCAGACTCAACATGCAAGATCTTTGGCAAACGATCAGACCAAAAAGGAGCATACCTCGTGATGGGAACCATATCTGCAGTCAACGCCATCGGAGAAGGGATGACACCATTCACCAACATGGATGATTCAATTCATAGGACCTTTTTGTGCAGTTCACCTAAAATGAAGCAATGTCCCATGAGCTAGTAGCTTCTTCTTCATTAGTTGCAATAAAATTAAGCAACATCAAGGTTGGTCGTGAAGCTCGTGGAATGTTCAACTATAATTTGGATATCATTTGTGCAGTTCAACTAAGATCAAGCGTGAAATGTATATCTCTGTTTGCACAAAAAGGTGGAAAGGAGGGTGACTAACAAGTGATGAAACATACATCAAATGAAAAAAAGCATGTTCCTTATCTGAATGGCGATCCTACAAGGACAGTAGCAATTTCTAAAGCAGCAGCACTGCTAGATATTAGTGTGGGCATTAGGATTAACTATGACAACCGTTAAATACGACATTACTTTAATGGTGCCATTGCTTCATTTGACCAGCAACATTACATTAACAGCTGCTAAAGAGTTGGTATTTGGGCACAGGAGAGTAGGCAGAGTAGGACAGTTGCATTTCTAACAAAAATAAGCAACTTATCTTAATGGGAAATTTAGCACGACATGAAAAACAGTGCCATTGATTCATATTACTGGAGGCATTACATTGAAAATAACATGGTTTAATGTGTCCTTACTTTTAATAGTGGGACTGCTACATTTTAACAGTGGCATTACATAAGAGGGGCTTGGGGCAACAAACATCAGAACAGGATATCTGGGTTGGTCCCATTTTTGTTAGGTATAGCCACCTTATACTGTGTGAGGCTAGCAAATCTAGTGCTGGACATACTCTCTTGACTTGTCCCCCAGTCCCCACTTTCTTTCCTTTTTCAACCAATAGATCGATTTATATTGAGTTTGTACTGTGTTTCCCTTTATTTCCCTATTAGACCAAGAGACCAGTTGGATAGCCAGTCTCTACTACTTTTTGCCCCCATTATTTCCTCTTTCGGCCAAGTCCTAGATTCAGGTAACAAATCTTCCCCCACCCCCTTTCTTCCCTGTTTGAACCAAGTAGTACTAGATTCGACTGCATGAAGTAGTTTTACCTCTTAACAGTAAAAATTTAGGTGGCTTTCGAACAGTCGATCGATCCTATATAGGAGGGGGCCTGAGAAATAGTAAAAGATACAAATGCAGCGACGTCAGGAGCTAGGGAAGTAGAGCAAGGCCGGTTTTCAAGGAAGTTATACCTGAGGGTCGCCGGGATGTCGCTAGGTGGGCGGCGGGAGGCCGGATCTGCCAACACTATGGCAGCGAGGAAGAAGGGGTCGGAGGCCCTCCCTAGCCGGCGCTGCGTGGGAGAGAACGGCAAGGCACGCTGATCGGGATGCGCCGGCAGTGGGTAAGAGCCATCGCCGAGGACGACCGCGTGAACATTGCACCTTCTCACCTTCCCCGGTGGAGGGGATCTGGCTGGATCTGCGACCAGCGGTGAGCAGAGAGAGAGTGTGGCCACCGCTGTCGTGTTTAGATCTGGAGAGGACGAGAGAGTGTGAAGAGAGCAACACTAGCAAGCAAGCGCCAAGGCTCCAGCCTATATAGTGGAGTAGTTTTCTTTTATCTACCGAAGCCGGCTTGACCTCGTCAATGACTGTCGAGAAGTCTTCATGCATGTGCCCTGGAGGCGCAGTTGTCGTCATTTTGATCTGAAGCACTGGATTAACATATAACATGAAAAAATGCCACATGACAAGAAACCATAACCTCACTGCCCCAAGGAGACAACATGAATCCCGACGGACAAACTAGACGAGGATCAAAGCTCAAATTAAAGACAAACTCATAGAAAAGGGGTCAATCGATAGATGTCCTAATTAACATAGCCGGCTTGACCTAGATGGCAGCCGAGTAATCTTCGTGCATGTGCCCCCAATGACCAGCGCCTTGGAGGAACTCAGTTGTCACTGTGTTAACCCTCGCAGTGATCCGAAGCACATGACACCTAATATTGCGAGATGACAAGAAACCTTTTTTTTAGATTTCTCATCAGAACTACAGCCCTGTACAACACAGCCTGCACGATATGTAGACGATAGCCAATCCAGCCGTCTGCTGGAGTCTGGTCACATGCATGGACAAATTGATCTGCCGTGTCATGCAGGGATCGTCCAGGCACCGACGTCTGTACAACACTGCTCCAGTACTATCGCTCGTCTCTCTCTTCTATTAACTCAGCTGACTTGCGGGACCGGGGAATGTGCCTATGGTCGGTTCTCAATTGTGGTCCCACATGTGTGTGCAAACGCAATATGACGCGCGTTCCATTCGGAGAGCGGCGTGCCAGACCGACCGACCGTCTGGGGTGCGACGCGAACGCGACGGGTGTGTTGTATACATGTGTACCGCCGTTTTCTTGAGGCTTTGCTCCATGGCACAATCCATGGATACAAAATTATATTTAAAAGTCGAGGGCGGGGCTTTTCCCGTGCGGTAGGTGGGGCAGTTCCACCTAGTCGGTTCGACATACTGGCGAGAAGATGAGGGAGTAGGCTGCTACAAACGTAGGGCTGTGTGATTTGTCGGCTCGTTACTGCTGGACAGGTGGGTCCCAATGATTTGACTTGCCATTATCATTATTACTGCGTGGCTACGACCGGCATGAGTCTCCCGATTCCTGACCACCTCCATGGTACTCCCTCCTTTCCGGTTTATAGGGCTTAATTTGAAAATCTCTTCAACCAAGGTAGATGATGAATGGTGGAATTAATTCCGTTGTTTGCAAAAGTACTTAATTAGCACTCTCTTTTTTCTAAAAAAATTGTGTATACCGATGCATTAATTACACCACATGCATGCATGACCACTTAATGACCAAGAACTTCTACATGCATTGGTGTGTTTTTTCTTCATCCTTGCATGCAGTGATTTAATACACCTTGAAATCTGAACATTTTATGGTAAGTAGTAGAATGGAGACTTATAAAATAGAAAAACAAACTTTTTGATATGAGCCCTATAAACCGGAAAGGAGGGAGTATACAGGTGCCAAGTACTGTACTCCTTAATCCTTGGCAAATGCAATAAATACTACGAAGAAAGAGATAGAGAGAAGTAAAAAAAATACTCTTATAGCCAACCTTATAGCTAACCTTATTGTATGAGTGACTAAGTGATGACTATGTATGACATGCCAACATCAGATAGCCTAACGCACCTAGACGGAGGAAGTAGTTTCATGCATGCGAAGTAGGCAAAAAAATGCTCATTTATAGCCGTCTGAAATCTCCAAGGGCGCGACCGCGCGAGCGCGGCGACGGTCGTGGTAGGCGCGACCATGATACGGGCTGCTGACAGCCCTCGGATCTGAGATTGAACGGTCGCATGCTAAGTTGCTGAAAATTTGCAGAATAACCGTCCAGGATAGGATATTCACCCATAGGTCTAGAATCACGCCATGCAACCGTTTGATCTCAGATCCAAGGCCTCTCGGAAACCTGTATCATGGGAGCATGGAAAGCTTTGTATCACCTATAATTTTCCTGACGCTTGACGTGCGAACACGCGGATGCATGAAGCCATTTAATTGGGCGTCTAGTAGACATGACATCTAATTGGGACCCCATAGTACTGTGGATGAATCCATTTATCCAGCAGGCAAGCCACTACCCTGCTGTTCGCACGCCCCAATCAGCATTTTTACAATCGGAAAACTGCTAGCAGATCGCTCCTACTTGTCCTCGGCCGTCCTTTAACATTACGGCAGTTCGCTCCTAGTCGTCCTGTCCTTTCACATTACAGCAGTTCCACTAATCCTAACCCTCCTCCCAAATCCATGGCGTCCCAAATCTCCATGATCGGCGGTGAGTACAAGGTTAGAACCATCACCGGCGATGAGTTCGACGTCATCTACACCCGTTCTTCCACGATGGTGAAAGGATGCCTTGCTCGCTTCAGACGCATGTTTGAAAAGTTAAAGGGTGATGAGTGGGTCGCTGGGCCAGATGTTGAGTACACCACAGTCCTGGGAAAAGAGAAGAATCTAAATGAGGAAGAGAAGAAGAAGCCCGCCATGATCCAGGTTTGCGTGCATAACTTGTGCTTGGTCTACCACATATGCCATGCCGATGTTGAGTGCGAGGATTTTAAGAACTTCCTCGCGGGCGGCAAAGTCAAATTCGTTTCTGTAGACTTTACGAATGACAAAGAAGTCCTGGATCAGATAGGCCTCGTTGTAGGCCAGCCCTTCGACCTCCAGAGGAATGGGTTGGTGTCCTCCCGTCAGCCTTCAATGCTGACCCTGGCAACAGCCGTGGTTGATCCTTCATACGGTAAACTGACAAAACCTCCGCCCAAGTTTCATCTTGCATGGCAGTGGAACATACTAGATAGAGACCACATCCAGTACGCTGCAATGGATGCCTACCTTTGTTTCAATGTCTACAAGGGCTGGATGAAGAGCGAGAGCCAAGTGTGTGGTTCAAGCAAACAAGTATCGGCCAAGAGGAAGAGGGACAAGGACGAAGTCAAGCACGTGGACGAGGAGTCCGAGTAAGGTGGCAGTGTCATTGCTCATGGTGGTTCTAATGCAGTGTCTACTGGATTAGTTGCTTAGTTTAATTTTAGGGTGCTTAGTTTTATTTGAGGGGTGTGTTGTGCTGAGCCCCCAGCAGAACTATGTTATGTTCCTTCTCGTTACTTTAACTTTTTAGTACGTACATACTAGTATTTCTTACAGTTCATCTTGTAGTTGGTAGTACTACCACTCGTTTCTTCACATTATATATGTACAATATATATGGCCAACATCATATAGCCAGCAGTTGGCTATACTATTAACCACGCTCTAACCATGCCACATACGCAAAACACTTAAATGAGATATGTAATTCTACAAAAAAAACTTAAATGAGAGAAGTTTACCCAAAGCATGAAGGAGTTTAGTTGTCAAAGAATTAAATAGGTATGCTAATTTCTTTAATAGACTTTAGCACCCCATCTAAGCACGTACTAGCTTTTTTAATAGTACTATATGCATAATTTGGCGACGAGCGCTCTCTATATGTACCACCTTTTTTCTTTAATTTCATCATGTTAGTTTTGCTCCATGGCGCAATCCATCGATACTACTACTGTACAAAAGTATACATTTAAAAGGCTAGAGGGCGGGGCAGTCTCGCTTGGTCGGTTTCATGAGAGGCGACGGCCTTTGTGATTTGACGGCTCATTACTGCTGGAAGGCGGGGCCTTGTGATTTGACTGCTCGTATAAATGTTGCGGACGACCTGAGGAGGAGCAAAGAACCATGCGGTATACTCAAGTTTTCCACTGGAGTACTAGTACAACGGAGGAGCACGAAACACCGTAGCCCAGTGCGATATGGCGATAAAAAATGATCTAATTTGCTAGTCATTGATCCCACGGCACCGCTCATCATTAGCATTGTTCTATTCATGCCTCTTAGAGAACGTGACACGTGCGGCGAAACACCTGAAGCAAAAGAAGAAACACAGGAGCAAAAGAAGAAGGAATATTATCCCCGAAAAAAAGAAGGAAGACGCACACACAAGTCTGGGGCGCTGCTCTCTACTACATGAAGGGTTGCTGGCCGCGGAGTCGTAACTGCTTCTTCATCACCTCCACGACCTCCATCTCCTCGCGCATCTCCTCCGCCATCTTCTTCATTCTGTCCATGACACGGGATTTCTCGACGCGAGCCTTCATCATCTCTTCCACGGCCGCATTACGTACCTTGACAGCAGCCGGGTGCTCGATGCGGAGCTTCTCCAACTCCTCCTTCTGTTCCATGACGAGGGTGTGCAGCATCTTCACCGAGGAACTACTCTTCTCATGCAGCTTCTTCCAGCCGGCGTTCTCCTCCTTCAGCAGGTCCAGATCGTGGCGTAGCTTCGCCTTGTCCTCTTGAAGTTGCAGGATTTCGCCGGTCGCCTTCTTATCCGAGGCAATGCTCTTCTTCAGCAGCATCACCAAGCCAGCGGTCAACTTCCCCTACTCATTGAGCTCAGCCGGCATGTCGTCGAGGCTCTCCTTCAGCAGCTCCACCAAGCCGTCGATGAACTCCTTCTACTTATTGCGCTGATCGGCCATGTCGTCGAGGGATAATGACTCCAGCGCCACCAGCTCGGCATGTTCGGTTCCGCGGCTAGGGCGCTCCTGGGAGCCCTCGCCTACCCGTGAGAGATCTTTCGAGGTCTCTGCGAGGCGGCGAGCCCTCTCTTTTTTTTCGCGGCCTTGGTCGCCGCTACCTTGTTACGAGTACTCGACCCAGAGCTCTGCACACCGGCCATGGCAAGGACGGACAAACAAGAAAGACTTATGAGGAGGAAGGTAGAGTGATTTTTGGCTAGGTACTAGTTCCCCTTTTTATAACCTAGTACTAAAATCTGCATAGTGGGAACACGTTCAGGTTTGATACATACTAGGTGTGAGCAGGTTTGCACTTAATTATACTATGCTTTGGAATGTGATGGAACAAGCAAAAGATTAATTGATGGTTTTGGTTTCGAGGCCCGAAATGGCTCCCGATGAGTTTCCTGGAACACAAATTTCAAGTACTACTGCTCAAATGCGGTCGCACAAGTCAGTGATGTAACTGGCCGTACATGTCAAACCAAGCCAATGCGTGTCCCTTCGGTGAGACGCGGGTCCGACCGACTGTCTGTTGGTGCGACCAACCAAAAGTATTACGTGATGGAGACTTCTGGTTGTGGCTTCAGGTGATTGTCACGACCAAGCATTCAAAAACTAGTGATAAATCAATTACTACCATCTTTTTCCAAACGACCAAGTATTTTCACAGGAATACAATACATATAGATGGAGTGATTATCACAGTTGCAAACCGCCATGGCACCGCAAGTTCACTGCAGCAGCAACCAAGTAGGTCACTGCATCGCTGGCGGGGAAGGAGGGCAGCTCACCTCGCCTACGATGCATGCCCAGCGGCGCCGCCGCAGCTGGTGCCGCGATTTCGCTTCTCCTACCCCCCCCCCCCCCATTTGAACAGTTGCACCGGCTGCTCATGCCATTCTGTAGGCATGCGCGTTCTTTCCTCCGCAGTTGACTCCGTGAATATGATCTCTGCCATTAGCCCCAGCTCAAAATCAACGCGACGCTGCCAGATGCTGACATCCCTCAGCATCTCTCCCGTGAGATTGACTTGCGCCTCCGCCTTGTGCTTTGCCAGGCGCAGCTCCTTCGAACTAGTCTCCAATTGATGCGATGCTTCCTCAATCTGATTTGCCCTTGCTGCCCACCACCAGAAATGCCGCCCTGGCATGTCCTCCTGCGGCACCGATCTGTGATTCTAGAGCAATGGATCCCCTCTGAAACACATGTGGGTTTTGCTCAAAGGCAGCAGTGCTGCAGGCTGCAGTGAGAGGGCAGCCCGCGGGATCCTGGGATCTAAGGGATTATCCATGGCGGGATCCTCCACGGCGGGATCCGGTGGGCGAGGCAGGGAGGCGAGTGTAGGAGCTGGGAGATCCCTACGAGGCTAAGATAAATATAGTACTACTCCACTCCGTCCATATTTAAATACAAAGGCCACCACCAGTAACCCAGGCAAAAATTGATCATCCTGCCTGCGTCCTAGTTTATTGGCCCCCTTTTTATTTTGTGCCAATTTTTGACCAAAAATTTAACTAAGAAAATGTTAATGCATGTCACCAAAAATTATATCATTGGAATCACATTTGAACATAGTGTACCCGCGTGTGCGTGCGAGGGAATGAGTGTGTGCGTGCACATCTTTGCTTCGTGCATGTACTGCCAGTTTGCATTTGTATGTGGGAATGAGTGCATGTGTGCACCTCTTCTCTTTCGCACACGTAGTCCATATGTGTGAGAGATACTAAGATATGGTGAGGGAATACGTGTCAATGCAATTTGTGTGAAGGAGAGGCCTATATACATACATGTATGTGCATGGGGCCGGGGTGATATACGAGGAGGGAGGGGAGGGGTCGACCGCGCGAGATATCGATAGAGATAGATAGAGGAAGAGCTCTACGAGCGTACAAGCACTGGGATATGGGGGGGTGTGCTGGAAGATTGTGCGAGGGGCCAAGTGGAGGGAGACTATGAAGGAGTGCACAAGTGCGAGATCGATATTTAAAGAGAGGGGGCGAGAACGTGCACGGTTGCGCGCAGTGGCGGAGCCATGAAAAATAAATGAGCTAGGGGGCCAAGCATTGCTAATCCTTTACGGGGAGGGCCAATTCATAAACATAAAACAATTTACCAGCAATTCATCTACTGATCACATTCATATTAGCCTCAGTATATAGTGATGTTAGGGGGCAGGGCCCTTGCTGCCCCCTGTCTTCGCCACTGTGCGCGCGTCTGAGAGATGAAGCGGAAGGCATGGATGATGAGAGGGGGACGATATATAGATAATGTGGGTGTATCAGCTATGTAATCCTATATAGAGAGGTATAGATTGATCGATGTGTACATGGGAAAGAGGGTGAGACCTGACTAGATATATAGATCGATCAGTTTGTGTGGAAAACTGGGAAAGACCTAGCTATATATACACACACATAGAGGAACACCGATCGTTGTGCATGCATGTGAGAGATAAAGAATGCCCGAAGTGATGAAGAGGGGGAGGTGTCTGTTTGTGCATGCATGGGAGACTGACCTGAAGAAAAATATTGCATGTGTGCGATGGATAATGCCGAGTGGTAGTGTGTGTGCATGCATGCACGAGAGAAAGTTAGTGGTACAATTATAAAGAGAAGATGAATGTGTGGGTGTAAAAGACTATATGAGGTCATAATCAATGTAAAGTTGAATTCAAATATTTGAATAAGAGATCATGATGTTTGAAACCCATGCATGCATGAATATAACTGAGATATGCATGGTGTGATTTGGAAACGAGCATGCTATATACTATATACACATTGAACAAGGTCAGACTGATTTGAATTTGAGATACTGATGGCAGGCATCGTTTGGCCACATTGCATCCGTGCATGGACACACTATTCAAATTGGAGATGATGGGTGGCTTTCGCATCACATATCTATACCCCTATATAGTGTGCGAATAACTTTGAAAGATGTTCGTTGGTTGAAGCCAATCCGATGGTGCAGAGATGGAAAATCCGAGCACTACTGGCCGTTGGATATCATCTACATTCCACCAGATTTTGCCACATGTACAATCTAGAAGACTCTATGGTTGAACTTAAGCATAATGCACAAACCTCAAAACACAAGCACTTCTCCTTTGTTATAGAATCTTCCGTATCATAATTGCCCAACTTTTTTTCTAGATGAATTGCCATTATTTGTTTTTACTTTATGCTTTACAACGCACAATTCCATGAATCTTAAAATAGATTATTTTTTTATAAAAACTAATTGATTTTGAATGAGATGATCTATAAGAATTAAACGAACATCTACATCATGCATATATGACTCAAAGCTTACATGCTATAATGTGATATTTATTCATAATTTGTTTGCCAAATCTCATGCGTGCACTGCACGTGTACCTTACTAGTCTAAATGGTGTGTGTGTGTGTGTGTGTTGTGCGTGTTAAACACATTCTATGTAGTATCATACATGGTTTAGATTCCAAACATCTAGCTAGAGCATACATGTACTATGATTTGAATTCAACATAAAATGGATACATATATTTGAATTCGAGATCGTATGTACATGTAGTTCATATTTATATGGGAATTTACTACTCCAATATTCATTTCATGTGTTGTGAAGATAATATTTAGATGGTTGTATAACTAACCCTAGTACAATCCCATTCAAACAAGGAAAATGTACTCAAATTTAGTCCATATGCTAGACAACATGAATTTTTTTTATTGTTGAGGGAAGTGCAAATTGATTTGGTACTGTACACGTTAAGTTTGTTTTCCCAATTTTTTTAGTTTTTTGTTGTTGTATTTGAATGCCTTTCTAGTAATATAGTAAAACGGGACATGGCTCTCTCTAGTGAGATGCGAATTGTCTTTTTTTCTTGGTACACGTTAAGCTTGTTCTCTCGAAATTTCAAGCCGCGCCTTGTTATACCGAAATTTCAAGCTAGCATCTCTATCTATCGTGCTGCAAAACTCCCGCCTCTTCAACCCGCGCCTTGTTACCCCGAAATTTTAAGATATCTCTTTGTCTCGTTGAGCACCGAAAACTCCCTCTATCTCAACCCGCGCCTTGCTATCCAAAAATTACAACGCGCACGAAAACTCCCACCACCTGCCAAATCCCGACACGCGAAATTCCTGTGATCCTGAACCGAAAGAACCACCTAGTTCAAATCGGTGGGGCTACTTTAGTAACTTACCCTACATTTCGGACAAGCGCGTCCCTAAGCCATGGTTCCCCCCTCCCATCCCCTCCGCCCCCCCCATTCGTACACCGAGGCAGCGAAAACCCGCGAAGCCCCACACCCTCCTCCGTCCGCCCACCCAGCCGGAGCCAGTTCCCCGACGACTTCGTCCACAGCAACACCTCGACGTCCCTCATCCACCACAGATGAGGGTCCGTCATCGATCCTGTCGTCCTGCCGGTTCAGCCACCCCGTCCTCCACCTCAAAGGAGCTGCCCCGATGTTCCCCTCGTCTTTCGCGCCACCTCCATTCCCACACCGTCGTCTTCACCTGCACCACCGGAAGAGCAGCATCATCACCAATTCCTCGGATGAAGCTGAGGCCTAATCGGCGCCACCAAAGAGGTTCTACACTAATCGTTGCATTTTTTTCTTGATTCGATCTCACGGTGCTGCCGGCACTCGGTCCCGAGCTGACATGGCGCGGCTCCATCTACGGTAGCGTCACCGGCCACTTCCTCCACGGCGTCGCTCCCTCGGCGGCGAAGTCCACATGAGTAGGAGTTGCTGCTGTTTTGGCTCTCGCTCACACTGCTACTCTGCTCTTGCTCTCGGTCCCCTGCCTTGTCTGCTCTTGCTCTTGCTCGCGTTGCTGCTCTCGCTCTTGCTCTTGGTTGCGCTGCTGCTCTACTCTTGCTCTCACTCGAGCCCCTGCAGCTGCTACACGACCAGCTGCCCCGGCTCTCGCACGCGCTGCTGCTCCGAGTGCTGCTGCTGCTACTGCTTTTCTGCTACTAGTGCGTTCAGTTTTGACAGTAAAATTCAGTTTCGATGGCAAAATTTAGTTTCGACAGTAAAATTCAGTTTCGACAGTTAAATTCAGTTTCAACAGTTAATTCAGAGATGAGCGGCTGATGTATTTTACATCTAGCACTTTGTGGTTATGTATTTTACATCATCTATTGGAGATGCTATTAGAATTCCACTCAGGTTAATGTTGCCTCTCTTGTCCTACTTCAGCCTCGCTGTCGTACAACTCACCGGAGCTGCTCCAACGACGAGACCCTCCATCACAGCGGAGCAGTACCCCCGGCTCCATCTCCAGACGCCTAAGATCTTCTTCCCCTCCTCCGACAGCCAAATCAACCAGAGCATCCTCACCGACCAACCCAATGATGCTGAGATCGACATGGCTTCGCCAAAGAGGTTGTACACTTGTTGCGTCGCTTTTTTACTCTACATGTTATATATATTGTCCACTGAGCACACGTAGTAACATGAAATATGATTAGTTTCTCCTACTATATGTCAAGCAGTGAGGTACCAGGCAACTTAGCTATCCGTGATGGACTCTCTTGAATGCCATCATTATTTATTTCTGCGCGTTTGAGCTGTGCATTTGTAGATGGGCCTGGGAGTTGAGCTAGTAGGGCAGTGGCCTGGGTCCAAACTAGTAGAAGTAGCACAAAAACATTTTTTGAGTGTAAGCTTTTCCCTGTTCAAGCCTGCCTACTAGAATTGCCAGTGCTTGAAAGGAAAAGTGAAGGAAAAACATAGGAATTGGAAAGTTTCCTATGGTACTACTATTCATGCATTTGGTACAAAGGAATGGAGCAAAGGAAAACTGTAGGATTTGTTCCTTTAGTGTCTCCTTGAAAGAAAAACCGTAGGAATTTTAATATCCACTTGTCCTCCTTTTCAAATTCCTATTCATGAAGCATAAGACTAAGAGATAGTAGCATAATAGCATTATAACCGTACATTTTCTTGTGGTTTGACTTAATCTCACCATCCTTCTTTGCATCCAGTGATCTTCCAATTCTTGTGAACCAAACACCCAGATTGGCAGAAATCCTGTGTTTTTAAATTCTCTGTTTTGCACGTGCATTCCTATCCTATTCCTGTGTATTTCATATCCCTGCATTGTTAGAATCCTCCAATTCAAACAAGCCCTTATAGAATTACTTCTGTTATAGATATGTGTCAAATAAAACCTTGTGTGGTTTGTCCCGCTCCTGCTGCGCTGTGGTCCACCCCAGCTCAGCTGCTCCAACGATGGACGGGTTCACCACAGCAGGGATCCACCCTCCAGACCGTCTTTCGCCACCTCAAATCTTCTTCCCCACCGCTGGCAGCCACGACTACTGCATTACCATCATCAACTGAGCAAATGACCTTGAGTACTACATGGGTGCGCAAGAGAGGTCGCACTCTTTCATGTCTGCTTTCATTATGTATCGCTTAATATGATGACATGCTACTTTATCGTCCTGTTCACCGATTAGACTCCGAGTCAGATCCAAACTAATGCTCAAACTTGAGTTTTTAAATGGTTGTGGGGTACATATTGGGGCACAATCAATACTATCTGTCTACTATCTGGTTAATCTCGGGTGTCTACTATGAGTTTCATGTTGGGTGGAAACAAACATTAAAGGAGCCATTATCTATATTTTTTAACTGAAGCTATTATCTGCCTGCTATCATTGGTTTTGGGTCTATCCATAGTTTGCTACCATCACTCTGGATTTGTGCATGCACTCCTTACATAATCTCACTATGTTTTATTCCTATGCATGTCAGTTATTGTACACAATGGTACTAAACATGTAGAGCAAAAGAGATGAACCTTGCGTGGCAATAAAATTTCATCCAGATGTCTCTCCATGGTCGGCGCAAAAGCAACCCCCTCCCCCCATTCCAGACTGTAATCAAGAGGAAGATAACTATTTAGAGGGGGAATCAGAGGGAGCAGACCACTCCTATTTACCCCCTGAGGTCTTTTGCTATAACTTGGCATGCTGATGTTAGTCATATCATGCATATGGTGCCTTGCATTGCTTACTTTATACATAAAATATGTCATTTGCTTAGTTTACACATGCATTGTGTGAATGCCATCTGTTTAGTTTCTATATCATATATGTGAATCATGCAATGCCATCTTGTTTAGCCAGGCATCATATATGTGAATTTTGCAATGCCATCCTGGTTAGCCAGTCATCTTATATGTGAATTATATCATGTCATCCTTTTTTTATTACGTATTAAATTTGTCAACAATTTTAGTACATTCAATTACTCTTCCTGTGCATCAGCCATTCGACACGGTCATGGAAAAATCTGCAGTGAAAACAAGGTCTTCAGAGGAGACAATGCTATCTGATGAAGCGCATGTCTTGCTGGTTATGGATAGCTCCTCAGAGAAGGATTCAGAGACAGATGACCAGTCGTATTCCCCCCCCCCACCCCGAGTGCATGCTCTAACTTGGCAGGGTTATATTGCTCATATCGTGCATATGGTGTCTTGCATTGGCATGTCATTTGCTTAGTTTAGACATGCTTTGTGTGAATGCCACCTGTTTAGTGTCTAATTACCATATATGTGAATTTTGCAATGCCATCTTGTTGCAAGACATTATATATGTGAATTATGCAATGCTATCTTGTTGCAAGGCATTATGTATGTGAATTATGCAATGCCATGCTGTTTAGCCAAGCGTCATATATGTGAATATCATGACATCCTTTTTTTGTATTACTCATTCCATTTGTCGACAATGTTTGTATATTCAACTGCTCTTCCTGTGCATCAGCCATTTGAATTGGTGATGGAGAAATCTGGAGTGAAAACAAGGTCTTCAGAGCAGACAATGCTACCTGCTGAAGCAGATATCTTGCTGGTTACAGATAGCTCCTCAGAGGAGGATTCAGAGGCAGATGACCAGTCCTATTTCCCCCTTGAGGTGTATGCTCAAACTTGGCAGGGTTATATTACTCATATCATGCATATGTTGTCTTGCAATGCTTAGTTTTTACACCATATACACAATATTGAATGCCATCTCCTTAGTTGACACATCATATATGCGATTGCCCTCTGCTCACTTGCTTAGTATATAAATCATATATTTGAATTATATCATGCCATGATGTTTACATAGACAGCATGTATCTGAATTATGGCATGCCAACCCATTTTCTAAAGACATAATATAGTTATACACTGGTACAGCGAGGTGCTATACAAACGGTTTTTAACCCCTTTCCGCGATGATGTTCGGAACCTTCGCCAAGTGAGTGACTGCAATAGGGGGGTCCTTCCCACACGACCCAGAAACCGTCGGGGATAGGGAGCCTCGATGCATGTACAGTACACTCTCTACTCGTTTGTGCTCGCATTGCCATCGCAGTCGGTATTCTGTGGTGCTACGTTTACGATGCGTGACCCATCACAAATAGTTCATGATTGTAGAAGTAGACAATCACACACATTTACTTTTCCTCGACTGTGTGCGATTCGATGTAAGAGCGCACACAGTTGTCGCTATAAAACTGTATGCGAAGCTTGAATACATCCCACATGATACATCCGTCATACCCGCATCGGATGATCGACCTATCGCACGCGTTCTTCTATGACCAAACATTTGCGATGCGCACAACATCACAAACAGTCCATAATTTTGAAGCGTGTGTGATAAGGTGACTATCGCAAACATTTAATAAGAAAGAACTGTGTATGATGCTATTGTTAATCGCACATGTTTTTTCTTGGCTGATCGTGTGTGCAGTGGAGATTGATCGCACACGTAGTGGATCCTAGAAACGTGTCTGATCTCCACGTCTATCGTAGATGTTTCTCTTTCGCAAACCATGTGCAGTGTAATCCCTAATTTAAAAATCACATGTTTTGAATTTGAAAGTAGGCAATCACTTATTTCATATCCAACCATGTTTATTACAAATATAGGTTCAACCACAAATGCATAATTTGATGCACAGGTACATATACTGAAGAACTACAGAAGCACCAAGTAAAGAATGATGAACCACAGTTGTACTAAAGACTGTAAAGAGAGAGGCGAAAGACATTCTGGTTGCTGGAGAAGGTGAAGCGGAATGCCCATATTGTGCCCTCCTCCATGCGTAATGCGCGCACAACTCTAGGCCAACCCCTTGTTATGGATGCCCGTCCATCCTTCACTGTCTTCATTACGACTTCTCGATGCTCATTGTAGTCTAGATGAAATACTTTAACCTTCATTGCGTGTCCACCAATCATGTACTTTGCGAGGTAATCTTGAGTGAACTGCTTCGGGAACCACTGCGAACGAAAAAGATTCAGACATTGTTGTCTAACAACTCATTATGGGCAGTAAAAGGAGAAGGTTGTAGAGTTTGTAGTTACCATCCTACAGCTCACTGTTGTGTTGGATAGAGCATAAACAAATAGTTTGCTTGCCACCATTCGTATCTTTTTGCTAATAATCCTTATCAGTTTCCTCACTTGATGCTTGTTCATGAATATCTCACTGCCCCATATGCAAAAAGGGTCGATGCGTGGATCCTTGCCAAGGGCATATGTACCTACAAGCAACAAGTCAATATTAGAAGCTAACAAGTGTCCAGGCCTGGATCTATATGCACTACATTATGGAACGACAGGGGGAGTACAAGCCGAGGGATGAAACTAACCTCGGCGGAAAATGGTGGCCACTCCCGTTGTTGTCCTGCATAAGTAGTGGAAAGGCATGATAAGTACAGCAACCTTAACATCAAACAAATATAGCAAAGGTAAACAACATCATCTCCAAATGATAGCTTGAATGTGTTGGTTTCAGCATGCTGTTAAAGCAGATATAAAATGGAAGGCAATGTTATCGACAACAGGCTTAACAGCCATCAAATATTGCAATTCAAATTGGTATTGTTGAAAATGAATAGAACGTAGGTAATGCTTAAACATCACACTAGATAAATGTGTAAAGCTGAAATAAAGGGCATGTGTTAACTACACCAGGCATAACTGGAACCAAATATAGCTGTTCAAACTGGTATTGATGCAGTCGAGCAGCACAGTTCCGACTTGCACATAATGAACATCACATTGTGAATGACTGAAATAAACAAGGCATAAATGATCAATATAACAACCAAATATAGCCATTGAAAACTGGACAGAGTCTCACTGCAACCAACCTAACAAGCAAATACAGATAAACAGGGCATATGCTTGAAAACTGGACAAATGCTCACTGCAACCAACCTAACAAGCAAATACAGATAAACAAGGCATCTTCTTGAAAACTGGACAAATGCTCACTGCAACCAACCTAACAACCAAATACAGATAAACAAGGCATCTGCTTGATAACTGGACAAATGCTCACTGCAACCAACCTAAGAACCAAATACATATAAACAAGGCATCTGCTCGATAACTGAAAAAATGCTCACTACAACCAACCTAACAACCAAATACAGATAAACAAGGCATCTACTCACTATAAACAACCAAATATAGCCATTCGTGAAACTGAAGTCGACAATTCATACTTAACATCACATAGCCCTATTGAACAATACATTTTTGCATAACTGAAATAATTAAACACGGCACAGTTAAAGCATCGCATGGCAAATGCTACTACAACAAAGGGTATGGGTTGGCAAGCTAGAAAAGGTAAGATTTGCTGATAGGATGTTGCCTCACATGTCATGGACGGGATCCTTCCAGTTGGAAGAGCACAGACCCATGGTGCACTCTCTGATGTCACAGATGGGTTGTTTCACCTTGGAAGAACCTTTGTGGGTGCCCTCCTCATGGTCGTGGTCATGGTCGATGAGATCTGACTTGGCAATTAAGGATCCCAAGCCACCGCCGTAGAACGTGTCCTTCAGAAATGAAAAAATGGGCTCAATGGCGTACAAGGATCGCAAATCCTTGACCACATGGCAGAGGAGATCAATGGCAGGGCCGTCAAAGAGATCGACGGCGGTTGAACCAGAGGGGTTGGGGATGGACCACTTAACCTGTGACATGGCCCGCGTGAAGCCGTCGCTGTCGACGAGCTTGATGTCGTAGCCAGCTTTCCCGAGATACAGTAATATGCTAGCCCGCTGACATGAAGCCTTCGGCATGGCAACATAGTCAATGTCTTCGCCGGTTTCCGCGGCGATGTGTTGCTCCGAGATCGACAAGTCGGGGCGAACGGCGGCCACCTCGCCAACGTCCGCCGGAGTGGCCATGATAAAGCTCTTCTTGGCCGAACGCTCGTCGGGCTCCCCAGGATACGTAGTCGAGCTTAGGTTGTGACATTCTGGAGCAGGGGATGCGGATCTGGCGGGGAGGGACACTGCAGGCCTCATCTAAAAACACAGGGGAGTGGGGCGATGGTATGGGAATCGCTGGGTAACCTGAACTTTATTATCTAAGCTAGGAGGAACGGGCAGACCGGCAGGGGTTGGCGGCGGCGGCGGCGGCCACGAGCTAGGGTTCGAGGGGGGAGGGGGCCGGGTGGGGGACTATGGAGCGGGGTGGTGTTTGAGGATACGTCGCGGCTACTGAAAATTTTAGTAATGGTGGGTGGAGATGGTGGTGGACGAGGGATGGCGACGGTTCAAATGCCTCGGCTACTGCAATTTTACTATAAGGTTGGTGCTGGAGGAGTGTGGGCGACGGTTGAAGTACGGCGGCTACTAAAATTTGGGTAAAGGAATTGATGCGGGGCAGGAGTGCCCAAGATCGCGCATGGTCCAATAAGAATATGCGCGTATGATAATAAGGAAAAGTGGCGGAACCACTGATTTTTGCAACGCTCAAGGCGGGTAGTTTGTTTTTATATTTCTAGCTAGCTGGTCTATCGCACACGGTTTGTCCTAATTTCTAAATAAACTACCCGCCTTTAGCTTGCGCAGGTGGTGATTTTACAGCGCACTTGCATCGCACACGGTTAAGCCAGTACCTCCACCCTTTGCTCGCCCTTGCGCAGTCGTGGTGATTTTACAGCGCACTTGCATCGCACACGGTTGAGCCAGTACCTCCACCTTTGCTCGCGCTTGCGCAGTCATGGTGATTCTGGCCAATCAGAGGCGGGAAACCGATGAGAGGAGTGGCGGGAAATGGTACCCTGTTTGGATATATAACACCATTAATATAGAAAACTTAGTAGAGAAGGAAGCGTGTGCTAGCACAACGCATGCGGACAATGCTTACCCATGTACTGCATGTGCTGTCAAAAGGGCTGAGGATTGCCATTCGATGTGGGAGCATCCAACGGTGCAGACGTATGATCCGTGGGGTTTGGGTTCTGGCCAATCAGAACGCATGACTCAGATCACGCGCGTAGCAGGGGGGAGGGGGGCATCGGCCACGGTTTGGTAGGCACACGACTTTCGTGAGTGAACCGTGTGCTATTTGAAAACATTTCGTGAGAAGAATTTTGGTTTTTAAATCCCCGTAAATCCAAAACTCACCCGAAAATAGTGAAACTTGGCATGGTGTCAGGACATGGCACATATATGTCGAGGAATTTTTTCGTCCATTTTGGCACAAGTTTTATTACAAGCCTCTTACAAACCGGAGCTTCTCTCAAAGAAGCCTCATGGTTCTGATAGGGAAACGTGTCCCCCTTGTGAGTGAAACGATAATCACTGCCTCTTTTCGCCTTGTATTTTCTTCTACGGGCAACATGGAATGACAGGATATCCGTGCTGAAATTTAAACTTATTCAGGATTCGCTTGGCCTTTTATACACTAATTGAGTTTCCTAGGCATTTAATGTCCGTAATTCAAATCTAAACTTCAAATACATGCTCCAGTTCACCAAAATGGCTAGAAAAATTATACATGGGTCCTTGGGTGCATGTTTAGGTCCCATGCTAGGAATGGGAATGAATTACAACCGTACCGGCATCCTGGCTCGTCCTCAAACATTTGGAATCTCGGTTTTTAAATCCTCGTAAATCCTAAACTCACCAGAAAGTCATGAAAGTTGGCATGGTGTCACATCATGGCACATATATGTCGTGGTAAAAACATTGTCCAATTTGGGCCAAGCTTTATTACAAACCTCTTACACACCGGAGCTTCTCTCAAAGAAGCCTCGTGGTTCTGATAGGGAAATGTGTTCCCCTTGCGGGCGAAACGTAATCACTGCCTCTTTTTGCATTGTATTTTCTTCTACGGGTAACATGGAACGACAGGATATCCGTGCTGAAATTTAAACTTATTCAGGGTTTGTTTGGCCTTTTTATACACTAATTGAGTTTCCTAGGCATTTAATGTCCATAATTCAAATCTGAACTTCAAATACATGCTCCAGTTCACCAAAATGGCTAGAAAAATTGTACATGTGTCCTTGGGTGCATGTTTAGGTCCCATGCCAGGAATGGGAACGAATTACAACCGTACCGGTGTCCTGGCACATCCTCAAACATTTGGAATCTCGGTTTTTAAATCCCCGTAAATCCTAAACTCACCAGAAAGTCATGAAAGTTGGCATGGTGTCACGTCATGGCACATATATGTCATGGTAAAAACATTGTCCAATTTGGGCCAAGCTTTATTACAAACCTCTTACAAACCAGAGCTTCTCTCAAAGTAGCCTCGTGGTTCTGATAGGGAAACGTGTTCCCCTTGTGGGAGAAACGTAATCACTGCCTCTTTTCGCCTTGTATTTTCTTCTACGGGCAACATGGAATGATAGGATATCCGTGCTAAAATTTAAACTTATTCAGGGTTTGTTTGGCCTTTTTATACACTAATTAAGTTTCCTAGGCATTTAATGTCCATAATTCAAATATGAACTTCAAATACATGCTCCAGTTCACCAAAGTGGCTAGAAAAATTGTACATGTGTCCTTGGGAGCATGTTTAGGTCCGATGCCAGGAATGGGAATGAATTACAACCGTACCGGCGTCCTGGCTCGTCCTCAAACATTTGGAATCATGGTTTTTAAATCTCCGTAAATCCTAAACTCACCAGAAAGTCATGAAAGTTGGCATGGTGTCACTTCATGGCACATATATGTCGTGGTAAAAATATTGTCCAATTTGGGCCAAGCTTTATTACAAACCTCTTACAAACCGGAGCTTCTCTCAAAGAAGCCTCGTGGTTCCGATAGGGAAACGTGTTCCCCTTGTGGGCGAAATGTAATCACTGCCTCTTTTCGCCTTGTATTTTCTTCTACGGGCAACATGGAACGACAGGATATTCGTGCTGAAATTTAAACTTATTCAGGGTTTGTTTGGCCTTTTTATACACTAATTGAGTTTCCTAGGCATTTAATGTCCATAATTCAAATCTGAACTACAAATACATGCTTCATTTCACCAAAATGAATAGAAAAATTATACATGTGTCCTTGGGTGCATGTTTAGGTCTCATGCCAGGAATGGGAATGAATTACAACCGTACCGGCGTCCTGGCTCGTCCTCAAACATTTGGAATCTCGGTTTTTAAATTCCCATAAATCCAAAACTCACCAGAAAGTCATCAATGGTGGCATGGTGTCATGTCATGGCACATATATGTCATGCTAAAAACATTGCCAATTTGGGCCAAGCTTTATTACAAACCGGAGCCTGTCGCAAGAACCCTCGTGGTTTTGATAGGGAAACATGTCCCCTTGTGGGTGAAACGATAATCGCTCCCTCTTCTAGCCTTGTATTTTCTTCTACACGCAACACAGAATAACAGGAGATTCGCGCTGAACTTTGAAATTATTCAGGGTTCGTTTGACCTGTTTTATTCATTAATTGAGTTTTCTAGGCATTTAATGTCCATAATTCAAATCCGAACTACAAATACATGCTCCAGTGCACCAAAATGGCTAGAAAAAACATACATGTGTCCTTGGGGTGCATGTTTAGGTCCCATGGAACAAATGGGAATGAATTCAACCGTCTCGCCGTCCTGGCTAGGCCACAAACATTACGAATCTCGGTTTTTAAATCTCTGTAATTCCAAAACTCACCAGAAAATCATGAAACTTGGCATGGTGTCACTACATGGCACATATAATTGTCCAATTTGGGCGAAGCTATATTACAAGCCTCTTACAAACCGAAGCTTCTCGCAACCCTCGTGGTTCTGGTAGGGAAACATGCCTCTCTTGTGGACGAAACGATAATCGCTGCCTCTTCTCGCCTTGAACTTTGTTTTCTACGGGCAACATAGAATAACAGGAGTGTCGTGCTGAAATTTGAAACTGTTCAGGGTTCGTTTGGCCATTGTATATATTAATTAAGTTTTCTAGGCATTTAATGTAGTCCATAATTCAAATTTGAACTACAAGCACATGCTCCAGTGAAGCAAAATGGGTGGGAAATCGTACATGTGTCATTGGGTACATGTTTAGGTCTCATTTAAGGAATGGGAATGAATTACAAACTTCTCGTCATCCTGAAACAATGAGAATCTCGGTTTTTAAATCCCAGTAAATCAAAAACTCACCCAAAAAACATGAAACTTGGCATGGTTTCATGACATGGCACATATATGCCGTGGTAAAAAAAAATCGTCCAGTTTGTGACAAGGCGCACACATTAATAGCCAACGAAGTCCTTTTGAAACAAATAGCTGACACGTTAATATCGCAAATGGTTGTATTATATGAACCGTGTCAAAATTTAACCATACTCGGTGGCGTGCGTGCAGCTATTTGATTAGATGGGACGAGCGCGAGAAGTCCACCGTGCAGGCTCGACGGGACGCGTGCGAGCAGTCCGCCGCGCAGGCTCGATGGGACGCGTGCATCCTGTCCACCTCGCAGGCTCGACGGTACACGTGCGAGCAGCAAGGCCACCCATGCTCATCGGGAAGTGAGCTCTTTGACCTCCATCCACCAGCCGCCGCCCGCCTCGCTCACAACTTCTCCATTAATGGGTTAATTAAAGCACCTGGACGGAGGGTGTTTGCTTGTGATCCCATGGCAGCAGTTGCTTTGTTTGTGTTTTCAACTCGTATTCCGGCCTAATTTAAATTGCCACATAGGGCAACAGATAATACGACGACAAATAAAATGGCAACGGATAATACGACGACAAATTTACAATGGCGCAGATAATAATTGTCTTACATATTCCGGATAATTTAAAATGCCACATGCGGCAAAGCCCGGAAGACACGGGGGCAAGAGAAGAAGGAAATCACAGACAACGATCTGGGTCGCTACTTTCTCTACTCGTCGATGGATCGCAGGGCGACAACATCCTCCAGCTCCTTCTTCAATTCCTCACAACTTTGCTTGAAAGAAGCCACGGATTCCTCCACCTCCTGCTCGCGCTCGATCCGGAGCTTCCTCAAGTCACCCATCAGTTCCTCGATGACCGTTGTCAGCGTCATCCCCGAGGTACTGCTCTGCTCATGCAGCATCTTCCAGCCGGTGGCCTCCTCCTCCTTCTCGGCGAGCGCCTTGAGGAGCTTCGCATTGTCACCCATGAGTTGCTCGACGAGACCGGTCGCCTTGTCAACCGAGGCATCGCTGATCTCGAGCAGCTTCATCAAGCCGTCGACTAGCTCCGGCTGCTTAATGAGGCCAGTGAGAATGTCGTCGTTGCCGGCCAAGGACTTCAGCAACGCCAGCACATCGCGATCGCCGACGCGGCGAGTGCGCTTGTGAGAGCCCTCGCGTGCCCGTGAGAGCTCATTTGAGGGCTCCGCGGTGCGCCGGGACATCTCTTCTGCGGCTGCTGCTTCGCGGCGGGACCTCTCTAGTGCTTCTGTGGCCTTGGTCTTTGCTGCCTGGTTATATGTCCACCCGAAACTCCTCCTACCGGTCATGGCGGAATGACTTGACAGGAAAGACCAGATTTGTGGGTGATGAGGAGAGGAACTGTGATGTAATTTTCGAGTGGGTAGTTTTTATAGCCTGGTGCTAAGTGTGAACACATATTAGTTTGATAGGTGTGAATAGATTTGCAATTACTTATTGCGTTGTAATCTGCAATGTGCCAAGAAACAGAGTCAAAATTTATTGATGATTCTGGGCCTACAAAGCCCGTTTCTGTTGTTCTGGCTCATCGCAAACAGTTCTTTTGGATCAACCGTATGCCACGCATCGGAAGCCCAAAACATGGGCCCGCGTTCTCGGATGTACGTGTACGTGTCTGCCCACTATCACACACGGTCAAGATATCACCATCGTGTCCTATGGATGCGCCGTCACATCTCCCATGGGGTGCCAGAAGGTTGACCACGTGGTTGCTCACCGTTGAGGCGGCCGCGGCGCGCTCTGCTCGTGTCTGTCCACGTGTTTTGCTCGCCATTGAGGCGGTCGCGGCGTGCTCCGCTCTGGCGTCCCTGCGCGCGCTCTGCTCACCGTTCAGGCAAATTTACAATGGCAACGGTTAATAATTGTCTTACATATTCAGGATAATTTAAAATGCCACATGCGGCAAGGCCCAAAACACTCGTGACCTACATATGCATACAATTATAATAAAATATAGGCTAAAAGGCTGAGCCGGCGGCCTTCCGACGACGGTCTTCTCAGACTCCATGATCAGCATAGCACCCTTGCGGTCGTTCATTCCAAGTGTCCCGACCCGCCTCTGCCTACAGAGCTGCTGGCGCTGGGAGGCTCTTGGGGCTGCTGGGCCTCTTCCAGAAGAGCTTGACAGCGTGTAATCGCCCACATGATATCTCCGTGGAACCGCTCCATTTCCATGTCTCTGGCCTGGTAGCAAATTCGGTCCATCACCTGCATCCTCAAGATATCATGTTGGCGATGTTCTACTTCATCGAGGATGTCAACTCCGCCAAGGATGCGCTCGAGCCTGGCCACCACATCATCGGGATCGAGGTTGAAACGGCCACCGCGGGCAATGATGAAGCCGCAAGCTGCCTGTGTCTTGACTGAATCGCAGAGGTCCTCTGCCCATTCCTTGCGGGGCATCAGGCTCTCGATGAGCACTAATGACGGCAGCTCTTCGGGTGGGTCGTCGATCATGCCGCCGAGCAGCTCTGGATCTTTTGCATGGTGGATGGCAAACTGCTCATCACACCTCCTCTGCAATATGTCGATTATGCGCCCAAGGACTGTCACGCTGATATCGCTGCCGATGGGCCATGGTGCCTGCACCGGCCGATGAAGCTCTTGCTCCCCGACCTGCTTTGGCTCGTTCTCCTCGCCGAAGATGTAACGCAGGTAGGGGTCGACGTCGAAGCTTTGGTCGTTGCCTGGCATGCTTGGAATAACTAATGGTAGATGGGTGAGGACTAGATCTGCGCAGAGTGTCGCGATGGTGCATTGCCGCCTGGGTTATATGCAGCAAGCCATTAGCTGGTGGCGGGAAACCGATGAGGGAAGAGGCGTGGATTTTACAATTCACCCATGTGGAGCACGGGAAGCATTCGCTGGAGCGTGGGAAGACTAAGTGGAGCACACACACAACCCGAATACCGTATGCGGTGCCACGTGTAATTTATCACACACGTGTTAACATAAGGAAATGTATGTGTAACTTACTGATCATCGCACACGAGTACTCGCAGACACATCGTGTGCGATACTCCTAGCCACCGCAAGCAACTAGTTTGCATTTTTCAAAGTTTTTTGTACGAAGAGAATCCACACGAACTAACTATAGTAACCGTCTGTGTTATAATTTCTCATCGCAAACAGTTCATCCGAGTGGGCTGTTTGCTGCGTATCACACACATCTTGTTTACACGAATCTTTTGTGTTCTTTTGGCTCATTGCAAATGCCACATATCACACACATCTTGTTAAGTTGAACCATTTCTGTTCTCTTCCCTAATCAAAAACAGTTCATCCGAGTGAACCGTATGCCGTATATCACACACACCTTGATACGGCTGACCGTTTCTGTTGCATTCCCTAATAGCACACAGTTCATCGGAGCGAACTGTATGCCGTATATTGCACACACATTGATATGGCTGCCCGTTTCTGTTGTTCTGCCTCATCGCAAACAGTTCTTCTAGATCAACCATATGCCCTGCATCGCACACGTAACTAAAATCTGAACCGTGTTTGATGTCTCTGCCATCGCAAACGTTTTGCATCTTTTTTGACGGGTTTTTTACATCCCCGTTTGCGATTAATGCATCGCACACAGTTTCGTCAAAGGGTCTCTGATCGTAGTGTCGCGTCAGCAGCATCCTGCAGTAGTGATATCATCTCATCCTGTTTACATAGTCATCATATTTTGAATTATGTCATTCTATCTGTGAATTATATCATGCCATCATGTTTCCATCGACGGCATGTTTGTGAATTATGGCATGCCAACCACTTTAATAGACACATCATATAGTTATATCATGTCATCCTATTTACATAGTCATCATATTTTGAAGTATGTCATTCTATCCTGTTTAGTTAGCCATCATATATGTGAAATTGTGTCATGCTATCCTGTTTAATTAGCCATCATATATGTGAAATTATGTCATGCTATCCTGTTTGGTTAGACAACATAAATGTGAATTATTTCATGCCCTGTTTTCTTCCCTACTATCCATTGCACCTGTCTATCTTACAATGTCTGTACATTCAATTTCTTTTCTTGTTTATCAGCCATATGAATTGGAGGGGGTGATGGCAGTATCTACGGGAGTAAAAACACGGTCTTCAGAAAAGATCGTGCTACCTGTCGATGCAGATAGAACCACGGTTGTACTTGCCCAAGAACTAGCCCCACCACACATAACCCTGACTCACGCAGATTGTACCCCTACCCAGTTGGACAGAGAACCAGCTACACCCTTTCTAACCCCAACCCCAGCAGATAGTAACCCAGTTCCAGTTGACACAGCACCGTCTCCACCACAGAGCACCCAAACACGAGCAGTTAGTAAGGCAACTGCAGTGCCCAAAGCACGAGGACCACCACTCTGAACCCCAAGCCAACGCTTAAAGCAAAAGAAGAATTGTTCTCAGGTCAGGTTCCGTAGCTATGGTTCATACCCCTTTGCTCTTGCATCACTGTATTTACTCATACCAACTAATTTCAAATTTGAAGGATGCAATAGAAACTCCAATGGCGCAACAGGAATGTTTTAAACCTGTTTCTTTAACGTGTTTGTTGTTGTAACTTGCTCTATGTTGATTTCAGTTTCAATTGAATAAACAATTATGTTCTCATGCCATGCACATTACAAGTGTTGTTATTGCTGTGTAGTTTCCCACACTTATATTCTGTCTATGCTGCTTTGTCTTAAACAGATATGATTTGAACTGTCTCTATCTTGATTTGCAACATAAACTAGAATAATATAGACCATACAGTGACCATACTACATAGATATATGTTTGTTTCATGTTGTTATCTTGTCCACCTTACTACTGAACTGGTTTACCAAAATGAGTTTCATATACAACATGGTAAACCTGTGATCTGTCTGCTTGTTTCTCTTTTAGAATGCGGACAAAATATTGGAGAAGAGTACCCCGTTATGCAATGGTAAAGGAAGTAATGCAGATAAGGTTCAAGATAGTGAGACATCCCTGTTGGTCTCCAAGAAAGCTGATAAAAACTATATTGAAGACACTGAGACAACCCCAAAGTCCTGTCTTGATGTAGTGTTCGAGTTACTGGCCACTACTGCTGGCACCAGCTCTTCAAACTCGTTGCCTGAACCAGTTCGGCTTCTTGAGTCTCAACTTCAAGTTGAAAGACATCGATCAGATGTGCTGCGACAGGAAGCCAAAGGACTGAGGAAGTCCCTGCAGAATTCAGATGCATACTTTCTGGTGCAACAGCAAGCACTGGAGGATTTAAGCGCCAAACAAGAGAAAGCTAATAAGCTTGCTAAGCGTCTTGCCAGCATGGTGGATACCCAGGATATTGTTTCTTGAGCTCTTGTGAAGTGGTTTCAGTGCTGGACTTGTTTTACTGCGGTGTTTATTTGCACTGGTCGCCAACTTTAACAACCAGTGTATGTAATATGCTGCTTTGATGCCCAGTGGATGTAATATATGTAATAGCCGTGATAGCCTAGCGTAAGTTGCTTGCTTATTTATTTCCTTGTTGTCTTGTTTATTTGTTTGCTTGTAGTCAGTGTAGTTCTTTTTCCGTGGTTTGCTAGTGGCCACAATAACCTATTTTTTAAAACTAGGCAACAATAACCATGGGCTACATATTTACTGTAGTGACCATGGGCCTCCTACGGGCCATAGAAACAATTGGCCTTCTACGGGCCGTAGAAACAATGGGCCTTCTACGGGTCGTAGAAACAATGGGCCTTCTACGGGTCGTAGAATCATTGGGCCTTCTATGGGCCGTATGATCGATTGGCCAAACATGGGCCAATAACGGACCGCATTATGGGCCGTAAACGGGCTAGAGTTGGAATCGTTCGTTCATGGGCCGACCATAACGGGACATCGTTAATCGGCTGTATTTGATGACGCTATGAAAACGGCCCAACGGATTAATGAGCCACAAACGGGCCGACTTTAACCACGGGCTGAATTTGCCCACAACCGGAACATGCCAGTAACGGACCATAAGTAATCGAATGCTGCATATCAGCCCAAGAATAAATGGGCCCTGAGAAGGCCGAAAGATAACATGGGCTGGAAACGGCCCAATGGAATAATGGGCCGTTAATGGGTATAAAGCGATACACTGTTCATTACAGGCCAGTTTCACCACGGGCCGTTAATGGGCCAAGAGTTACAAAGGGCCTCATATGGGCTGAAAGACGTCATGGGCCATACATGGGCCGGAAGTTACAAAAGGCTGGAATCGTATTGGACGGCCCAGATGACGCTACTGGGCCTAATTCGGATAGGCCATAATGGGCCGTGAGTTAGCGGGCTGTAAATGGGCTATATGCGAATAGGCCACTAGCAGGCTTTAAGTGGGCCGGCCATTACCTTTTGACCAGGTCAAACGGGCCGGCCTTTTGACCTGAATGGGCCACTGTTGGGCCGAGACACGTGTCGACGTATCATAGGCGCGTCCCGTCCATTCGCTGGATGACAATTGTCCGAATGTTGGGCCGACACGTGGATCTGCCGGCGAATGATAATTTTACACGTGGAAAATCCCCATTTGTCCGGGCTGTTAATGGGTTATCGGATCCAAACCGGAACCCGATAGCTTAACGACGACCCGTTATGGTGGATGCCACGTGTCGGTTACCCTTGACGAAAGCACTTCCATGACGCGCCATTTATCGTCATGTAATTGGACACTTCTGTGATGATAATTTTGGTAATGTCATGGAACACTTCTACGACAGCACAGGTATGACTATCTTGATTCTGTCATAAAATCGTCATGGATGTACATGCATGACAGAAAACATGATATACTGTGACAAACATGTATCATCACGGAAGTGTATTTTTTTTTGTAGTGACTTGGGAGCCTTCAAGATCATGTGGACTTGAACCAAGGAGTTTGCAAGGGCAAGGAGATCGCCTACTTCGTGAATATCTACCCCGAGTGAGGCTAGTCCTTTGTGGGAGTAAGCCATGGTTGAATAGACAAGGTTGCTTCTTCGTGGACCCTTCGTGGGTAGAGCCCTCCATGGGTTGAAGTCTCCATCAATGTGGATGTACGATAGCACAACCTATTGGAACCACGCCAAAAACCATCATGTCTTCATTGCATTTGATCTTCTTATCTCTACCCCTTTACTTTCTTTGCACTTGCATGTTGTACTATTTTCGTTGCCTTATCTCTAGATATGCATGTGTAGAAAGTATTGATTGCAACTTAACTAGTGCCAAAATCTGCCTAAACTTTAAGAAAACCAAAAGCTGCACCTTTAGTTTGTTAAGTGTCTATTCACCCCCCCCCCCACTAGACCTATCTTCTTTCGATCCTACGGTGTCACTTGTGATAAAGTGCCTATTCTATGTGACAATGAAAGTGCAATCAAGATCTCCTACAAGCCCTTGCATCATAGCAAGATGAAGCACACTGAGATTCATCATCACTTCATCCGGGATCAAATCAAGCGTGGGATATTGATATTATCTTTGTAGGGACTCAAGGGCAACTTGAGGATATATTCACGAATCCATTAGATGAAGCAAGATTTTACGAGTTAAGGCATGAGATATATACCATTGATTTTAGCAATGTGGCTTGAGACATTGCACACCCCACCGCATTCATCATTTTATCTTGTTCTGGATGTAGGCATGAACATAGGGGGAGTGTTGTTCCTTTCATGAACTCACGCTCTCCTTATTATGCATAAATAGAACCAATCTTTTCACATTAGCCATTTTTATGGTACTTGTGCTTCAAAGATGAGTTTTGGTCTGAGGCCCAAGGTTAAATTATTCGCGGTGCCAAACCAATTGACTCAAACAAAGGTGGCTCTGTCCACCGCCCCTCTTCTCTCGGAAGAGGTTTGGTTCCCGGTTCTCGGTTGTGTTCTGGTTCACTCTAAAGTTGCTCTTGTCTTTTGCTTCCTTTTTCCTTGGAGTGTTCCTTCCCATTTGTTGTGTTTCGAGTCTCCAACCCAAGCCAATCTCATCTACAAACATCTCATATTTTCATAAGCCACAATTCCATATTTGATCTTGGCTGGTTCCTGAACAGCAAGCAAAAGTACCGATGAGTTTGGACGGTACTACTGCTTTAAGCGGTACTACCGCCCACTCTACAGTACTACTGCTGGGAGCAGTACTATCGGCCTCCTACCGTTTGTAGTACCAGGGCGGTACTACTGCTTTGATACTTGCGTTGGGGATAAATGACGGGCACGGGGAGTTCTAATTCCCCATACCCATTCACCCCTCCTCCCCACAAACTCTCTCTGCCATGAGGGAACCACCGCGGCCGCCGCCCCAGCTCGCCGAATCCGTGTCGTCTTCTGCAATTCCATCTGGTGGGATTGATCCCCACCATCTCCTCTCGCCATGGACGTCGGGTATTGCCCTTGTTCATCTCTCCTATGGTTCTCTCCTTTGAATCTAGGTTTTTAGGGCAATGCATAGTGGTTCTTTGATTTTTGGCTAAATCGTGACACGAGTTATGGGTAGGACATGGAATGACTGCTAGATAGGAGGGTAGGAACTATTTCGCCGCATTTTCAAAATTTAGGGTCTCCGGTACTACCAAATCTTGCCGCGTGTATGCGCCTGTGATGCAAGTAGTACTACCGCCTCTGATCTATGGTACTACTGCTTGAATAACAGGCAGTACTACCATTGTAGCTCCGATACTGCCGCTTGAGGGACCAGCTTTCTGACATGCAGCAAACTATATTCCTTCCTCAATTTCAACTCTTTGGATTATGCATATTCATTTACACCTGCTTTCCCTTCTATCTTGTGTCTTGGTCAGGTGGTAGTCGCTTCGGTCTGCATCAAGCTCGCCCCATGAATCCAAAGCGCGACCATACCTTCGGTGATGCAGGAGAAGCTTTCAGTGCTCAAGCTAGGCAGAAACAGTCAGGGAGCACCAAGTTAGTTGCTAAGAAGCTGAAGGAGACGGCCAAGGCAGTGTGAGAGATGAATAGCAATGAGTATTGGGCCTATCGTGAGCGCTATCCCTACTGTCATCCTCATGATCCAGCTTTAGTGAATTGTCCATTCTAGAACAAGGATCATGCCTCAGTGTATCATGATGTGCTCAAGGATAAGAAGAACCTTTATGTCAAGACCAAGTCCATCAGCATTGAGCACATGCAGCAGGTCGCGGCGTACTTTGGAGAGGCTCTAGCACTTTGTGAGCAGTTTGACATTATGAAGATCATCACCTTCAACCAGGACTTTGACCTAGAGATGGTGGCTTAGTTCTATGCCACTATGCACTTTGGTACTGATGAAGCAAGGACTATGACTTGGATGACTCATGGCAGACAGTTGCAGACTACATGGAATACATTCATGAACAACTTAGGCTACAACGATGATGGGCTGAACAACACCCTTGGACTTCGCCCTCACAAGGAGACCGCCCCAGTCACAAGTCCAAGTTATTTTGTTACATGACCATCAAGAAGACTGCCAAGGGAGATGTCAAGGAGTTGATCATGTTCCTGTATATAATGCATCACATCTTCAAACACACACTCTTCCCTCGTGTTGGGAACTTTGATATGGTGCACACTTATCTGGTGGACATGCTCATTATGTGCCAGAAGGAGAAGAACAAGACATGTGTCCTGGATGTGCCTCACATCATGTGGTCTGAGCTCTTGTTTGCTATATTTGGCCGGAAGGTGTCAATCTATGCATCTTTCACCCTCAAGCTCATTGTGGACACTTGGCGCTCTTAGTTCCCAGAAGAGATCCTAGGCTATGGCCCTCTTGTCTTTCATGAGGTGATCAAGTTGAGGCAGAAGGAACACTGAAGCGTTGCACCGGCCGTTGAGATTGAGATTCCCGCCACTGATTCCGGAAAGTCTGATGAGCCAGACTATGTGCCACCCACTGGGCAACCTTCTTAGGTTGTCAAGCTCAAGAAGAAAGTCAAGAAGCTTTTCTGCCTCCAAATGGACATTCAACACAAGATGTATGAGACACATGTGCAAGAGAAGCTAGCTCGCCAGTGTCAGATCATGATGATGCGCAAGATGGGCATTGAGGTTGCTAGTGGATCTGAGAAGAAGGCCACTTCAGAGGAGAGATCAATCTCCAAGAGCAGCCGCCAGACAGATTCTGATGATTCCAATGCAGCCACTTATACTCCCCCTCCAGCTGATGATGAGGAGATCGTCGAGGAGTCTGAGGATCACAAGGAGGAGGAGTCCAAGGATTCCAAGGATGAGGATGAGGAGTAGTGCTACCACTTTGGGTCGTTTAGTCACTCTTTGCCTTTTTGGCGTCTTGATGCCAAAGGGGGAGATAGTTTAGGACCGGGTGATTTGCAGGGTTGTCGGGTCACAAGATTGCCCTATTTGCTTCATGTTTCTATGCTTGTGAACTCTTTATCTTATTTTTTTTGGTTTGTGGGACCTTGAGACTATGCTTGTATGGTGTGAGACATACATTGACCTCTATCTATCTTATTATGTCGTATTATCTTAGTGTGGCGAGATATGCTTATATTGTTGCCCTTGTTATGTTCATGCTCACATGCTCATTCTTGCAACCATGCTTAGTGGTCATATTATGTTTGTTGCAAGTATTGTCTTGTCTATAAAATATAGGGGAGTGTTGATCCTAGCGTCACTACAAAAAAAGACACATCCATGACATTTTGGGCCGAACGAAAAAAAAATTGTCATGCTTATGACACTTCTATGACGATAATTGTGACAAAACCCGGTGTCATCATAGATGTGGTGGGCTCCTACTTCTACGACAAAAAATCATGACAGAAAATGGGTTTTTCGTCCTGGGCGGGCCAGAGATGCAGCTGCATGACATTCTTTGGGCCATCCATGACGGAAAAAATCGTGGTAGAAGCGAGGGCGAGGAAAATATCAGGGAGTTCCCGGTTACGGTGGGTGGTCGGGGCCGAGTGATGCACGGAGGTTTGCGCGTTTTCTCTTGTATACGTACACACGTGTGTGCGAGGCGTTGGGCTCTAACTGAACCCGAGCGAGGTGTTCGCTTACTGAACCCGAGCGATTGCACTGGCTATGTTATTGAACCCGAGCGATCGATCCCTCGCTGTTAACTGAACCCGAGCGATTCCTTCGCTACTGCTGCTAACTGAAGCCGATCGAACCTGCTACCTCTTGATGAACAGTGAGCGTTGTTGGGGGTTGGATGAACAGTTCCCGGTGGGGGTGGATGAACAGGACCCCGTGGTAGTAGAGGCCATTGCCGCTGGATGAACAGGACCCCGATCGAGCCGGTTGGGGGTGGATGAACAGGACCCCGTGGAGGGCTGGTTGAACAGTAGCCAGTGGAGACTGGAGGAGGTCGACGGTGGATGAACAGTAGCCCGTGTAGGCTGGAGCGAGGCAGTAGACGGTGGATGAACAGTAGCCCGTGGAGTCCCGTTTTGCGGTACGCCACACCCCTCCCGATGAACAGGACCATGTTTCGACCGTAGGAGGTCGAAGAGAAGTCTGTTCCCTCCGTTTTGCGGTATGCCACACCCCTCCCGATCAACAGGACCCCGTTTCGATCGTAGGGGGTCGAAGAGAAGTCCGTTTCCTTTGTTTTGCGTTATGCCAGACCCCTCCCGATGAACAGGATCCCGTTTCGACCGTAGGCGGTCGAACAGAAGGCCGTTTCCTCCGTTCTGCGGTACGCCAGGCCTCGTTTCGGCTGTTCCGTCCAAGCCAGTTGGCTCCCGATGAACAGGACGCATTCCGTTGCCTCCCGATGAACATGATGCAGTTTCTCCGTTCCGACCAAGCCGGTTGGCTGCCGATGAATAGGACACTGTCGCTGCCCTCCACTGCCGCTCCATGTACACGAGCCCTAGCCGTACGTATGCGCGAGCAGGCGTTCGAGACCCCGCCCGTATGTACGTACGTGGCCGTATTTTCTTTCTTGCACCCTGGCTGTATGTACGTGTACATGATATAGACGGAACTGCATGACATGCTACGTCCGCGCCTCTACTACGACACGTGCCCTTCCTTACTCGGCCACGGTTCATCGCTGCAGCCTACAGACAGACCAATCGACAAGTGTGTACATACACGTTCGCGACCAGACAGACAACCCTACGTACGGTTCGACCAGGTGGGTCCCAGCTATCAAGGAGGATAAGGAGGCACTTCCTTGCGTGCGAAGATATAGCTGGTGGGTCCCAGCTATCAGGGGGAAGAATCATTTTTTTCGTAATATGGACACACTTCCTTGCGTGCGAAGATGTAGCTGGTGGGTCCCAGCTGTCAGTGGCAGGAATAATGAGGCACTTCCTTCCGTGCGAAGATATACGTGGTGGGTCCTAGCTTTCAGGGGGAGGAATAATTTTATTTTCGCATAATAAGGAGGCAGTTGCATGTGTGCGTCCATGGACCTGGTGCGTCCCCACTGTCAGCCTCTCCACATACAATCCTCTTCCGATGACTCTCTTTTGTTGACCACGTTGACCACGCCGCGCCGAGCGCATCAAGGTGGTGGACGATGGTGAGGCCCCGAACGGCAACGAGCCGGAGATGGGAAGACGCGGGAGTGGAGTCACAGACGGAGAGGTGTACGAGGGTTAACTGGTTCTGGTGCGGTGTGGTTCGGCAGTCAGTGGAGAATAACAGGAGGTGTGGAGGGGTGGAGGGATGGCCTGGCTGGCGGTGGGGTAGCGCTTCATAGCGAAGCGTGCTAAGCAGAGCTGCTAGCAGCAGGAGGCGGGAGCAGGTGGTCCCGGCGGCGCTGGAGGAAGAAGACGAGAGATTGAAGATGGATGCCGGTCGTTGGATGTAAATCCAACGGCTATCGATGTCAGAATCATTTCTTGACTAAGTTGCAATGACTTGCGTTGGCTTCGACCTATTGGCCCACATTTGCTGGGCTGGCTAAACAAATAATGTAGCGTCCATGCGGCCCATTTCTTTTTTCCAAAAAAATTACAGCCCATTTGCATTTCTCGAAATACATGATTTTGCTGGGCTGGTTCTAATTATAAAGTTGGGTTGGGCGCAACAATGTTATCGAAAAATAAACAGGGGCTGAGCATTTTGTTATAAATATATTTAAATAATAAGTGCTTTATTATTACATTGGTCCTTAAATCTTACCAAGCTTTTGTACACAATCACCAAGATTTCCGTTGCCGTTATGCAAAACAATCCAGGATTTTATTGTTAAAAAATTATTTTTATAAGTTAATAAGACCTGGGATATTTTTTTCTTATATATGTAAGTATCTGTTAAATATATGATGACAATAACAATAATATATAATAACATATAAAATAATATAAATATATATAATATATTTAGAAGGGAAACATAAGTTGGACCTGGCGTTCCTATTCTTATATAGAAAAATAGAACAGACCTCTGTGTTTTCTTCAAAAAAATACATCAGTTGGGCTGCGGATATTTCAGGAAAAATAAAACCTAGGATGGGAGGTCCATAGGCAGGTCGATACATGATGACCCTCAAGAAAATACAAACCGGCATGTCGTGGGCTGCGCATGTTAAAAAAGAAAGCCTAGACGGGGCAGCCCACAACCCAGCTGATACTTGCTGGCCCACTAATAATAAATGATACCTGCCAGCTCCCCGGCTTCGTTGTAAATTTATCTCCTTTAGTAACTACGTTGAAGCACCTCAAAAAAAATGTAACTATGTTGACAAACCCATGGGCCCCAACGTCAGTATAGCATTAGGAGGAAGTATTTTTTCAATGAGGCACTTACTTGCGTACGGCCATGAACCTGGTGGGTCCCGACTGTCCGCCTCTCCACGTACAGTCCTCTCCAGATTCCTCTTGTTTGTTCAGCATGTTCACAATGGCAGACAGCGGCACTGCGGCGAGCGCACAAAGGCGTAGGATGACGTCCAGGCCCCGGACGAGAACGAACCAGAGCCGGGGAAGGCATGCTACAGTAATGGTAGATGGTGTGCCTAATTTCTAGCGAAACTAATGAACTAGGCCAGTGGCCAAGTGACACTACCCGACCGCTGATTCTGCCCGGGTTCGATTCCACCTGATCCAGTGAAAATATCTCCAAATTTTTTGCCTCTGCCATTATTGACATGTGGGTCCCCATTGTCATCTACGCACACCACCTCCAACACTTGCCAAAACTTCGTCCCTCATTTTATCTGTTTTTCGCACACTCGATATTGTGTGCACATTTTGAAAATGGCATTTCTTTTTGACTGTGCGTCATATGAAGATGTGCTATGCATGAATGTTGATCAGCAAGATGTTAACTGGCTGGTAGTTCCATTTTCGACCATGAATAAAACTTCCAACATGATGTTATTCCTGTTTGAAAAGGGCGTGTTAATATAAATGCTCTGCCTCTGAAACTTGCAATTTCTTATCTGAAACTAAAACTTGCACTTTCTTCTCTGAGAATCACATTGTCTGCACTTTTATATGAAACTACATTTTTTAAGTGCTAAAAATAGATCTCTAGAATTCATAAAATACTTCATATGCTCAATACTGCAAATCTGAAATTCAAAAGACATTCATTCTGAAAGTACTATCAAAATACACAACACAAAACACAATTCACAACCTGCAAATACTGACAACCCTAAGCTCCTCCTGACAATTCACAACCTGCCCGACTATTGGGTTGGGGGGCAGTCCCCTCCTATTCCTCGGTGGCAGACAGCTGCCCTGTGAGACGAGGTGAATGGCGGGCGAGAGGATGGCAGGGAAGCATCATCGGGCCAACTGCTTTTCTCCTCTTGTAGTTGGGTTCGGTCGACGAAGACTCCACCGGCTCGCTCTGGCACAGCATCCTCACAAACGGCACCCTGTAGATGCTCGATCATTCAATCTCTAGTGGATGCTCCATCTTGGATCGATACTCCCACCACCACTGCCTCACGATTGGATTCGGTGAATCTGTTTGCTCCATGGCCTAGAGGAGCAACTCTATGTACTCCTGCGCGACTCCCTTTGGGAGTATCGCCGCCTTTTCGCTCTGTTGCAGATATTTGGCCATGGATGTCGCCGTCGCCGCTAATTGATCCTTGTTGTCAAACCACGACTGTATCTCCAACATCCTAGCTAGCTTCACAGGGTCGCCGTCTGCGATCCTCATGTATCGGTTGTACTCCTCCATCGATCTACTTCTCCACAGCACCTTCACTCGCCGGCGGTGGTTTTTGAATGGAAGAGGAGAGGAGCGGCGCTGGTTTTGTATTAGAATGGGAGAGGAGCGGCGCTGGTTTTGGATTGGAACAGGAAGGAGGGGCGGTGGTTTTGAAATGGAAGAGGAGAGGAGCGGCGCTGGATTTGGATTGGAACAGAAGAGGAGCGGCGGTGGTTTAAGAGGAGAGGAGCGGCGCTGGTCGTGGAAGTAATTTTTTTGTTTTGCGTATTTTGGGTCAAAGTTTGACCACGTACTGTATTTGACAAGCAAAATGTGAATGCATGTCATCAAAAATTGTATCATTTGGTTTGTATCTGAATGTACTTTCAAATTATATTATTTTTGCAACGTATAAAATATATTTTATTTGTGAAAATCATGGTCAAATATGTCCCAGAATACAAGGGAGACTAGTTAATGTGGGGTCGCTTTCTTAATTGAAGGGTAAATTGATTTTGATTTTGATCCAGTCACAGCGCACCAGCCCTCTCGTCCAATCCTAAATCGCTGCCTCATGCTCCTCTCCCTGTTCTCCATTGCAAAACCACCTCCTCTCCGTCATCTCCATTCCAAAACCACTGTCTCGCCTCTCCCTCTTCTCCATTGCAAAACCACCCCCTCTCCTCTCCATCTTCTCCATTGCAAAACCACCGTCTCGCCTCTCCCTCTTCTCCATTGCAAGACCACCGTCTCTCCTCCCAGCTTCCAAAGCTAGCACCAGACCTCTCAGAAGGACATCTATGGAGAGGATGCAGCAGTGAATCGGGCAGATCGCCGGCGGCGATCAGGCGAAGTTAGCCAGGTTGAAGGAGATCCTTACTTGGTTTGGCAACGAGTGGGAGATTTCGAGGACGGTGAGGGCCATGTGGCAATGTATGCGAACGAGCGAGACGGCGGTGATGTACTCCTCGGCGGCAGTCACGCCGCAGTCCTTCGAGTTCATCGAGTATCTCCTCTGAGCGATGGAGCAGACAGATTCGCCAAAGGCAAAAGTCAGGCGGAGGTGGTGCGCGTACAGGTCAAAGGTTGAGCATCCAGAGGATAACGAATCGATCGAGTACGGTGTGTCGTTCGTGAGGGTGCAGTGTCAGCCGGAGCCACGGGAGTATTCGTTCTCCCACCGCAAGAGGAGGCCCGATGGCGCGACGTCGCTTCCCCGTCGTTCTCCACGGTTCCCTCGCCGCTCGCCTCGTTTCAACGGCGGCGGTAGGGTTTAAGGTAAGCTTCGCACTAACCTAATCTTCCATCTGCTTGTGCTTACAATCAGTGTGACGGCTAATGAAAATCATGCTTACAATCAGTCTCCGAGTACTACTCCAATCACCCTAAAATAGCTCTGGACCAAAAACAAAGTTGTGACACTGTACAAATAAAGAAAAATAGATTGGTGCTTCTTTCAGAAAAGAGTACTCCCTAGAAAAGTGCCAATATAAGCTACTAGTATTTGATTAGAGGATTTGCTGCCGAGAAAGATACGTCCACAGAGAGCGCCACCCATCCCACTGGTGGTGGTGGATGCCAATGCTTAGATGGAGCATGGTTGGTGTCGGTAATTTTTACATGGCACCTCGCACTCTGCATATATGCCGGTTCCATCCGTACATTTGTGCAGTTCGACCAAAATGCAGCTGAATAACCCTGTTTGTACAGATAATGAAAAAGCGTGATTACATTATAGTGGTGATACGTCTCCAACGTATCTATAATTTTTGATTGTTCCATGCTATTATATTATCTGTTTTGGATGTTTTATATGCATTAATATGCTATTTTATATTATTTTTGGGACTAACTTATTAACCTAGAGCCCAGTGCCAGTTTCTGTTTTTTCCTTGTTTTTGAGCTTCACAGAAAAGGAATACCAAACGAAGTCTAAACGGAATAAAACCTTCGCGATGATTTTTCTTGGACCAGAAGACACCCAGGAGACTTGGAGTGCAAGTCAGAAGAGCCACGAGGCGGCCACAAGGGTGGAGGGTGCGCCCAGGGGGTAGGGCGCGCACCCCTACCTTGTGGCCCCTCGGTGACCCCCTGACCTAGATCTTCCTCCTATATATTCACATATATTCCCAAACCACCAGAAGCATCCACGAAAACACTTTTCCACCGCTACAACCTTCTGTTCCCGTCAGATCCCATCTAGGGGCCTTTTCTGGCATCCTGCTGGACGGGGATTCGATCACGGAGGGCTTTTGCATCAACTCTATTGCCCTTCCGATGAAGCGTGAATAGTTTACCTCAGACCTACGGGTCCATAGCTAGTAGCTAGATGGCTTCTTCTCTCTCTCTTTGATTCTCAATACCATGTTCTCCTCGATGTTCTTGGAGATCTATCCGATGTAATGTTCTTTTGCGGTGTGTTTGTCGAGATCTGATGAATTGTGGATTTATGATCAGCTTATCTATGAATATTATTTGAATCTTCTTTGAATTCTTTTATGCATGATTTGATATCTTTGTAATTCTCTTCGAACTATCGGTTTGGTTTGGCCAACTAGATTGGTTTTTCTTGCAATGGGAGAAGTGCTTAGCTTTGGGTTCAATCTTACGGTGTCCTCTCCCAGTGATAGTAGGGGCAGCGAGGCACGTATTGTATTGTTGCCATTGAGGATAAAAAGATGGGGTTTACATCATATTGCTTGAGTTTATTCCTCTACATCATGTCATCTTACTTAATGTGTTACTCTGTTCTTCATGAACTTAATACTCTAGATGCAGGCAGGAGTCGGTCGATGTGTGGAGTAATAGTAGTAGATGCAGGCAGGAGTCGGTCTACTTGACACGGATGTGATGCCTATATTTCATAATCATTGCCTTAGACATCGTCATAACTTTGCGCTTTTCTATCAATTGCTCGACAGTAATTTGTTCACCCACCGTATTATTTGCTATCTTGAGAGAAGCCTCTAGTGAAACCTATGGCCCCCGGGTCTATTTTCCATAATATAAGTTTCCGATCTACTATTTTACAATCTTTTACTTTCTGATCTATAAACCAAAAAAACCCAAAAATATTTACTTTATCTTTTGTTTAGTTTTATTTATCTCTATCAGATCTCACCTTTGCAAGTGACCGTGAAGGGATTGACAACCCCTTTATCGCGTTGGGTGCAAGTGTTTGATTGTTTGTGCAGGTATTGGTGATTTGTGCGTTGTCTCCTTCTGGATTGATACCTTGGTTCTCTAACTAAGGGAAATTCTTATCTCTACTTTGCTGCATCACCCTTTCCTCTTCAAGGCAAAAACCAACGCAAGCTCAAGAAGTAGCAGGAAGAATTTCTGGCGCCGTTGCCGGGGAGATCTACGCCAAGTCAAGACATACCAAGTACCCATCATAAAACTCTCATCTCTTGCATTACATTATTCGCCATTTGCCTCTCGTTTTCCTCTCCCCCACTTCTAAAATGATTTTCGAAAAGATTTGCCTTTTTCTTTGCCCCTCTTCCATTCGTCTTCTTTGTTGCTTTTTGTTTGCTCATGTGTTAGATTGCTTGCTTTGTCATGATGGCTCAAGAGAATACCAAATTGTGTGACTTTTCCAACACTAATTAATAATAATGATTTTATTAGTACTCCTATTGCTCCCGCCACTAGTGCGGAATCTTGTAAATTAATGCCGCTTTGCTGAATCTTGTTATGAAAGATCAATTTTCTGGCCTTCCTAGTGAAGATGCCGCATCCCATCTAAACAATTTCGTTGATTTGTGTGATATGCAAAAGAAGAAAGATGTGGATAATGATATTGTTAAATTGAAGCTATTTCCGTTCTCACTACGAGATCGTGCTAAAACTTGGTTTTCATCTTTGCCTAAAAATAGTATTGATTCATGGAATAACTGTAAAGATGCTTTTATTTCCAAGTATTTTCCTCCCGCTAAGATCATCTCCCTTAGGAACGAGATTATGAATTTTAAGCAACTTGATTATGAACATGTTGCACAACCTTGGGAGAGGATGAAATTGAGGATACGAAATTACCCTACTCATGGTTTAAATTTATGGATGATCATACAAAAAAATTATGCTGGATTGAATTTTGCTTCTAGAAATCTTTTAGATTTGGCCGCGGGAGGTACTTTTATGGAAATTACTCTAGGAGAAGCTACTAAACTCCTAGATAATATTATGGTTATTTATTCTCAATGGCATACCGAAAGATCTTCCACTAGTAAAGAAGTGCATGCGATTGAAGAGATTAATGTTTTGAGTGAAAAGATGGATGAGCTTATGAAATTATTTGCTAGCAAGAGCGCTTCTATTGATCCTAATGATATGCCTTTGTCTACTTTGATTGAAAATAATAATGAATCTATGGATGTGAATTTTGTTGGTAGGAACAATTTTGGTAATAACGCGTATAGAGGGAATTTTAATCCTAGGCCGTTTCCTAGTAATTCCTCTAATAATTACGATAATTCCTACAACAATTCTTATGGAAATTATAACAAGATGCCCTCTGATTTTGAGAATAGTGTTAAAGAATTTATGAGTTCGCAAAAGAATTTTAATGCTTTGGTTGAAGAAAAATTGCTTAAGATTGATGATTTGGCTAGGAACGTGGATAGAATTTCTCTTGATGTTGATTCTTTGACAATTAGATCTATTCCACCCAAGCATGATATCAATGAATCTCTAAAGGCTATGAGAATCTCCATTGATGAGTGCAAAGAAAGAACCGCTAAGATGCGTGCTAAACGAGATTGGTTTGTAAAAGCGTGTTCTTCCAGTTTTTGTGAAAATAATGATGAAGATCTTAAAGTGATTGATGTGACTCCTATTGAATCTTTGTTTTCCAATATAAATCTTGATAAAGATGGGACTGGAGATGAGTCAACTTTAGTTAAAAGGCGTCACAATGATTCGGAGTTTTTAGATCTTGATGCAAACATTGATAAAAGTGGGAATCGAGAGGTCAAAACTTTAAGTAGCGATGAACCCACTCTTTTGGATTTCAAGGAATTTAATTATGATAATTGTTCTTTAATATATTGTATTTCCTTGTTGCAATCCATGTTGAATTCTCCTCATGCTTACAATCAAAATAAAGCTTTTACTAAACATATCGTTGATGCTATGATGCAATCTTTTGAAGAAAAGCTTGAATTGGAAGTTTCTATCCCTAGAAAACTTTATGATGAGTGGGAACCTACTATTAAGATTAAGATTAAAGATTACAAGTGCCATGCTTTGTGTGATTTGGTTGCTAGCGTTTCCACGATTCCAAAAACTTTATGTGATGTGCTAGGTTTCCATGTATTTGATGATTGCTCTTTAAATTTGCATCTTGCGGATTCCACTATTAAGAAACCTATGGGAAGGATTAATGATGTTATTATTGTTGCAAATAGGAATTATATGCCTGTAGATTTCATTGTTCTTGATATAGATTGCAATCCTACATGTCCTATTATTCTTGGTAGACCTTTCCTTAGAACGATTGGTGCAATTATTGATATGAAAGAAGTAAACATTAGATTTCAATTTCCATTAAGGAAGGGCATGGAACACTTTCCTAGAAAGAAAATTAAGTTGCCATATGAATCTATTATGAGAGCTACTTATGGATTGCATACCAAAGATGACAATACCTAGATCTATTTGTGTTTTTATGCCTAGCTAAGGGCGTTAAACAATAGCGCTTGTTGGGAGGCAACCCAATTTTATTTTATTTCTTTGCTTTTTGGTTCTGTTTTTCAATAAATAATTCATATAGCCTCTTGTTAGATGTGTTTTTGTGTTTTAATTAGTGTTTGTGCCAAGTAAGACCTTTGGGATGGCTTACGGTGATAGTTGATTTGATCCTGCTGAAAAGCAAAAACTTCTGCGCCCAGACCCAGAATTGTTTAAATTCACTGGAGCATGGAAAAACTCTGAATTTATTACACAATATTTATATATAAATTTCCTATGTTATCCTAATTTTTTAGGATTTTTGGGGTTACATAAGTATTAGAACAATTTGGATCTTCGCAGATTGTTCTGTTTTTGATAGATTCTGTTTTCTATGTGTTGTTTGCTTATTTTGATGAATCTATGGGTAGTATCGGGGGGTATGAACCATGGAAAAGTTGGAATACATTAGATATTAAACCAATATAAATAAACAATGAGTTCACAACAGTACCAAAAGTGGTGATTTATTTTCTTATACTAACGGAGCTTATGAGATTTTCTGTTGAGTTTTGTGTTGTGAAGTTTTCAAGTTTTCGGTAAGGATTTGATGGACTATGGAATAAGGAGTGTCAAGAGCCTAAGCTTGGGGATTCCCAAGGCACCCCAAGGTAATATTCAAGGACAACCAAGAGCCTAAGCTTGGGTATGCCCCGGAAGGCATCCCCTCTTTCGTCTTCGTCTATCGGTAACTTTACTTGAGGCTATATTTTTATTCACCACATGATATGTGTTTTGCTTGGAGCATCTTGTATGATATGAGTCTTTACTTTTTAGTTTGCCACAATCATCCTTGCTGTACACACATTTTTAGAGGGACACGCATGAATCGTGATTTATTAGAATACTCTATGTGCTTCACTTATATCTTTTGAGCTAGGCAGTTTTGCTCTAGTGCTTCACTTATATCTTTTTAGAGCACGGCGGTGGTTTTATTTTGTAGAAATTATTGAACTCTCATGCTTCACTTATATTATTTTTAGAGTCTTTTTAAACAGCATGGTAATTTGCTTTGGTTATAAATTTAGTCCTAATATGATAGACATCCATGAGGGATATAATAAAAAAATTCATATAAAGTGCATTGAATACTATGACAAGTTTGATTCCTTATGATAGTTTTGAGATATAAATATGGTGATATTAGAGTCATGCTAGTGAGTAATTGTGGATTGTAGAAATATTTGTGTTAAAGTTTGTGATTCCCGTAGCATGCACGTATGGTGAACCGTTATGTGATGAAGTCGGAGCATGATTTATTTATTGATTGTCTTCCTTATGAGTGGTGGTCGGGGACGAGCGATGGACTTTTCCTACCAATCTATTCCCCTAGGAGCATGTGTGTAGTACTTCGTTTTGATGACTAATAATTTTTTGCAATAAGTATGTGAGTTCTTTATGACTAATGTTGAGTCCATGGATTATACGCACTCTCACCCTTCCACCATTGCTAGCCTCTCTAGTACCACGCAACTTTCGCCGGTACCATACACCCACCATATACCTTCCTCAAAACAGCCACCATACCTACCTATTATGGCATTTCCATAGCCATTCCGAGATATATTACCATGCAACTTTCCACCTTCCGTTTATTATGACACGCTTCATCATTGTCATATTGCTTTGCATGATCATGTAGTTGACATAGTATTTGTGGCAAAGCCACCGTTCATAATTTTTATACATGTCACTCTTGATTCATTACACATCCCGGTACACCGCCAGAGGCATTCATATAGAGTCATATTTTGTTCTAAGTATCGAGTTGTAATTCTTGAGTTGTAAGTAAATAAAAGTGTGATGATCTTCATTATTAGAGCATTGTCCCATGTGAGGAAAGGATGATGGAGACTATGATTCCCCCACAAGTCAGGATGAGACTCCGGATGGAAAATAAAAAAAGGGGGGGAAGAGGCCAAAGAGCCCCAAAAAAATGAGAGAAAAGAGAGAAGGGCAATGTTACTATCCTTTTACCACACTTGTGCTTCAAAGTAGCACCATGATCTTCATGATAAGAGAGTCTCCAATGTTGTCACTTTCATATACTAGTGGGAATTTTTCATTATAGAACTTGGCTTGTATATTCCAATGATGGGCCTCCTCAAATTGCCCTAGGTCTTCGTGAGCAAGCGAGTTGGATGCACACCCACTTAGTTTCTTTTTGAGCTTTCATAAAGATATAGCTCTAGTGCATCCGTTGCATGGCAATCCCTACTCACTCACATTGATATCTATTGATGGGCATCTCCATAGCTCGTTGATACGCCTAGTTGATGTGAGACTATCTACTTCTTTTTGTCTTCTCCATAACCACCATATTCTATTCCACCTATAGTGCTATGTCCATGGCTCACGCTCATGTATTGGGTGAAAGTTGAAAAAGTTTGAGAACATCAAAAGTATGAAACAATTGCTTGGCTTGTCATCGGGGTTGTGCATGAGTTGAATATTTTGTGTGATGAAGATGGAGCATAGCCAGACTATATGATTTTGTAGGGATAAGCTTTCTTTGGCCATGTTATTTTGAGAAGACATAATTGCCTTGTTAGTATGCTTGAAGTATTATTGTTTTTATGTCAATATTAAACTTTTGTTTTGAATCCTATGGATCTGAACATTCATGCCACAATAAAGAAAATTACATGAATAAATATGTTAGGTAGCATTCCACATCAAAAATTCTGTTTTTATCATTTACCTACTCGAGGACGAGCAGGAATTAAGCTTGGGGATGCTTGATACGTCTCCAACGTATCTATAATTTTTTATTGTTCCATGCTATTATATTATCTGTTTTGGATGTTTTATATGCATTAATATGCTATTTTATATTATTTTTGGGACTAACTTATTAACCTAGAGCCCAGTGCCAGTTTCTGTTTTTTCCTTGTTTTTGAGCTTCGCAGAAAAGGAATACCAAACGGAGTCCAAATGGAATAAAACCTTCGCGATGATTTTTCTTGGACCAGAAGACACCCAGGAGACTTGGAGTGCAAGTCAGAAGAGCCACGAGGTGGCCACAAGGGTGGAGGGCGCGCCCCTACCTTGTGGGCCCCTCGGTGACCCCCTGACCTAGATCTTCCTCCTATATATTCATAAATATTCCCAAACCACCAGAAGCATCCACGAAAACACTTTTCCACCGCCGCAACCTTCTGTTCCCGTGAGATCCCATCTAGGGACCTTTTCCGGCATCCTGCCGGAGGAGGAGTCGATCACAGAGGGCTTCTACATCAACTCTATTGCCCTTTCGATGAAGCGTGAGTAGTTTACCTCAGACCTACGGGTCCATAGCTAGTAGCTAGATGGCTTCTTCTCTCTCTTTGATTCTCAATACCATGTTCTCCTCGATGTTCTTGGAGATCTATCCGATGTAATCTTCTTTTGCGGTGTGTTTGTCGAGATCTGATGAATTGTGGATTTATGATCAGCTTATCTATGAATATTATTTGAATCTTCTCTGAATTCTTTTATGCATGATTTGATATCTTTGTAATTCTCTTTGAACTATCGGTTTGATTTGGCCAACTAGATTGGTTTTTCTTGCAATGGGAGAAGTGCTTAGCTTTGTGTTCAATCTTGTGGTGTCCTCTCCCAGTGACAGTAGGGGCAGCGAGGCACGTATTGTATTGTTGCCATCGAGGATAAAAAGATGGAGTTTACATCATATTGCTTGAGTTTATTCCTCTACATCATGTCATCTTACTTAATGCGTTACTCTGTTCTTCATGAACTTAATACTCTAGATGTAGGCAGGAGTCGGCTGATGTGTGGAGTAATAGTAGTAGATGCAGGCAGGAGTCGGTCTACTTGACACGGACGTGATGCCTATATTTCATAATCATTGCCTTAGATATCATCATAACTTTGCGCTTTTCTATCAATTGCTCGACAATAATTTGTTCACTCACCGTATTATTTGCTATCTTGAGAGAAGCCTCTAGTGAAACCTATGGCCCCCGGGTCTATTTTCCATCATATAAGTTTCCGATCTACTATTTTACAATCTTTTACTTTCTGATCTATAAACCAAAAAACCCAAAAATATTTACTTTATCTTTTGATTAGTTTTATTTATCTCTATCAGATCTCACCTTTGCAAGTGACCATGAAGGGATTGACAACCCCTTTATCACGTTGGGTGCAAGTGTTTGATGGGTATAGTATCATAGTATGCCATGCTGCGAGGGCGAGATGGGCCTTACGACGCCTCACACGGCAGGCCTCATACTGGAAATCTACCCAATTCTCCCCGATACACTTTCTGCCAGTGATGAACATCAGTGCACAGCGTAGTACAAGGAGGGGCCTTGAGACATTCCAATCTATATTTTTGTGCAGATCAACTAAAATTAAGCACCCTAGTTTGTAGAAACACTTAAACATTAACAATGAGACTAGTTGATGAAACATATACTAACAAAGAGAAGCACTTTCTTTATCTACAATGGAAATGAAATGATAGAGAGGACACTCACTCTATTTTAACTGTATTATTACTTCATTTTATCTGTGGCACTAGGGTCGAGCAGGTGGCAAGCGAGGTGTACCGTGCGTCGCAAGGATGGAGGCGGGGGGTGCTTAGACTGGGATGCTGAAGCTGGCTCTTTCAGTCTCTATCTTCCCCCCTATTGTTTCTGTGGTAGCATTTGGGTTGTAATCCAAACATGGTCGAGTTGGTGCTGCGTCCCCCTACCTGCCTAGCTTATGTGGCAAATTTGTCTCCTGCTAGTACTCAGTCCATTCAAGTAGTAGTTGCATAACTACCCGTTTACACTGAGATGTTGTCGGATAATGGTTCTCTATGGTTGGGTTTCTTTAATGAAATTGGAGGAAACCCCTTCTTTTGATATATAAAAAAAATCAGTGGCACTAGCGGTGCCAAAACATTGCCTCAAATTAATAGTGCCACTAGATTAAGGTGCAAAATAATAACATTACTGCTTTATCATGGTAGTGCCAAAACAGTAGCACAAGAGCAGACTCAACATGCAGGATCTTTGGCAAACGATCGGTCCAAAAAGGAACATACCTCGTGATGGGAACCATATCTGCAGTGAACGCCATCGTAGAAGGGATGACACCAGTCACCAACATGGATGATTCAATTCATGGGGCCTTTTTGTGTAGTTCACCTAAAATGAAGCAATGTCCCATGAGCTAGCAACTTCTTCTTCATTAGTTGCAATAAAATTGAGCAACATTAAGGTTGGTCGTGAAGCTCGTGGAATGTTCAACTATAATTTGGATATCATTTGTGCAGTTCAACTAAGATCAAGCGTGAAATGTATATCTCTGTTTGCACAAAAAGGTGGAAAGGAGGGTGACTAACAAGTGATGAAACATACATCAAATGAAAAAAAGCATGTTCCTTATCTGAATGGCGATCCTACAAGGACAGTAGCAATTTCTAAAGCAGCAGCATTGCTAGATATTAGTGTGGGCATTAGGATTAACTATGACAACCGTTAAATACAACATTACTTTAATGGTGCCATTGCTTCATTTGACCAGCAACATTACATTAACAGTTGCTAAAGAGTTGGTATTTGGGCACGGGAGAGTAGGCAGACCAGGACAGTTGCATTTCTAACGAAAAGAAGCAACTTATCTTAATGGGAAATTTAGCAGGACATGAAAAACAGTGACATTGATTCATATTATTGGAGGCATTACATTGAAAACAACATTGGTTTAACGTGTCCTTACTTTTAACAGTGGGACTGCTACATTTTACCAGTGGCATTACATAAGAGGGGCTCGGGGCAACAAACATCAGAACAGGATATCTGGGTTGGTCCCATTTTTGTTCGGTATAGCCACCTTATATTGTGTGAGGCTAGCAAATCTAGTGTTGGACATACTCTGTTGACTTGTCCCCAGTCCCCACTTTCTTTCCTTTTTCAACCAATAGATCGGTTTATATTGAGTTTGTACTGCGTTTCCCTTTATTTCCCTATTAGACCAAGAGACCAGTTGGATAGCCAACGTTTGCTACTTTTTACCCCCATTATTTCCTATTTCGACCAAGTCCTAGATTCAGGTAACAAATCTTCCCCCACCCCCACCCCCTTTCTTCCCTGTTTGAACCAAGTAGTACTAGATTCGACTGCATGAAGTAGTTTTACCTCTTAACAGTAAAAGTTTAGGTGGCTTTCGAACAGCCGATCGATCCTATCTACGAGGGGGCCTGAGAAATAGTAAAAGATACAAATGCAGCGAGGAAGTTATACCTGAGGGTCGCCGGGATGTCGCTAGGTGGGCGGCGGGAGGCCGGATCTACCCACACTACGGCAGCGAGGAAGAAGGGGTTGGTGGCCCTCCCTAGCCGGTGCTGCGTGGGAGAGAACGGCAAGGCACGCTGATCGGGACACGCCGGCAGTGGGTAAGAGCCGTCGCCGAGGTCGACCATGTGAACATTGCACCTTCTCACCTTCCCCGGCTGAGGGGATCCGGCTGGATCTATGACCAGCGGTGAGCAGAGAGAGTGTGGCCACCGCTGTCGTGTTTAGATCTGGAGAGGACGAGAGAGTGTGAAGAGAGCAACACTTGCAAGCAAGCGCGGAGGCTCCTTCCTATATAGTGGAGTAGTTTTCTTTTATCTACCAGAGCCAGCTTGACCTCGTCAATGACTGTCGAGAAGTCTTCATGCACGTGCCCCGGAGGCACGGTTGTCGTCATTTTGATCTGAAGCACCGGATTAACATATAACACGAAAAAATGCCACATGACAAGAAACCATAACCTCACTGCCCCAAGGAGACAACATGAATCCCGACGGACAAACTAGACGAGGATCAAAGCTCAAATTAAAGACAAACTCGTAGAAAAGGGGTCAATCGATAGATGTCCTAATTAACATAGCCGGCTTGACCTAGATGGCAGCCGAGTAGTCATCGTGCATGTGCCCCCAATGACCAGCGCCTTGGAGGAACTCAGTTGTCGTTGTGTTCACCCTCGTAGTGATCCAAAGCACATGACACCTAATATTGCGAGATGACAAGAAACCTTTTTTTTAGATTTCTCATCAGAACTACAGCCCTGTACAACACAGCCTGCACGATATGTAGACGATAGCCAATCCAGCCATCTGCTGGAGTCTGGTCACATGCATGGACGAACTGATCTCCCGTGTCATGTAGGGATCGTCCAGGCACCGATGTCTGTACAACACTGCTCCAGTACTATCGCTCATCTCTCTCTTCTATTAACTCAGCCGACTTGCGGGGCCGGGGAGTGTGCCTCTGGTCGGTTCTCAATTGTGGTCCCACATGTGTGTGCAAACACAATATGACGCGCGTTCCATTCGGAGAGCGGCGTGCCAGACCGACCGACCGTCTGGGGTGCGACGCGAATGCGACGGGCGTGCTGTATACATGTGTACTGCCGTTTTCTTGAGGCTTTGCTCCATGGCGCAATCCATGGATACAAAATTATATTTAAAAGTTGAGGGCGGGGCTTTTCCCGCACGGTAGGCGGGGCTTTTCCCGCATGGTAGGCGGGGCTTTTCCCGCACGGTAGTCGGTTCGATAGAGAGGCGAGAAGATGAGGGAGTAGGCTGCTGCAAACGTAGGGTTGTGTGATTTGTCGGCTCGTTACTGCTGGACAGGTGGGGCCCTGTGATTTGACTTGCCATTATCATTATTACTGCGGTGCTACGACCGGCGTGAGTCTTCCGATTCCTGACCACCTCCATGGTACTCCCTCCTTTCCGGTTTATAGGGCTTAATTTGAAAATCTCTTCAACCAAGGTAGATGATGAATGGTGGAATTAATTCCATTGTTTGCAAAAGTACTTAATTAGCACTCTCGTTTTTCTCAAAAATTTGTGTATACCGATGCATTAATTACACCACATGCATGCATGACCACTTATTGACCAAGAACTTCTACATGCATTGGTGAGTTTTTTCTTCATCCTTGCATGCAGTGATTTAATACACCTTGAAATCTGAACATTTGATGGTAAGTACTAGAATGGAGACTTATAAAACGGAAAAACAAACTTTTTGAGATGAGCCCTATAAACCGGAAAGGAGGGAGTATACAGGTGCCAAGTACTGTACTCCTTACTCCTTGGCAAATGCAATAAATACTACGAAGAAAGAGATAGAGAGAAGTAAAAAAATACTCTTATAGCCAACCTTATAGCTAACCTTGTTGTATGAGTGACTAAGTGATGACTATGCATGACATGCCAACATCAGATAGCCTAACGCACCTGGACGGAGGAAGTAGTTTCATGCATGCGAAGTAGGCAAAAAAAATGCTCATTTATAGCCGTCTGAAATCTCCAAGGGCGTGAGCAAGGTGACGGTCGTGGTAGACGCGACCATGATACGGGCTGTTGATAGCCCTTGGATCTGAGATCAAACGGTCGCATGCTAAGTTGCTGAAAATTTGCAGAATAACCCTCCAGGATAGGATATTCACCCATAGGTCTAGAATCACGCCATGCAACTGTTCGATCTCAGATCCAAGGGCTCTCCGAAGCCCGTATCATGATATCATGGAAAGCTTTTGTAATTTTCCCGACGCTTGACGTGCGAACACGCAGATGCATGAAGCCATTTAATTGGGCGTCTAGTGGACATGACATCTAATTGGGCCCCCATAGTACTGTGCATGAATCCATTTATCCACCGGGCAAGCCACTACCCTGCCGTTCGCACGCCCCACTCAGCATTTTTACAATCGGAAAACCGCTAGCAGTTCGCTCCTACTCGTCCTCGGCCATCCTTTAACATTACGGCAGTTCGCTCCTAGTCATCCCGTCCTTTCACATTACAGCAGTTCCACTAATCCTGACCCTCCTCCCAAATCCATGGCGTCCCAAATCTCCACGATCGGCAGTGAGTACAAGGTTAGAACCATCACCGGTGATGAGTTCGACATCATCTACACCCGTTCTTCCGTGATGATGAAAGGATGTCTTGCTCGCTTCAGATGCATGTTTGAAAACTCAAAGGGTGATGAGTGGGTCACTGGGCTAGATGTTGAGTACACCACAGTCCTGGGAAAAGAGAAGAATCTAAAGGAGGAAGAGAAGAAGAAGCCCGCCGTGATCCAGGTTTGCGTGCATAACTTGTGCTTGGTCTACCACATATGCCATGCCGACGTTGAGTGCGAGGATTTTAAGAACTTCCTTGCGGGCGACAAAGTCAAATTCATTTCTGTAGACTTTACGAACGACAAAGAAGTCTTGGATCGGATAGGCCTCATTGTAGGCCAGCCCTTGAACCTCCAGAGGAATGGGCTGGTATCCTCCCGTCAGCCTTCAATGCTGACCCTGGCAGCAACCATGGTTGATCCTTCATACGGTAAACTGACGAAACCTCCGCCCAAGTTTCATCTTGCATGGCAGTGGAATGTACTAGATAGAGACCACATCGAGAACGCTGCAATGGATGCCTACCTTTGTTTCAATATCTACAAGGGTTGGATGAAGAGCAAGAGCCAAGTGTGCGGTTCAAGCAAAGAAGTATCGGCCAAGAGGAAGAGGGACAAGGACGAAGTCGAGCACGTGGACGAGGAGTCCGAGTAAGGTGGCAGTGTCATTGCTCATGGTGGTTCTAATGCAGTGTCTACCAGATTAGTTGCTTAGTTTAATTTCAGGGTGCTTAGTTTTATTTAAGGGGTGTGTTGTGCTGAGCCCCCAGCAGAACTATGTTATGTTCCTTCTCGTTACTTTAACTCTTCAATACGTACATACTAGTATTTCTTACAGTTCATCTTGTAGTTGGTAGTACTACCACTCGTTTCTTCACATTATATACGTACAATATATATGGCCAACATCATATAGCCAGCAGTTGGCTATACTATTAACCAGGCTCTAACCATGCCACATACGCAAAACACTTAAATGAGATATGTAATTCTAAAAAAACTTAAATGAGAGAAGTTTACCAAAAGCATGAAGGAGTTTAGTTGTTAAAGAATTAAATAGGTATGCTAATTTCTTTAATAGACTTTAGCACCCCATCTAAGCACGTACTAGCTTTTTTAATAGTACTATATGCATAATTTGGCGACGAGCGCTCTCTATATGTACCACCTTTTTCTTTAATTTCATCTTGTTAGTTTTGCTCCATGGCGCAATCCATCAATACTACTACTGTACAAAAGTATACATTTAAAAGGCTAGAGGGTGGGGCAGTCTCACTTGGTCGGTTTCACGAGAGGCGACGGCCTTTGTGATTTGACGGCTCATTACTGCTGGAAGGCGGGGCCTTGTGATTTGACTGCTCGTATAAATGTTGCGGACGACCTGAGGAGGAGCAAAGAACCGTGCGGTATACTCAAGTTTTCCACTGGAGTACTAGTACGACGGAGGAGCACGAAACACGACAGCCCAGTGCGATATGGCGATAAAAATGATCTAATTTGCTAGTCATCGATCCCACGGCGCCGCTCATCATTAGCATTGTTCTAGTCATGCCTCGTAGAGAACATGACACATGCGGCGAAACACCTGAAGCAAAAGAAGAAACACAGGAGCAAAAGAAGAAGGAAGATTATCCCCCCAAAAAAAGAAGGAAGACGCACACACAAGTCTGGGGCGCTGCTCTCTACTACATGAAGGGTTGCTGGCTGCGGAGTTGTAACTGCTTCTTCATCGCCTCCACGACCTCCATCTCCTCGCGCATCTCCTCTGCCATCTTCTTCATTCTGTCCATGACGCGGGATTTCTCGACGCGAGCCTTCGTCATCTCTTCCACGGCCGCATTACATACCTTGACAGCAGCCGGGTGCTCGATGCGAAGCTTCGCAAACTCCTCCTTCTGTTCCATGACGAGGGCATGCAGCATCTTCATCGAGGAACTACCCTTCTCATGCAGCTTCTTCTAGCCGGCGTTCTCCTCCTTTAGCAGGTCGAGCTCATGGCGGAGCTTCGCCTTGTCCTCCTGAAGTTGCAGGATTTCGCTGGTCGCCTTCTTATCCGAGGCAATGGTCTTCTTCAGCAGCATCACCAAGCCAGCGGTCAACTCCCCCTACTCATTGAGCTCAGCGGGCATGTCGTCAAGGCTCTCCTTCAGGAGCTCCACCAAGCCGTCGATGAACTCCTTCTGCTTATTGAGCTGATCGGGCATGTCATCAAGGGCTAACGAATCCAGCGCCGCCAGCTCGGCATGTTCGTCTCCGCGGCTAGGGCGCTCCTGGGAGCCCTCGCCTTCCCGTGAGAGATCTTTCGAGGTCTCTGCGAGGCGGCGAGCCCTCTCTTTTTTTTCCGCGGCCTTGGTTGCCGCTACCTTGTTATGAGTACTCGACCCAGAGCTCTGCATACCAGCCATGGCAAGGACGAACGAACAAGAAAGACTTATGAGGAGGAAGGTAGAGTGATTTTTGGCTAGGTACTAGTTCCCCTTTTTATAGCCTAGTACTAGCACTATAGTACTAAAACCTGCATAGTGGGAACACGTTAGGGTTTGATACGTACTAGGTGTGAGCAGGTTTGCACTTAATTATACTATGCTTGGAATGTGATGGGAACAAGCTAAAGATTAATTGATGGTTTTGGTTTCGAGGCCCGAAACGGCTCCTAATGAGTTTCCTGGAACACAAATTTCAAGTACTACTGCTCAAATGCGGTCGCACAAGTCAGTGATGTAACTGGTCGTACATGTCTGACCAAGCCGATGTGTGTCCCTTCGGTGAGACACGGGTCCGACCGACCGTCTGTTGGTGCGACCGACCGTAAGTATTACGCGATGGAGACTTCTGGTTGTGGCTTCAGGTGATTGTCACGACCAAGCATTCAAAAACTAGTGATAAATCAATTACTACCATCTTTTTTTAAACGACCAAGTATTTTCACAGGAATACAATACATATAGATGGAGTGATTGTCACGGTTGCAAACCGCCATGGCGCCTCAAGTTCACTGCAGCAGCAACCGAGTAGGTCACTGCATCACTGGCGAGGAAGGAGGGCAGCTCACCTCGCCTACGATGCATGCCCAGCGGCGCCGCCGCAGCTGGTCCTGCGATTTGGCTTCTCCTACCGCCCATTTGAATAGTTGCACCGGCTGCTCATGCCATTCCGCAGGCATGCGCGTTCTTTCCTCCACAGTCGACTCCTTCGAACTTGTCTCCAATCGATGCGACGCTTCCTCGATCCAATTTGCCCTTGCTGCCCACCACCTGAAACGCAGCCCTGGCATGTCCTCTGGCGCCACTGACCTGTGCTTTTAGAGCAATGGACCCCCTCTAAAACACATGTGGGTTTCGCTCAAAGGCGGCAGTGCTGCGGGCCACAGTGAGAGGGCAGCCCGCGGGATCCTGGGATCTAAGGGATTATCCATGGCGGGATCCTCCATGGCGGGATCTAGTGGGCGAGGCGGGGAGGCGAGCGTAGGCGCTGGGAGAGCCCTACGAGGCTGAGATAAAGATAGTACTACTCCACTCCGTCCATATTTAAATACAAAGGCCACCAATAGTAACCCAGGCAAAAATTGACCATCCTGCCTGCGCCCTGGTTTATTGGCCCCCTTTTTATTTTGTGCCAATTTTTGACCAAAAATTTAACTAAGAAAATGTTAATGCATGTCACCAAAAATTATATCATTGGAATCACATTTGAACATAGTTTTCGATGACATGCATAAATATTGTTTTACTTAAAATTATGGTAAAAAATTGGCACAAAACACTTAAGAAGGAGACCAATGGAAGTAGCAACCCATGATTTAACTACTCGCATGCACGCAGTGGAGTAGTAATGTCTTTCTCAACTACTTCCTCCCTCACGTCCACTCAATTTGCATGCACTGTATTAATTGACCATCAATGAAGTGAACGACTTTACACGCGTTAAATTATCACATGGGGTGGATCTTCGTACAAAAATGCGTCCCACCATGTACCCATGTGTGCGTGCGAGGGAATGAGTGCGTGCGTGCACATCTTCGCTTTGTGCATGTACTGCCAGTTTGCGTTTGTATGTGGGAACGAGTGCGTGTGTGCACCTCTTCTCTTTCGCACACGTAGTCCGTGTGTGTGAGAGATACTAAGATATGGTGAGGGAATACGTGTCAATGCAATTTGTGTGAAGGAGAGGCCTATACACATACATGTATGTGCATGGGGCCGGGGTGATATACGAGGAGGGAGGGGAGGGGTCGACCGCGCGAGATATCGATAGAGAAAGATAGAGGGAAGAGCTCTACGAGCATAAGGGCACTGGGATATGGGGGGGTGGGGTGCTGGAAGATGGTGCGAGGGGCCAAGTGGAGGGAGACTATGAAGGAGTGCACAAGTGCGAGATCGGTATTTAAAGAGAGGGGGCGAGAACTTGCGCGGTTGCGCGCAGTGGCGGAGCCATGAAAAATAAATGAGCTAGAGGGCCAAGAATTGCTAATCCTTTACGGGGAGGCCCAATTCATCAACTTAAAACATTTTACCAGCAATTGATCTACTGATCACATTCATATTAGCCTCAGTATATAGTGATGTTAGGGGGGCAGGGCCCTTGCTGCCCCCTATCTTCGCCACTGTGCGCGCGTCTGAGAGATGAAGCGGAAGGCATGGATGATTAGAGGGGGATGATATATAGATAATGTGGGTGTATCAGCTATGTAATCCTATATAGAGAGGTATAGATTGATCGATGTTTATGTGGGAAAGAGGGCGAGACCTGACTAGATATATAGATCGATCGGTTTCTGTGGAAAATTGGGAAAGACCTAGCTATATATACACACACATAGAGGAACACCGATCGTTGTGCATGCATGTGAGAGATAAAGAATGCCCGAAGTGATGAAGAGGGGGAGGTGTGTGTCTGTGCATGCATGGGAGACCGACCTGAAGAAAAAGATTGCATGTGTGCGATGGATAATGCCGAGTGGTAGTGTGTGTGCATGCATGCACGAGAGAAAGTTAGTGGTACAATTATAAAGAGAAGACGACTGTGTGGGTGTAAAAGACTAGGTGAGGTCATAATCAATGTAAAGTTGAATTCAAATATTTGAATAAGAGATCATGATGTTTGAAACCCATGCATGCATGAATATAACCGAGATATGCGTGGTGTGATTTGGAAACGAGCATGCTATATACTGTATACACATTGAACAAGGTCAGACTGATTTGAATTTGAGATACCGATGGAAGGCATCGTTTGGCCACATTGCATCCGTGCATGGACACACTATTCAAATTGGAGATGATGGGTGGCTTTCGCATCACATATCTATACCCCTATATAGTGTGCGAATAACTTTGAAAGATGTTCGTTGGATGAAGCCAATCCGACGGTGCAGAGATGGCAAATCCGAGCACTACTGGCCATTGGATATCATCTACATTCCATCAGATTTTGCCACATGTACAATCTAGAAGACTCCATGGTTGAACTTAAGCATAATGCACAAACCTCAAAACACAAGCACTTCTCCTTTGTTCTAGAATCTTCTGTATCATAATTGCCCAACTTTTTTTCTAGATGAATTGCCATTATTTGTTTTTACTTTATGCTTTACAACGCACAATTCCATGAATCTTAAAATAGATTAGTTTTTTATAAAAACTAATTGATTTTGAATGAGATGAACTATAAGAATTAAACGAACATCTACATCATGCATATATGACTCAAAGCTTACATGCTATAATGTGATATTTATTCATAATTTGGTTGCCAAATCTCATGCGTGCACTGCACGTGTACCTTACTAGTCTAAATGGTGTGTGTGTGTGTTGTGCGTGTTAAACACATTGTATGTAGTATCATACATGGTTTAGATTCCGAACATCTAGCTAGAGCATACATGTACTATGTTTGAATTCAACATAAAATGGATACATATATTTGAATTCGAGATCGTATGTACATGTAGTTCATATTTATATGGGAATTTACTACTCCTATATTCATGTCATGTGTTGTGAAGATAATATTTAGATGGTTCTATAACTAACCCAGGTACAATCCCATTCAAACAGGGAAAATGTACTCAAATTTAGTCCATATGCTAGACAACACGGATTGTTTTTTTTTTATTGTTGAGGTAAGTGCAAATTAATTTGGTATTGTACACGTTAAGTTTGTTGTCCCAATTTTTTTAGTTTTTTGTTGTTGTATTTGAATGCATTTCTAGTAATATAGTAAAACGGGACATGGCTCTCTCTAGTGAGGTGCGAATTGTCTTTTTTTCTTTGTACATGTTAAGCTTGTTCTCCCGAAATTTCAAGCCGCGCCTTGTTATGCCAAAATTTCAAGCTAGCATCTTTGTCTATGGTGCTGCGAAACTCCCTCCTCTTCAACCCGCGCCTTGTTACCCCAAAATTTTAAGATATCTCTTTGTCTCGTGCTCTGAAAACTCCCTCCATCTCAATCCACGCCTTGGTATCCCAAAATTACAACGCGCACGAAAACTCCCACCTCCTGCCAAATCCCGACAAGCAAAATTCCTGTGATACCCCTGAGCCGAAAGAACCACCTAGTTCAAATCGGTGGGGCTACTTTTGTAACTTACCCTAAATTTCAGACAAGCATCCCTAAGCCATGGTTCCCCCTCCCATCCCCTCCGCCTCTCCCCCCCCCCCATTCGTACACCGAGGCCACGAAAACCCATGAAGCCCCACACCCTCCTCCGTCCGCCCACCCAGCCGGAGCTTCTTCCCCGACGACGTCGTCCACAGCAACACCTCGACATCCCTCATCCACCGCACCGAATGAGGATCCTCGTCGATCTCGTCATCCCGCCGGTTCAGCCACCCCTTCCTCCACCTCAAAGGAGCTGCCCCGACGTTCCCCTCGTCTTTCGCGCCACATCCATTCCCACACCGCCGTCTTCACCTGCACCACCGGAAGAGCAGCATATTCACTGATTCCTCGGATGAAGCTGAGGCCTAATCGGCGCCACCAAAGAGGTTCTACAATAATCATTGCATTTTCTTCTTGATTCAATCTCATGGTGCTGCCGGCGCTCGGTCCCGAGCTGACATGGCGTGGCTCCATCTACGGCAGCGTCGCCGGCCACTTCCTCCACGGCATCACTTCCTCGGCGGCGACGTCCACATCAGTAGGAGTTGTTGCTGCTTTGGCTCTTACTCGAGCTGCAGCTCTGCTCTTGCTCTTGGTCCCCTCCCTGGTCTGCTCTTGCTCTTGCTTGCACTGCTGCTCTCGCTCTTGCTCTTGCTTGCGTTGCTGCTCTACTCTTGCTCGCGATGCTGCTACACAAGCAGCAGATCCTGCTCTCGCTCAAGCCCATGCAGCTGCTACCCGAGATGCTGCTACACGACCAGCTGCCCCGGCACTCACACACGCTGCTGCTCCAGGCACTGCTGCTGCTACTACTTTTCTGCTACTAGTGCGTTCAGTTTCGATAGTAAAATTCAGTTTCGACAGCAAAATTCAGTTTTGACAGTAAAATTCAGTTTCGACAGTTAAATTCAGTTTCGACAGTTAAGTTCAGAGATGAGCGGCTGATATATTTTACATCTAACACTTTGTGGTTATATATTTTACATCATCTATTGGAGATGCTATTAGAATTCCACTCAGGTTAACATTGTCTCTCTTGTCCTTCTTCAGCCTCGCCGTCGTACAACTCACCGGAGCTGCTCCAACGACGAAACCCTCCATCACAGCGGAGCAGTACCCCCGGCTCCATCTCCAGATGCCTAAGATCTTCTTCCCCTCCTCCGACAGCCAAATCAGCCAGAGCATCCTCACCGACAAACCCAATCATGCTGAGATTGACATGGCTTCGCCAAACAGGTTGTACACTTGTTGCATCGCTTTTTTACTCTTCATGTTATATATATTTTCCACTGAGCACACGTAGTAACATGAAATACGATTAGTTTCTCCTACTATATGTCAAGCAGTGAGGTACCAGGCAACTTAGCTATCCATGATGGACTCTCTTGAATGCCATCATTATTTATTTCTGCGCGTTTGAGCTGTGCATTTGTAGATGGGCCTAGGAGTTGAGCTAGTAGGGCAGTGTCCTGGGTCCAAAGTAGTAGAAGTAGCACAAAAACATTTTTTGAGTGTAGGCTTTTCCCTGTTCAAGCCTGCCTACTAGAATCGCCAGTGCTTGAAAGGAAAAGTGAAGGAAAAACATAGGAATTGGAAAGTTTCCTATGGTACTACTATTCATGCATTTAGTACAAAGGAATGGAGCAAAGGAAAACTGTAGGATTTGTTCCTTTAGTGTCTCCTTGAAAGAAAACCCATAGGAATTTTAATATCCACTTGTCCTCCTTTTCAAATTCCTATTCATGAAGCACAAGACTAAGAGATAGTAGCATAATAGCATTATAACCGTACATTTTCTTGTGGTTTGACTTAATCTCACCATGCTTCTTTGCATCCTGTGATCTTCCAATTCTTGTGAACAAAACACCCAGATTGGCAGAAATCCTGTGTTTTTAAATTCTCTGCTTTGCACGTGCATTCCTATCCTATTCCTGTGTATTTCCTATCCCTGCATTGTTAGAATCCTGCAATTCAAACAAGCCCTTACAGAATTACTTCTGTTACAGATATGTGTCAAAGAAAACCTTGTGTGGTTTGTCCCGCTCCTGCTGCACTGTGGTCCACGCCAGCTCAGCTGCTCCAACGACGGATGGGTTCACCACAGCAGGGATCCGCCCTCCAGACCGTCTTTCACCGCCTCAGATCTTCTTCCCCACCGTCGGCAGCCACGACAACTGCATTACCATCATCAACTGAGGAGATGACCTTGAGGACTACACGGGTCCGCAAGAGAGGTCGCACTCTTTCGTGTCTGCTTTAGTTATGCATCGCTTAATATGATGACATGCTACTTTATCATCCTGTTCACCGATTAGACTCTGAGTCAGGTCCAAAGTAATGCTCAAACTTGAGTTTTTAAATGGTTGTGGGGTACATATTGGAGCAGCAATCAATACTATCTGTCTACTATCTGGTTAATCTCAGGTGTCTACTATGAGTTTCATGTTGGGTGGAAACAAACATTAAAGGAGCCATTATCTGTATTTTTAACTGAAGCTATTATCTGCCTGCTATCATTGGTTTTGGGTCTATCCATAGTTTGCTACCATCACTCTAGATTTTGTGCATGCACTCCTTACATAATCTCACTATGTTTTATTCCTATGCATGTCAGTTATTGTACACAATGGTACTGAACATGTAGAGTAAAAGAGACGAGCCTTGCGTGGCAATAAAATTTCATCCAGACGTCGCTCCATGGTCGGCGCAAAAGCAACCCCCCTCCCCCCATTCTAGGCTGTAATCAATAGGAAGATAACTATTCAGAGGGAGCAGACCACTCCTATTTACCCCCTGAGGTCTTTTGCTCTAACTTGGCATGCTGATGTTGGTCATATCATGCATATGGTGTCTTGCATTGCTTACTTTATACATAAAATATGTCATCTCCTTAGTTTAGACATGCATTGTGTGAATGCCATCTGTTTAGTTTCTATATCATATATGTGAATCATGCAATGCCATCTTGTTTAGCCAGGCATCATATATGTGAATTTTGCAATGCCATCCTGGTTAGCCAGTCATCTTATATGTGAATTATATCATGCCATCCTTTTTTTATTACGTATTAAATTTGTCAACAATTTTAGTACATTCAATTACTCTTCCTGTGCATCAACCATTCGACACGGTCATGGAAAAATCTGGAGTGAAAACAAGGTCTTCAGAGCAGACAATGCTATCTGACGAAGCGCATGTCTTGCTGGTTACGGATAGCTCCTCAGAGGAGGATTCAGAGACAGATGACCAGTCGTATTTCCCCCCCGAGGTGCATGCTCTAACTTGGCAGGGTTATATTGCTCATATCGTGCATATGGTGTCTTGCATTGGCATGTCATTTGCTTAGTTTAGACATGCTTTGTGTGAATGCCACCTATTTAGTGTCTAATTACCATATATGTGAATTTTGCAATGCCATCTTGTTGCAAGACATTATATATGTGAAGTATGCAATGCTATCTTGTTGCAAGGCATTATGTATGTGAATTATGCAATGCCATGCTATTTAGCCAAGCGTCATATATGTGAATTATATCATGCCATCCTTTTTTTTGTATTACTCATTCCATTTGTCGACAATGTTTGTATATTCAACTGCTCTTCCTGTGCATCATCCATTTGAATTGGTGATGGAGAAATTGGGAGTGAAAACAAGGTCTTCAGTGCAGACAATGCTACCTGCTGAAGCAGATATCTTGCTGGTTACAGATAGCTCCTCAGAGGAGGATTCAGAGGCAGATGACCAGTCCTATTTCCCCCCTGAGGTGTATGCTCAAACTTGGCAGGGTCATATTACTCATATCATGCATATGTTATCTTGCAATGCTTAGTTTTTACATCATATACACAATATTGAATGCCATCTCCTTAGTTGACACATCATATATGCGATTGCCCTCTGCTCACTTACTTAGTATATAAATCATATATTTGAATTATATCATGCCATGATGTTTATATAGACAGCATGTATCTGAATTATGGCATGCCAACCCATTTTCTAAAGACATAATATAGTTATATCATCTCATCATGTTTACATAGTCATCATATTTTGAATTATGTCATTCTATCTGTGAATTATATCATGCCATCGTGTTTTCATCGATGGCATGTTTGTGAATTATGTCATGCCAACCACTTTAATAGACACATCATATAGTTATATCATGTCATCCCGTTTACATAGTCATCATATTTGAAGTATGTCATTCTATCATGTTTAGTTAGCCATCATATATGTGAAATTGTGTCATGCTATCCTGTTTAATTAGCCATCATATATGTGAAATTATGTCATGCTATCCTATTTGGTTAGATAACATAAATGTGAATTATTTCATGCCCTGTTTTCTTCCCTACTATCCATTGCACCTGTCTATCTTACAATGTCTATACATTCAATTTCTTTTCTTGTTTATCAGCCATTTGAATTGGAGGGGGTGATGGCAGTATCTACGGGAGTAAAAACACGGTCTTCAGAAAATATCGTGCTACCCGTCGATGCATATAGAACCACGGTTGTACTTGCCCAAGAACCAGCCCCACCACACATAACCCAGACTCACGTAGATTGTACCCCTACCCAGTTGGACAGAGAACCAGCTACACCCTTTCTAACCCCAACCCAGCAGATAGTAACCCAGTTCCAGTTGACACAGCACCGTCTCCACCACAGAGCACCCAAACACGAGTAGTTAGTAAGGCAACTACAGTGCCCAAAGCACGAGGACCACCACTCCGAACCCCAAGTCAACGCTTAAAGCAGAAGAAGAATTGTTCTCAGGTCAGGTTCCGTAGCTATGGTTCATACCCCTTTGCTCTTGCATCACTGTATTTACTCATACCAACTAATTTCAAATTCGAAGGATGCAATTGAAACTCCAATGGCGCAACAGGTATGTTTTAAACCTGTTTCTTTAACGTGTTTGCCGTTATAACTTGCTCTATGTTGATTTTAGTTTCAATTAAATAAATAGTTATGTTCTCATGCCATGCACATTACAAGTGTTGTTATTGCTGTGTAGTTTCCCACACTTATATTCTGTCTATGCTGCTTTGTCTTAAACAGATATGATTTGAACTGTCTCTATCTTGATTTGGCAACATAAACTAGAATGATATAGACCATACAGTGACCATACTACATAGATATATGTTTGTTTCATGCTGTTATCATGTCCACCTTACTACTGAACTGGTTTACCAAAATGAGTTTCATATACAACATGGTAAACTTGTGATCTGTCTGCTTGTTTCTCTTTTAGAATGCGGACAAAATATTGGAGAAGAGCACCCCGTTATGCAATGGTAAAGGAAGTAATGCAGATAAGGTTCAAGATAGTGAGACATCCCTGTTGGTCTCCAAGAAAGCTGATAAAAACTATATTGGAGACACTGAGACAACCCCAAAGTCCTGTCTTGATGTAGTGTTCGAGTTACTGGCCACTACTATTGGCACCAGCTCTTCGAACTCGCTGCCTGAATCAGTTCGGCTTCTTGAATCTCAACTTCAAGTTGAAAGACATCGATCAGATGTGATGCGACAGGAAGCCGAAGGACTGAGGAAGTCCCTGCAGAATTCAGATGCATATTTTCTGGTGCAACAGCAAGCGCTGGAGGATTTAAGCGCCAAACAAGAGAAAGCAAATAAGCTTGCTAAGCGTCTTGCCAGCATGGTGGATACCGAGGATATTGTTTCTTGAGCTCTTGTGGAGTGGTTTCAGTGCTGGACTTGTTTTGCTGCGGCGTTTATTTGCATTGGTCACCAACTTTGACAACCAGTGTATGTAATATGCTGCTTTGTTCCCCATATTTGCACTGGTGGCGAACTTTGATGCCCAGTGGATGTAATATGTGTAATAGCCGTGATAGCCAAGCGTAAGTTGCTTGCTTATTTATTTCCTTGTTGTCGTGTTTATTTGTTTGCTTGTAGTCAATGCAGTTCTTTTTTCGCGGTTTGCTAGTGGCCGCAATAAACTATTTTTTAAAACTAGGCCACAATAACCATGGGCTACATATTTACTGTAGTGACCATGGGCCTCCTACGGGCTATAGAAACAATGGGCCTTCTACGGGCCGTAGAAACAATGGGCCTTCTACGGGCCGTAGAAACAATGGGCCTTCTATGGGCCGTAGAATCATTGGGCCTTCTATGGGCCGTATGATCGATTGGCCAAACATGGGCCAACAACGGACCGCATTATGGGCTGTAAATGGGCTAGAGTTGGAATCGTCCGTTCATGGGCCGACCATAATGGGCCGTCGTTAATCGGCCGTAGTTGATGACGCTATGAAAATGGCCCAACGGATTAACGGGCCACAAACGGGCCGACTTTAACCATGGGCTGAATTTGGCACACAACCGGAACAGGCCAGTAACGGACCATAAGTAATCGAATGCTGCATATCAGCCCAAGAATAAATGGGCCCTAAGAATGCCGAAAGATAACACGGGCTGGAAACGACCCAATGGAATAATGGGCCGTTAATGGGTATAAAGCGATACACTGTTCATTACGGGCCAGTTTCAACACGGGCCGTTAATGGGCCAAGAGTTACAAAGGGCCTCATATGGGCCGAAAGACGTCATGGGCCATACATGGGCCGGAAGTTACAACGGGCTGGAATCATATTGGACTGCCGAGATGACGCTACTGGGCCTAATTCGGATCGGCCATAATGGGCCGTGAGTTAGTGGGCTGTAAATGGGCTATATGCGAACAGGCCGCTAGCAGGCTTTAAGTGGGCCGGCCGTTACCTTTTGACCAGGTCAAACGGGCCGGCCTTTTGACCTGAATGGGCCACTGTTGGGCCGAGACACGTGTCGACGTATCATAGGCGCGTCCCGTCCATTCGTTGGATGACAACTGTCCGAACGCTGGGCCGACACGTGGATCTGCCGACGAATGAGAATTTTACACGTGGAAAATCCCCATTGGTCCGGGCTGTTAACGGGTTATCGGATCCAAACCGGAACCCGATAGCTTAACGGCGACCCGTTACGGTGGATGCCGCGTGTCGGTTACTCTTGACAAAAGCACTTCCATGACGCGCCATTTATCGTCATGGAAGTGGACACTTCTGTGATGATAATTTTGGTAATGTCATGGAATACTTCTATGACAGCACAAGTATGACTATCTTGATTCTGTCACAAAATCGTCATGGATGTACATGCATGATAGAAAACATGACCTACTGTGACAAACACGTATCATCACGAAAGTGTATTTTTTTTTAGTGCGTGTGTGCTTTGCATCCAGAAGCATATCTAAAATAGTGCACACATCTAGGGGGCCCGTCTATATTTTGTAGATAGCTGGGTTGCATATTATTCTTTGTTATCTTTTGTGCAAATCACGTGTTGTCATCAATCCACCAAAAAGGGGGAGATTTTTAGGGCATATTTCTCTCTATTAGTTTTGGTGATTGATGACAATGCTATTTGCAGACTAACCATGTGCATTGAGCATTTCAGATATTCTTATATATGGCACAAAATGGTTTATTCCCCTCGGTGATAGAGAGTGAAGACGGTCTTTTCCGGTGGATTTGAGTCGTAGAAAAACCGTACTATTCTGGCATTGGAAAGGTTAGGGTGGAATCAACACATACACATACACATATGCACCCACCAACCATTCTGGCAACATGAAGGAGTCCACCATTAGTGCTTGGGAAAATTTGAAGCACCCAAGTGGTAGTACAGCGCTGGCCCACGGTAGTACCGCTTGGCGGTACTGCCGCAGTTCAGTGTCGTACTCACTACCGCTTATTTTGGGCCTTCTGTAGGCCTTACCTTGATTCACGACAGTAGCATGGAAGTAGGGCGGTAGTACCACACGTGTGGTACTACCTCATTCTAGTACCGCTGCTGCCACTTCTTATTTTGGGGCTTCTGTTGCCCTTCATAGCCGTTATGGTACTAGAGCGGTAATAGGACGGTAGTACCGCTATGTGCGGTACTGTCGCTCTGGCACCTAACTGTACCGATGTTCCTACTACGTGACCCTAAACAGTAGTACTGCTGATGGGAGGATGGTAGTACCGCTCCGGTGGCACTACAGCTCCCGCACTCCATGTGCTCACTTGCTATTCCTGGAAATGCGGCTTCAAGCGGTAGTACCACTCCTAGGAGCGGTAGTACCACTTGTGTGCGGGCTATGGGCCGAAAACGGTTGGATTTCCCCCCACTATATATAGGGGTCTTCTTCCCCAAGAAGATCTACCTATTTTCCCCCAAACCTCCATTGTTGTCCTAAGCTCCATTTTCGCCCGATCTCTCTCCCTAGCCATCAAAACTTGTTGATCTTCTAGGGTTTCGAGGTGAGGGCCTCGATCTACACTTCCACCAAGAGATATTTGATCCCCCCCCCCACTAATCCTTCGCAGATCTTGTTACTCTTGGGTGTTTGGGCACCCTAGATGGAAGAGGTCACCTTGGAGCACATTCCATTATGGTGAAGCTTTGTGGTGGTGTTGGAGCCTCCAATTAAGTTTTGGAGAGAGCCCCAACCTTGTTTGTAAAGGTTCGGTCGTCGCGTCCAAGGGAACCACTAGTGGAATCACGACATCTTACATTGTGCGAGGGCGTGAGGAGAATACGATGGCCCTAGTGGCTTATTGGGGAGCATTGTGCCTTCACCCCGCTCCGACGGAGACGTACCTCCTCTAAAGGACGGGAACTTCGGTAACACATCCTCGTCTCCATCGACTACACTTGTGGTTACTTCTTGTTGGGGAACGTTGCATGGAAAACAAAAAAAATTCTACGCACACGCAAGATCTATCCATGGAGATGCATAGGTACGAGAGGGGAAGAGCATCCACATACCCTTGTAGATCGCTAAGCGGAAGCATTTATCATGCGGTTGATGCAGTCGTACTCTTCGCGGTCCGATCATGATCCAACAGATTTATTGCCGAACAGACGGCACCTCCGAGTTTAGCACATGTGCGGCTCGATGACATATCCTCCTTCTTGATCCAGCAAGCGGGAGAGAAGAAGTAGGTGGGATCACAACCAACACGATGGCGTGGTGGTGATGGTGGTGGTGGAGCACCGACAGCGCTTCGCTAAGCGTCGCCGGGATGAGGCGGTGGAACTACGGAGTAACAGGAGAGAGGGGCGCCAAGGGCTTGGTGTATCCTCTTGGTGTGCCCCCTCCCCTCTATATATAGGTGGAGGGGCGTGGGAAACAGCCCCTCCAAGCCCTAGGGCGCAGCTAAGGGGGAGAGGACTTGGACCCCAAGTCCAATCCTATTCCTACTAGGACTCCTTCCTTTTTTGCCTTCCCTAGCCACATGGGCTTTTGAGGACTTGGTGCGCCTAGCCCAATAAGGCCAGGGTGCCTCCCTGCAGCCCATGCTAGCCTTGGATCATGGTGAACCCACTTGTGGACTTCCGAACCCCTCCGGAATTCTCCGGAACCTTCTGGAAGCTTCCCTGTACAATACCGACAAACTGCACCTTTTTCCGGAACCCAAACTATGACTTCCCATATATAAATCTTTACCTCTCGACCATTCCGAGACTCCTCATGACGTACGGGATCTCATACGGGACTCTGAACCACATTTGGTTACCACTCATCAAATATCCCAATACTACTATAGCGTCAACGAACGTTAAGCGTGCGACCCTACGGGTTCGGGAATTATGTAGTCATGACCGAGACACCTCTCCGGTCAATAACCAATAGCGGGACCTGGATGCCCATATTGATTCCTACATATTCCATGAAGATCTTTTATTGGTTGAACCATTATGACAACATACGTAATTCCCTTTGTCTGTCGGTATGTTACTTGCCCGAGATTCGATCATCGGTATCTCTATACCTAGTTCAATCTCGCTACCGGCAAGTCTCTTTACTCGTTCCGTAATACATCATCTTGCAACTAACTCCTTAGTCACTTTTCTTGCAAGCTTCTTGTGATGTGTATTACCGCGAGGGCCCAGAGATACCTCTTCGATACACGGAGTGACAAATCCCAATCTCGATTCACACCAACTCAACAGACACCTTCGGAGTTACCTATAGAGAATCTTTATGATCACCTAGTTACGTTGTGACATTTGATAGCACACAAGGTATTCCTCCAGTATCCGGCAGTTGCATGATCTCATGGTCGAAGGAACATGTATTTGACATTAAGAAAGCAGTAGCAATAAACTGAACGATCATATGCTATGCTAACGGTTGGGTCTTGTCCATCACATCATTCTTCTAATGATGTCATCCCGTTATCAAATGACAACTCATGCCTATGGTTAGGAAACCTTAACCATCTTTGATCAATGAGCTAGTCTAGTAGAGGCTCACTAGGGACATAGTATTTGTTTATGTATCCACACATGTATTTAAGTTTCCGGTCAATACAATTATAGCATGAATAATAAACCTTTATCATGATTAAGGAAATATAATAATAACCATTTTATTATTGCCTCTAGGGCATATTTCCATCAGTCTCCCACTTGCACTAGAGTCAATAATCTAGTTCACATCGCCATGTGATTAACACCCAAATTGTTCACTAGAGTCAATAATCTAGTTCACATCGCCATGTCATTAACACCCAAAGAGTTCTAAGGTGTGATCATGTTTTGCTTGTGAGAGAGGTTTTTAGTCAATGGGTCTGCAACATTCAGATCTGTGTGTACTTTGCAAATATCTATGTCTACAATGCTCTGCGTAGAGCTACTCTAGCTAATTTCTCCCATGTTCAATACGTATCCAGATTGAGACTCAGAGTCATTCGGATCAGTGTCAAAGCTTGCATCGACGTAACCCTTTACGACGAACTCTTTATGACCTCCATAACCGAGAAACATTTCCTTAGTCCTCTTTAGGTACCTAAGGATAATTTTGACCACTGTCCAGTGATCCACTCCTGGATCACTATTGTACCCCCTTGCCAGACTCATGCCAAGGCACGCAACAAGTCTGGTACACAGCATGGCATACTTTATAGAACCTATGGCTGACGCATAGGGAATGACTTTCATTCTCTCTCTATCTTCTATCGTGGTCGGGCTTTGAGTCTTACTCAACTTATAGGCGAGAACCCTTTCTTTGACTGATCCATTTTTAACTCCTTCAAAACTTTGTCAAGGTATGTGCTTTGTGAAAGTCCGATTAAGCGTCTTGATCTATCTCTATAGATTTTGATGCCCAATATGTAAGTAGCTTCACCGAGGTCTTTCAGTGAAAAATTCTTATTCAAGTATCCTTTTATGTTATCCAAAAATTCTATATCATTTCCAATCAGCAATATGTCATCCACATATAATATCAAAAATGCTACAGAGCTCCCACTCACTTTCTTGTAAATACAGGCTTCACCATAAGTCTGTATAAAACCATATGCTTTCATCACCTCATCAAAGTGTATATTCCAACTCCGAGATGCTTGCACCAGTCCATAGATGGATCGCTGGAGGTTGCACACTTTGTTAGCACCTTTAGGATCGACAAAAACTTCCGGTTGCATCATATACAACTCTTCCTCAAGAAACCCGTTAAGGAATGCAAGTTTTTTTTTACATCCATTTGCCAGATTTCATAATCATAAAATGCGGCAATTGCTAACATGATTCGGATAGACTTAAGCATCACTACGAGTGAGAAAGTCTCATCGTAGTCAACCCCTTGAACTTGTCAAAAACCTTTTGCAAGAAGTCAAGCTTTGTAGACAGTGATATTACCGTCAGCGTCCGTCTTCCTCTTAAAGATCTATTTATTCTTTATGCCTTGCCGATCATCGGGCAAATTCACCAAAGTCCACACTTTGTTCTCATACATGGATCCTATCTCAGATTTCATGGCCTCAAGCATTTTTAGGAATCTGGGCTCATCATAGTTTCTTCATAGTTCATAGGTTCACTGTTGTCCAATAACATGACTTCCAGGACAGGATTGCCATACCACTCTGGTGTGGAACGTGTTCTGGTTGACCTACGAGGTTCAGTAGTAACTTGATCTGAAGTTTCATGATCATCATCATTTGCTTCCTCTTTGGTTGGTGTAGGCATCACAGGAACGGCTTTCTCTGATGTACTACTTTCCAATTCGAGAGAAGGTACAACTACCTCATCAAGTTCTACTTTCCTTCCACTCACTTCTTTCGAGAGAAACTCCTTCTCTAGAAAGGACCCATTCTTAGCAACAAAGATTTTGCCTTCAGATCTGTGGTAGCTTCTCCGCTTTGGGTTCGAGCTTATCAGGCTAAAGCCTTTTGACATAAGCGTCGCATCCCCAAACTTTTAAGAAACGACAGCTTAGGTTTCTTGCCAAACCAAAGTTCATACGGTGTCATCTCAACGGATTTATACGGTGCCCTATTTAACATGAATGCGACTATCTCTAATGCATAACCCAAAAACGATAGTGGCAAACGGTAAGAGACATCATAGAACACACCATATCTAATAAAGTACAGTTACAATGTTCAGACACACCATTACGCTGTGATGTTCAAGGTGGCGTGAGTTGTGAAACTATTCCACATTGTTTTAAATGAAGGCCAAACTCGTAACTCAAATATTCACCTCCGTGATCAGATCGTAGAAACTTTATTTTCTTGTTACGATGATTCTCCACTTCACTATGAAATTCTTTGAACTTTTCAAATGTTTCAGACTTGTGTTTCATCAAGTAGATATACCCATACCTACTCAAATCATCTGTGAAGGTGAGAAAATAACGATACCCACCACATGCTTCAACACTCATCGGACCGCATACATCGGTATGTATTATTTCCAATAAGTCATTAGCTCGCTCCATTATTCCGAAGAACGGAGTTTTAGCCATCTTGCCCATGAGGCATGGTTCACAAGTATCAAATGATTCATAATCAAGTGATTCCAATAGTCCATCCGCATGGAGTTTCTTCATGCGCTTTACACCAATATGACCTAAACGACAGTGACACAAGTATGTTGCACTATCATTATCAACTTTGTATCTTTTGGCATCAATATTATGAATATGTGTATCACTACGATCGAGATTCAATAAACCATTTACATTGGGTGTATGACCATAGAAGGTTTTATTCATGTAAACAGAACAACAATTATTCTCTGACTTAAATGAATAATTGTATTGCAATAAACACGATCTAATCATGTTCATGCTCAATGCAAACACCAAATAACATTTATTTAGGCTCAACACTAATCCTGAAGGTAGAGGGAGTGTGCGATGGTGATCATATCAATCTTGGAAACACTTCCAACACACATCGTTACCTCGCCCTTAACTAGTCTCCGTTTATTCTGCAACTCCTGTTTCGAGTTACTAATCTCAGCAACTGAACTGGTATCAAATACCCAGGGGCTACTACGAGCACTAGTAACACTACTGGAATCAGGGTCTTTGCCATCTGCCAGCTCTTTGCCGTCTGCCAGCTGATGGCAAAGAGGCTGTTTGCCGTCTGTCTTGCCAAAGCAGACGGCAAAGAACCAGCGGATGGCAAAGAGGGTCTTTGCCATCTGCCACTTCTTTGCCGTCTGCTGGCAGATGGCAAAGAGTTCTTTGCCGTCTGCCAGCAGACGGCAATGACCAAAGTGGGCCCCACGGGGCACAGCACTGGCTAGGTCAAGCTCTTTGCCATCTGCCGTCTGCTGACAGACGGCAAAGAATTCTTTGCCGTCTGCCAGCAGACGGCAAAGAGGTGGGGGCCCATAGTTTCACAGCGGGGGCTGTCTAACGGTCACCCAGCAGACGGCAAAGCATTAAGAAAAAAAATAAAAATGAAAATCCCCACCCGCCCGTGTTTTGCCGTCTTCTTTGGTTGACCGCAGACGGCAAAGCTGTTGAAAAAATGAAATAACCCCCACACCCGGCCCGCCCCCAAAAACTCCTACCCGCCATTTCCCCCACGCACGCGCGCGTCTTCCTGCTCCTTTGCTCCACCTCCCCGCCGCCGCCTCCCCGCCACCGCCCCCCACTTCCCTCCTCCACCTTCCCCCACCCCTCTGCCATGGCCCCTCCCCGCTCGTGCCCTAGGGCCGCCGCCACCTGCTGCTGCGTCGCGGCAGCACCGGCCGCCGCCGTTCCCCGCCGCTGGTGCCACGAGGCCAGGCACCAGCTCCTCCTTGCTCTCTGCCCCCTCTGCCCAGCCCACGGTGAGCAACGGTCCCCCTCTTTGTTCTTATTTTTTTTGCATGTATAGATTTAGGAGTTGATGGATCTGTGGATGGATGGATAGATTGATGTAAGGATGGATGGATAGATGGATGTATGTATACAGGGGTGGTGCCAGCAATCTGGCAAGCTTTGGCAGCTGCCATACCTAAATTTTTCTAAAAATACAATGTATGCATACTAGTACATGTAAACTTTGAAGCAGTAAGATTCTGTGTGTGTTTGGCCTGGTTGCTTCCTACTGGTGGGTCTGATTGATGTATAGATGAACGATTGATGTATTGAACCATGTATATATAGATGTATGTATATGTGATTTTGAACAATTTGTAGTTATTATATGGATTGCTAGATGGATGTATGCTATGTAGATGTATGGATGGAAAGATGGATGAATGCAATATAGATGTATAGGTGGATTTATGTATGGATTTTCATTTAAAAAAATAGTGTCTTTTTTCCGTTAGGTTAGATGTTGTTGATTAGATTGTTCTGCGGTGCTTATGTTGGATTGTTTTTCATGTGCAGGGATCTTCTCTTCACCTCCAGGAGCACTGTCGGTCCCGTTGCCATCATCGTTGTTCGACTACCACCTCTACAGTCTAAGGGTGAGCTCGACTATCATCTCCTCCCTGACCTTCCCCTATTTGCTCTGTTCCGGTCGTTCTGCCGATGCCACTAGATTTTATTTTCATGCGAAGTCACGTAACCTAGGCGTCTCCCGTTCGAAAGGGTGGCATCTATAAATATGCATGTATTTGCATATTTATAACCGTCGTCCTTTCGAATTGTTCACGTTATCCATGGACAGCCCGAGTACGTGTAGATTGGGTTTTGTTTCCCGTGCTCTACTTCGGTCCGAGGCAAAATTTCGTCAGCACCGCCCTGTTGTTCTCCGGGTACACATTCTCTCCGAGGGGTCGAGGGTCGAGGGGTCGAGTGGTCGAGGGATGACACCCCGACACCCCGACACGACACCCCGATCCCGACACCCCGACCCTGACATGACACCCACCCACCCGCCCTACCCTACACCCCCACTCCACCTACCACCCTACACCTCCTCACACCACTACCCCCCTACACCGCCTACCGCTCCCGCCCCACCACACCCATACACTACACCCTCACCCTCCCCCCCTCCCGGGATAGCCCCGCCCCCCGACACCTCTTCGGCCCTCCGTGACCGAAAAGGTGCTCTTCGGCCTTCCAGAGGCCGACGGGGTCATATATTTGTGAATTATGAGTTAGGAAGTATATTTCCCGATTTTGTTAAGAAAAACATCATATATATTTGTGTTGATCGGGTGGATTTAAATGTGCAGTTCTTTCGTTGCTGCGAGGGTCTGGTGTTCGACGACCTCCCCGTGCATTCGACGAGCTCCGCCCCTGCGTTCGTGGGTGAGCACAAATGACATCTCCTCCTCCCCCCTTCATTTGCTCTGTTCCGGTCTTCGTGCCGATGAAACTTGCTAGCTGTAGGTGTCAATCATCAGTATGCGTGACCACTATGCGTCTCCCGTTCGAAAGGGTTACATCTATAAATATGCATGCATTTGCATATTTATAACCGTGATTCTTTCAATTATTATTATGTACATATATATTATTAATTAGTTCATGTTAGGTATTCAATTTTTTATTATGTTCATGATGATGATACACTAAAATTATATACATATTATTCATGTCAGGTATTCATTCTTTTTATGTTGTACTAATTTCATTTACTCTTTGTCATTGCAGGTGTTGACAGATGGTGGGCACGGGTCGAGAGCGCTCCGAGGCTCCTTCCTCGGCGCGTGGTGGGAGGGGTAGTTCCATTCCACCCCAGAGCCTCCGGAGAGCGCTGGATCTTGGTATGCAGACACCACCGGCGGTCGCTTCTTCTTCGGCCGGGAGAGGTCGGGGGGGGAAGAAGGCTGCTAGAGGTGGACGTGGCGGCGGGCGAGGTAGGAAGGATGCTGCTACACCTTCCTCGCCGCCACCCCCAGCTGATTCACCCAACCACAGGAGTGCTCCGTCTGAGATGGAGCCACCTGAGGTGGAGCCATCCCAGACTCCGGTCCACGAGCCTCGGGGCGATGAGCCTATGGCAGACGCGCCTACGGCCGACGAGCCTCGGGCCGACGAGCGTCGGGCCGCCGAGCCTTCGTCCCGTGAGACTCCGTCCCACGAGACTCCGGAGCTCAGCAGGGATCACGCTGAGTCGCAGCAGAACCCTTTGGAGGACTCGCCGGAGTCGAGTTGCCGTGCTAAGGGTGGCTATAGCTCTGATAGCTATAGCGAGGGTGAGTGGGTTGAGGGGCGCAAAGTCTACCAGCGTGGTGGTACAAAGCTCCCTGACACCCCGGCGACCCCTGACCAGAGGTGGTTGATTGCGCTTAGCGGGGAGAAGTAAGTGCATTTACTCTTTTTTAACCTTTTGTCTTCATGTTTCTTTGAATATCTAATGCGTTAGCCTTGTCATACTGCAGGTCTTGGACACACGAGCCAAATGTCCGCAAGCCCAACAGTGTCCTTGGTGTGACTTGTCGCCAGAGCTTCCCGGGGTGGGTCACGTTGCCCGGTGAGGGCCGGGTTCGAGAGCTAGGAATGACCTGGGAGCACTACTTGGCTGCCCCGGCCCCGCCGGGGCATAGGATCGGCGATGCCGAGTGCCACACGGTCGCCGACATTGTGATCCAGACGTTTTGGGTTTGATTGGCAACCCTAGTGATTGTACTAATCCGTGTTTTCGTGTTTGATTGCAGACCTTCTACAGGTGTGCTGAGGGACAGGAGGAGGCCGCGGCTCGGGTTATCGACACCGAGTGCAGGCGCCTACTTCAAAACTTTTGGCACGAGGCTCGGACGCAGGCTGTTCGAGACTACTTCACCTCGGCTGGTATTAGGAGGAAAAAAGGGAAGTGCCGCGTCAAGTATCTGAGTAAGGAGAAGTACATGAAGGTAATTACCTATTCTTAAGGCCTTGTACTTAGTTTCCTTGATTTGATTCATAGGCGTAGCTCTCAAATTTCTCTTGCTTAACTTAGGTGCCCCCAAGATGGTGTGCAGATAGGATGGACTGTTGGGAGGCGTTGGTGGAAGAGGGGTGCACTCCCGAATGGCGCTCTGTCCACGACACTGCAAAGAACAAGCGTGCCCAAATGAAAGGTGTCCCACACCATCTAGGCAGCATCAACCTACGTCAGTTCAAGGAAAACTGGGTATGTGGTTTGCTTCATGATTCATGCAAATTCATTCTTCATGCTAGCTTGAGCCCTTAACTAATACTCTGTTCCTCTCTTTTAGGCACGACACAACAAGGCTCCAGTGCCAGAGCTGTTTGACCTCTATGCCATGTACAATACTGCCTCGTACAAGAAGGCCAAGGAATTCTCTGAGTCTGACCTCGATGATCTAGAGAAATTCACCAACCCCACCTCCCACCACAAGCTTGTGATGTACAGAGACCAGGGGAAGTCGAGGAAAGGGCCGGACTTTAACCCGAGCCAACCTCTTGATCCAGAGCTGGTGATGATATCTGGTGGCGGGAGGTCCCATGGCTCGTTAGCCATTGGGAATGGACTAATACGTTGTAGTAGCACTCTCCCGCAGATCAAGAAGCGCCAGACCAGCTCCGATCCTGAGATATTGCCTCGTGCACGGCCAGTGGAGCTCCAATTCAAGGTTAGTTATACGGAATCAGATACCTTTCCTCCATTACATTGTGTGTGCGGCCGTCGATTATTACAATGCTAACGAGTGGTGTTGCAGGCTGTTATTGAGGCAGAGAGAGCGAAGACCCAGGCTGCTATTGAGGAAGAGAGAGCAAACACACAGGCGCTTCTAGCGGAGAGGGACCGGCAGACGGCTAAGCTGTTGGAGGAGGAGAGGAACCGGAACATGATGGCTACCCGGGCCCTATACGAGATGTTCGCGGTAATTTTCTATTTGCATGTTAGCCAAATCATGCACGTAATGTTCCTTACATTAGTATCTAATATGACTGACTCGTCAAAACCAAATGTGCAGACCATGTGCAAGAAGACCGGCACGACTCCTCCGGCGATGCCAGACATTTATCCGGCGGGCACGGTGAGTTTCATTTGAATGGTCATTAGTTACTAGTCTTCACATTTGAGTTGCATCATGCTAACGATACATTGGAAATGATCTTTGGTGCAGCATAACTCCCGACAAGCATCGACCGATGCTTCTCCGTCTGCCACTGGCGCGACCGGTCCTACAGCTGCACCTCCTTGATGATGGTAAGTTTTCCCAAGTGTTTAGCTTAACAAATGCATACTTAGCTTAAGAAATGACCTAGTCGTGTGCCTTTGGTAGCCTTCCATACAGGGAAATGCCTCCTAGTGCTTCCACTGAGCCATGGTAGTTCGCTACTGCTCCGGAACACATGGATTGACCGGCATGTGTCCTTCTTTGCTCCTGTGTCTGTCCCTATGGGGAAATGTCACGCGGTGTATCACCGAAGTCCTTGTAGCTTGCTACGACTTGGTTGCGCTCGCTGATGACCAACACGTGCATTGCTGGGTCATGTATGCCTATCCCTGTACGTTTGTGCCACCTTGGTTCTATGACTAGTCATGTCGGCCCGGGTTCTCTGCCATATGGATACTAGCGACATAATCATATACTTAGCATTTTTTCCTCCAAAATGACTCAATATGCTTAGCTAGCTCAAAACTGACATAATAAGCTTAATTAGCTCAAAATGACCTATTTAACCTAGGATAGCTCTAAAATGACCTATACTTAGCATTTATTCCTCCAAAATGACTTAATATGCTCCAAAATGACTTAATATGCTCCTATTAAGCTTAATTAGCTCAAAAATGACCTATTTAACCTAGGACAGCTCTAAAATGACCTATACTTAGCATTTATTCCTCCAAAATGACTTAATATGCTCCAAAATGACTATGTAGCTCCAAAATGACTTAATATGCTCCAAAATGACTTAATATGCTCCAAAATGACTTAATAATGACCTATTTAGCTCCAAAATGACCTATTTAGCTCCAAAATGACCTATCTAGCTCCAAAATGACTTAATATGCTCCTAAGTGACCTATTTAGCTCCAAAATGACTTAATATGATCCAAAATGACTTAATTGCTCCAAAATGACCTATTTAGCTCCAAAATGACTTAATTGCTCCAAAATACCTATTTAGCTCCAAATGACTTATATGCTCCAAAATGACCTATGTAGCTCCAAAATGACTTAATATGCTCCAAAATGACCTATTTGCTCCAAAATGACTTATATGCTCCAAAATGACATTTTAGCTCCAAATGACCTACTATCTCCAAAATGACTTAATATGCTCCAAAATGACCTATTTAGCTCAAAAATGACCTATTTAGCTCCAAAATGACTTAATATGCTCAATAATGACCTATTTAGCTCCAAAATGACCTATTTAGCTCCAAAATGACTTAATATGCTTCAAAATGACCTATTTAGCTCCAAAATGACCTATTTAACTCCAAAATGATTGAATATGCTCCAAAATGACCTATTTAGCTCCAAAATGACTTAATATGCTCCAAAATGCCTTAATATGCTCCAAAATGACCTATTTTGCTCCAAAATGACTTAATATGCTCCAAAATGACCTATTTAGCCCCAAAATGACTTAATATGCTCCAAAATGACCTATACTTAGCTTATTTAGTTCATTTATGACATACTTAGCCTATTTAGGTCAAAAATGGCCTATTTAACTAGGTTAGCTCTAAAATGACACAAGTAAGCAATAAGAAGAAGAAAAAGAAAGAGAAGAAAAATTCTGCTTCTTTTTCTTCTTCTTCTTCTTCTAGTCTTCTTCTTCTTGTTCTTCTAACTTTCTTCTTTCCCATTTTGCAGATTTGCTTCAGATCACGGAAGCTTGTGTTGGAGTCTACTCTTCTCCTTGTCCTTCCTTTTTGTTTTGATTTTGTAGGATGAACAATTTGAAACTTGCTACGTATATATGTATGGATGGTGGCTATATTGTATATGGACCTTTTGCTTAATTGTTGGATATGTTGGACTTTTCATTTGGTGTATATATGTGTTGGATGATGATATATGTGTTGGATATGTTGGATGATCCATATGGCAGGGATATGTTGATTGAATTTAAGAAAAAACAGGGGCTATATAGCCAATTTGCCGTCTGCTAGCAGACGGCAAATAGGCCACGTGACAGCAGACTGTTCAACCTGGGCAAGCCTATTTGGCCTCTTTGCCGTCTGCTAGCAGACGGCAAAGAAGCAAGGTCTTTGCCGTCTGCTGGCAGATAGCAAAGAGCACCGTTAGCCCCCTAACGGCGCTGCTACCTTTTTTGTGCCGTCCACAAGCTTTGTCGTCTGCTAGCAGACGGCAAAGAACTTTCCTTCTTTGCCGTCCGCCAGCAGACGGCAAAGCGGCCTTTACTGGCATCAGTTCAGCCGGAGTGTTTGTTGTCTGCTAGCGGGCGGCAAAGCCTTTGCCGTCCGCCAAGCATGCCTTTGCCGTCTACTATGGTAGACGGCAAAGCAGCTGATTCCAGTAGTGTAAGGTACACATCAATAACATGTATATCAAATATACCTTTGTTTACTTTACCATCCTTCTTATCTGCCAAGTATTTGGGGCAGTTCCGCTTCCAGTGACCATTTCCTTTGCAGTAGAAGCACTCAGTTTCAGGCTTGGGTCCAGCTTTGGGCTTCCTCACGGGAGCGGCAACTTGCTTGTTGTTCTTCTTGAATTTCCCTTTCTTTCCCTTGCCCTTTTTCTTAAAACTGGTGGTCTTGTTAACCATCAACACTTAATGTTCTTTCTTGATTTCTACCTCCGCCGATTTCAACATCGCGAAGAGCTTGGGAATCATTTTCGTCATCCCTTGCATATTATAGTTCATCAGAAGCTCTAGTAGCTTGGTGATAGTGACTGGAGAACTCTGTCAATCACTATCTTATCTGGAAGATTAACTCCCACTTGATTCAAGCGATTGTAGTACCCAGACATTTTGAGCACATTCTCACTGGCTGAGCTATTCTCCTCCATCTTGTAGGCAAAGTACTTGTCAGAGGTCTCATACCTCTCAACACGGGCATGAGCCTAAAATACCAATTTCACCTCTTGGAACATCTCATATGTTCCATGGCGTTCAAAACGTCTTTGGAGCCCCGATTCTGAGCCGTAAAGCATGGTGCACTAAACTATCAAGTAGTCATCAGATCGAGCTTGTTAAACGTTCATAACGTGTGCATCAGCTCCTGCAGCAGGTATGTCACCTAGCGGTGCATCAAGGACATAATTCTTCTGTGCATCAATGAGGATAATCCTCAAATCACGGACCTAGTCCGCATTATTACTACCATCATCTTTCAACTTAGTTTTCTCTAGGAACATATCAAAAAAATGTGGAAGCTACATCGCGAGCTATTGAACTACAACATAATTTGCAAAGACATTTTGACTATGTTCATGATAAATCTTAGTTCAATTAATCAAATTACTAATGAACTCCCACTTAAATCGACATCCCTCAAGTTGTCTAAGTGATACATGATCCAAATAACCTAAACCATGTCTGATCATTGCTACTTCTTGAGCTTGCGTTGGTTTTTCCCTTGAAGAGGAAAGGGTGATGCAGCACAGTAGAGATAAGTGTTTCCCTCAGTTAAGAACCAAGGTATCAATCCAGTAGGAGAAACGCGCAAGTCCCCAATAGATGCACCTGCACAAACAATCAAACACTTGCACCCAATGCGATAAAGGGGTTGTCAATCCCTTCATGGTCACTTGCAAAGGTGAGATCTGATAGTGATAGATAGAACTAAACAAAAGATAAATATTTTTGGGTTTTTTGGTTTATATATCTGAAAATAAAAAATTGCAAAATAGTAGATCGGAAACTAATATGATGGAAAATAGACCCGGGGGCCATAGGTTTCACTAGAGGCTTCTCTCATGAAGGCAAATAATACGGTGGGTGAACAAATTACTGTCGAGCAATTGATAGAAAAGCGCAAAGTTATGATGATATCCAAGGCAATGATTATGCAATATAGGCATCTCGTCCGTGTCAAGTAGACCGACTCCTGCCGGAATCTACTACTATTACTCCACACATCGACCGCTATCCAGCATGCATCTAGAGTATTAAGTTCATAAAGAATGGAGTAACGCCTTAAGTAAGATGACATGATGTAGAGGAATAAACTCAAGCAATATGATGAAAACCCCATCTTTTTATCCTCGATGGCAACAATTCAATACGTGTCTCGCTACCCCTAATTTGTCACTGGGTGAAATCACGCAAGATTGAACCCAAAGCTAAGCACCTCTCCCATTGCAAGAAACACCAATCTAGTTGGCCAAACCAAACCGATAATTCGAAGAGAAATACAAAGATATCAAATCATGCATAAAAGAATTCAAAGAGGATTCAAATAATATTCATAGATAAGTTGATCATAAATGCACAATTCATCGGATCTCGACAAACACACCGCAAAAGAAGATTACATCGGATAGATCTCCAAGAACATCGAGGAGAACATGGTATTGAGAATCAAAGAGAGAGAAGAAGCCATCTAGCTACTAGCTATGGACCCGTAGGTCTGTGGTAAACTACTCACGCTTCATCGGAAGGGTAATAGAGTTGATGTAGATGCCCTCCGTGATCGAATCCCCCTCTGGCAGGATGCCGAAAAAGGCCCCAAGATGGGATCTCACGGGAACAGAAGGTTGTGGCGGTGGAAATGTGTTTTCGTGGATGCTTCTGAGGGTTTTGGAATATATGTGAATATATAGGAGGAGGAGCTAGGTCAGGGGAGTCCCAAGGGGCCCACAAGGTAGGGGGGTGCCCTCCCTAGGGCGCGCCCCCCACCCTTGCCGCCGCCTCGTGGCTCTTCTGGCTTGGACTCCAAGTCCCCTGGGTGTCTTCTGGTCCAAGAAAAATCATCGTGAAGTTTTATTCCGTTTGGACTCCGTTTAGTATTCCTTTTCTACGAAGCTCAAAAACAAGGAAAAAACAGAAACTGGCACTGGGCTCTAGGTTAATAAGTTAGTCCCAAAAATAATATAAAATAGCATATTAATGCATATAAAACATCCAAAACAGATAATATAATAGCATGGAACAATAAAAAATTATAGATACGTTGGAGACGTATCAATCATCACGTGAGATGGAGTAGTCTTCAATGGTGAACATCTTTATATTGATCATATCTACTATATGACTCATGTTTGACCTTTCGGTCTCTAGTGTTCCGAGACCATGTCTGTACATGCTAGGCTCGTCAAGTTTAACCCAAGTATTCTGCGTGTGCAAAACTGGCTTACACCCGTTGTATGTGAACATAGAGTCTATCACACCCGATCATCACGTGGTGCTTTGAAACGACAAACCTTGGCAATGGTGCATACTCAGGGAGAACACTTTTATCTTGAAATTAAGTGAAGGGATCATCTTATAATGCTACCGTCGTTTTAAGCAAAATAAGATGCATAAAGGATAAACATCACATGCAATCAAAATATGTGACATGATATGGCCATCATCATCTTGTGCTTTTGATCTCCATCTCCAAAGCATCGTCATGATCTCCTCGTGACCGGCTCAACACCTTGATATCCATCATTGCGTCGGGGTCGTCTCGCCAACTATTGCTTCTACAACTATTGCTAATGCATAGCGATAAAGTAAAGCAATTACATGGCGCTTGCATTTCTTACAATAATTAAGAGACAACCCTAAGGCTCCTGCCGGTTGTCGATATTACAAAACATGATCATCTCATACAACAACGTATATCACATCACGTCTTGACCATGTCACATCACAACATGCCCTACAAAAACAAGTTAGACATCCTCTACTTTGTTGTTGCAAGTTTTACGTGGTTGCTACGGGCTTCTAGCAAGAATCGTTCTTACCTACGCAAAACCACAACGGTGAATTATCAAGTTTGCTGTTTTAACCTTCTTCAAGGACCAGCCGTAGTCAAATTCAATTCAACTAAAGTAGGAGAAACAGACACCCGCCAGCCACCTTTATGCAAAATAAATTGCATGTCAGTCGGTGGAACCAGTCTCATGTACGTGGACATGTAAGGTTGGTCCGGGCCACTTCACCCCACAATGTCGCCGAATCAAAATAAGATGTTGGTGGTAAGCAGTATGAACATCACCGCCGACAACTCCTTTGTGTTCTACTCATGCATATCATCTATGCATAGACCTGGCTCATGATGCCACTGTTGGGGAACGTTGCATGGAAAACAAAAAAAATTCTATGCACACGCAAGATCTATCCATGGAGATGCATAGCTACGAGAGGGGAAGAGCATCTACGTACCCTTGAAGATAGCTAAGCAAAAGCGTTTATCCCGCGGTTGATGTAGTCGTACTCTTCGTGATCCGATCATGATCCAACCGATTTATTGCCGAACGGACGGCACCTCCGAGTTTAGCACATGTGCGGCTCGATGATGTCTCCTCCTTCTTAATCTAGCAAGCGGGAGAGAAGAAATAGATGGGATCACAACCAACACGACGGCGTGGTGGTGATGGTGGTGGTGGAGCACCGACAGCGCTTCGCTAAGCGTCGCCGAGACGAGGCGGTGGAACTACGGAGTAACGGGAGAGAGGGGTGCCAAGGGCTTGGTGTCTCCTCTTGGGGCACCCCCACCCCTCTATATATAGGTGGAGGGGCGTGGGAAACATCCCCTCCAAGCCCTAGGGCGCAGCTAAGGGGGAGAGGACTTGGACTCCAAGTCCAATCCTATTCCTACTAGGACTCCTTCCTTTTTTGCCTTCCCTAGCCACATGGGCTTTTGAGGACATGGTGTGCCTAGCCCAATAAGGCCAGGGCGCCTCCCCGCAGCCCATGTGTGATGCCCCCGACTCAATCATGCACTAATCATACACGCAAACATGCACGATCAAGCACAGGGACTCACGGGAAGATATCACAACACAACTCTAACACAAATAAACGAAGATCCGCAATATTACAGACCAGGGATCACGAAGATCCGAATACATAAGTTAGTCATACAAATAATATCTGAGTACAGACATAGTTAGACAGGTTTTGCCTTAAGAAGGCTAGCACAAACAACGACTCTAGATCGAAAGGCGTAGGCCTCCTGCCTGGGAGCCTCAGATCCTACTCCTGGTCGGCTGGCTTGATCCAGTAGTACGTGCCGTCTGGACCCTCCTGGTAGTAAGCTCCTGTGGTGGCATCTGGCTCCGGGGCTCCATCATCTGATGTATCATCAAAGTGGGATATGGGGAAAAAGAAGTAACAAAGCAATTGTGAGTACTCAGCAAGCAAGGATCTACACTACATATGCAACATTATCAAAGGGGAAAAGGCTGTATATGTAAACTGGGCTGCAGAAATGCCAGAATAGAGAGAAGGCCTAGTCCTATCGAAGACTAGCATCTTCAAACATCTTCACGAACCACCATCTTGCAGCAATAGAAGAGAGTAGAATAGCATTTTATTAAGCAAACATGTTGAAGCAAGCCTAGAGATCCTTCCTTGACTCCCAGCGAGAAAGCTATCCCGAAGCTTCAATTAAGTAACAAGTATCCGGTTCAAGTAGTAGATCGGGATATACAAACTGAGCGTCCTTTACCGTAGGACCGGCTATCGATAGATTATTCATCCCTGCAGGGGTGCACTACTGTTACCCAACACGCTCGATCACCTCTGGCCGGACACACTTGCTGGGTAATGCCTGGCCTTGGGAGATCAACACGAAGCAGTGCCCTACCTAGGCTCAGCAGAGAGGTCAGCACGCCGGACTAACCTATGCACCCAGAGGTCTTGGGCCATCGCCCTGGGCACCCTGCGCGTTGCGAGACTGGCCGGGGTGCAGGCGCGACACTGAACTTGTCAGTGAAGTATCCAGCCCAATCCCGACAATCAGCCCGCACGGTGAACCGTGACGTCTGAAGAGCTTTCGGGAGAAACGTACGACGTAGAGGGCCCCATAAACCATAATCTCGCGTGGTGGTAGTGCGTATAGGGCACGTCGACCCACTCAAATCAAACACCCAAATCCGATATGCTCTTTTAGTAACACGCGGAGACAATCAGAATTTCTGAAGCTCTGCCACAATATCACACTCGAGTGCCCTTCCGGCACACCCGACATCATAGATCCCCTGCGGGTACCCATCTGGGTCGACCCGCCTGTAACAAAGGTCACAGTAACCGTGTGGTCATAACATCAAGGGGAAAACCCTGAGGAATCACCCTCGGTGGATTCCACTCAATGAAATCATCAGGGTGAACGTATGAGGCATCACCCTCGAGGTTCACACTGAGGGGTTGCACAACAGAGTCGTATTGGAAGTGGAGAAGGAGGAATCACCCTCGATGACCACGATCGAACAGCTATACTACAGAGTGTTCATCAGGAGTGCGTTACGAGGTATCACCCTCGGCACTCAATAGTAACTATGCAGAGTCGTACAACTAAGGGGGTGAAGTGATGTGTCGGTCTCTGGTCGACGATCACACCGGTCGAGTCATCGATGATCAAGCAGGGGCAACAAGGGTAAGGTGGTGGGGTCACTGATGGTTCACTACCAACCTATACTAAGCAGTTTAACATAGGCAGGTAAGGTAACAATAATCAGGTTACAAAAGCAGGCTATGCATCAGAATAGGAGCAAACATTAATAGTAGCAAAATCTAATGCAAGCAGGAGAAATGAAATGGGCGATATCTAGATGCTCAAGGGGGGGGGGCTTGCCTGGTTGCTCTGGCAAGAAAGAGGGGTCGTCAACGGGCTGCTCGTCTGGAGCGTAGTCGTATCCAGCTGCAACATCGTCGGTCTCGGCGTCTATCGAGAGAGAAGGAGGGGTAGAGAAACAATAAATCCACGGCAAAAATGCAAACAATATGTATGACATGCCTAAATGCTATGCAGAGGTGTTCTACTGCCTAACTAAATGAGTTAGTTAATTTAGGAATTTATTTGGATTTAATTAATTAAAGTTGGGCACTATTCATTTAATCAAATCGGTCTAAAAGTTCCATGTTCATCTAGCTAGGGGCATCTGACAGGAATACGGAGGGCGTATTCAGATTCGTATCGAAATTCTGAGCAACTTTCATATATAAATTATTTTCATCGGAGTTACGGATTATTTTATATGATTTTTCAAAGTTTTAATCATTTTCTGTAATTTATTTAATCATTTAATACAACATTATCCAGAACAGTGTGAGATGACGCAAGCATGACGTAGGTGTGACGTTAGCGGTCAACAGTACAGCTGACCAGAGTCAAACCTGACCAGTGGGTCCCACTGGTCAGTGACTGTTTAATTAAACAGGGCTAATTTATCTAACAGAGGGGTTAATTAACTAGTGGGGCCTACTGTTAGTGTCAGATTAGTTAATTAATTAACTTAATTAGGATTAACATATTAATTAGCACTTTTAGTATTTATAAAAATATTTAAATCGTGCGGGGCCCGCATGGCAGTGACATGGGCGCCCAGTCAGCGGTCAGCGGCGACCATTGACTAGTCAACATGGCCGCGGGGCCCAGCGTCAGTGGCCCAGGGTGGGACCCGGTCAGTGCCATGTCGGCGACGACCGAAGCCGCGCCGGAGCTGGCTCCGACAAGCCAAAACGCGGCAGCGTGCTCGGTGGGGGCTCGGGTTTTGTCCACAGAGCGCCAAATCGAACGGGGAAGGGCGCATTCGAACGTGCGCTTCGTCGCGCGTCGAATGGCGGTCGTCGGAGCGGCTGGAGTGACCGGAGTGATGTGCCACGATGACGCCGGTGGCGAGCCGTTCGGGTGGTGCTTCGGTAACTCGCCACGGTGTGCAAATGGACGGGGCGAAGCGTTGGGGAGGCTCTACGCGTGCGGGCGAGCAGGATAGGTGGCAGCACGGGACCAAATGGTCGCCGGAGCCACGCCGGCGACGAGCTCGGGCGGAGCCACGTTCGGGCACGACGTGGAGGAGGAGCTACGGCGGCGGAAATGCTCGGGAAAGAGAGGGGAAAGAAGCGCATGCTCACGGTGCTCCTGCGGGTGTGCTCAAGTGGGCTCGGGGAGGGCTCGGTGCGGCGGATTCGGCGGCGAAGCTCGTCGGAGCAGAGGAGGAAGACGGCGGCGTAGGGGACGATGCAGAGACGCTCCTGCTCGGGTGATTCATCGGGGAGGAAGAGGAAGTCGAGGCGGTCCTTCTTGGCGTGGAGGCGAGGCGAGGGCCAGCCGGTGGCCGCGGTGGTCTAAGGAGCGAGGCCATGGCGGCGCTCGGGTGAGGGGGAAGCAGAGAGAGAGCGAGGGGAGAATGAGCGAGGGGGACGCCAGGGGGTCGCGGGGCCTCGCCCTTATCCTCCACATGGGCGTGGCGCCACGCTGTCGAGCAGGCGAGCAGGGGCGGCCTGGCGCGGTGAGCGCGCGCGCGGCGATAGCGGCGCGAGGAGGAGCAGTGCGAGGTGGGAGATGGCGCGGAGTGGGCTGGGCTGCGCTGTAGCAACAGGCCTGAGTGCACAGTAGCTTTTGGTCTTTTCTCTTTTCCCTTATTTTCTGTTTCTGTTTTCTTTTCTTATTTCTGTTTTGTCTTTTCTTTTTAAACCAAATGACTTTTACAAAATATGGAACTTGCCCATATAATAGCAGTGCAATATTTAACAGTGATATAAAAAGGTTTTGAGTCCAAATGTTTCCATATGGATTTTATTCAAATAAAAAGGTATTAACCAATTTTGTTTTGCTACTGTTAGAGTCACTTAATTAATTTATTAATTATTGGTTACAATTTTAGAATTGTCTCTAGAATATTTGTTATCTAATGAACATTTTAGTTTCTATGTTTGAACAACTTTTATTTTCCACTTTGAATTTAATTGAAGTTTGAACTAGGAGTTGAAATGCAATATGATGCAAATGATGATTATGCACTGTTAATCTAGCTGACTTGTCATTATCAAAAGTGATCACTGTGGCTAATGACATGGGGTGTTACACCATGCTAGCCCTTGGGTCATGGTGAACCCACTTGTGAACTTCCGGAATTCTCCAGAACCTTTTGGAAGCTTCCCGGTACAATACCGAAAAAACTGCACCTTTTTTCGGAACCCAAAATATGACTTCCCATATATAAATCTTTACCTCTCGACCATTTTGAGACTCCTCATGACGTCCGGGATCTCATCCGGGACTCCAAACAACATTTGGTTACCACTCATCAAATATCCCAATACTACTCTAGCGTCAACGAACATTAAGCGTGCGACCCTACGGGTTCGAGAATTATGTAGTCATGAATGAGACACCTCTCTGGTCATTAACCAATAGCGGGACCTGGATGCCCATATTGATTCTTAGATATTCCACGAAGATCTTTTATCAGTTGAACTGTTATGACAATATACGTAATTCCCTTTGTCTGTCGGTATGTTACTTGCCCGAGATTCGATCGTCGGTATCTCTATACCTAGTTCAATCTCGCTACCGACAAGTCTCTATACTCGTTCTGTAATACATCATCTTGCAACTAACTCCTTAGTCACTTTGCTTGCAAGCTTCTTGTGATGTGTATTACTGAGAGGGCCCAGAGATACCTCTCCGATACACGGAGTGACTAATCCCAATCTCGATTCACACCAACTCAACAGACACCTTCGGAGTTACCTGTAGAGAATCTTTATGATCACCCAGTTATGTTGTGACGTTTGATAGCACACAAGGTATTCCTCCAGTATCCGGGAGTTGCATGATCTCATGGTCGAAGGAACATGTATTTGACATTAGGAAAGCAGTAGCGATAAACTGAACGATCATATGCTATGCTAACGGTTGGGTCTTGTCCATCACATCATTCTCCTAATGATGTGATCTCGTTATCAAATGACAACTCGTGCCTATGGTTAGGAAACCTTAACCATCTTTGATCAACGAGCTAGTCTAGTAGAGGCTCACTAGGGACACATTATTTGTTTATGTATCCACACATGTATTTAAGTTTCTGGTCAGTACAATTCTAGCATGAATAATAAACCTTTATCATGATTAAGGAAATATAATAATAACCATTTCATTATTGCCTCTAGGGCATATTTCCATCACTTCTTACCTTCAATTTGTGCAAGCTTATATTGTGTTGTATCTTGTGCTTGCTTGTATGCTTGTTGTTGTCCTTGTCATATGGGTTGTCCACCTAGTTGCATATCTAAACAACCTATTTTGTTGTTAATTCTATTTAATTTGATTAAAGGAGTTAAAAATTGGTTGTTGCCTATTCACCCCCCCCCCCTCTAGTCAACCATATCAATCCTTTCAAGTGTGCAATAATTTGACTAGTAAAGATTGATGTTATTGAGTGATGATACACCAATTTGGATATTTTTATGATCTAAATGGAGAACACCTATGCATTTCGCGTGATATTAAATAACTTCAATTTGACAGCATGATAATGTATACTTTCTTTTGTAGTTTGGATATGAAATAGGAATCCGATGAAGATCATGATACTTATTTTAAAAAGAAATTAGATCAACCCAAGTGAAATGTTTGTAGTTTTGAAAAATGCAACTGGTTGTGAGATTGACATGTCCGTCCCTATCCCATGAATGGGTGTCCGGGTGACAATACAATGTGTTCTTCAAACTGCAAAATTTCTACAACTGCATTTATCTTATTTAAATTCATATCTTGGTGGTGGTCTATTCTATTGGCTGAAGCATGTCATTCTGAAGCAAATTTGTAATGATGAAATTGCATTTAAAATTGCATTGGTTATCTGATGTACCTAGTAATATCAGCCATTTATGAGGGTGCATTTTAGTCTTTTTAAAATACAGATGGGTAGCCCATTGCAAAGGTACTAACTAAACTGTGAAAGTTGCATATATCACTACTGCAGGATGGTCCAAACGCGACAATCGAATTAGAGACCCTTCGACGAAACTGTGTGCGATGCATCAATCACAAACGGTGATGTAATAAAACCATCAAAAAAGATGCAAAACGTTTGCGATGGTGGTGACATCAAACACGGTTCAGATTGGAGTTACGTGTGCGATGCGTGGCAAACGGTTAATCCAGAAGAACTGTTTGCGATGACGCAGAACAACAGAAACGGGCAGCCAGATGAGGGTTTGTGCGATATATGGCATACAGTTCACTAGGATGACTGTGTGTGATTAGGCAACACAATAGAAACGGTCAGCCAGATCAAGGTGTGTGCGATGGAGGGCATACAGTTCACTCGGATGAACTGTTTGCGATGAGCCAACACAACAGAAACAGTTGAACAGAACAAGATGTGTGTGATACGCGGCAAACAGGTCCGTAATCAGAAATGTGTGCGAAGACCAATAATAACACAGATGATTGCTGCTAATAAGCCATGTGATATGCTCTGTCTACAAAAGAATAACAAACACACACACACACACACACACACACACACACACACACACACACACACACACACACACACACACACATATATATATATATATCATAGCTTGTGTACGCGTCCTTGACGCGAGTAGAGCGCGCCGCGGCCGCCTCAACCGCGAGCAACCACACGCATAGAGCAGTTGAACACGCAGGGAGTGATCGCCTACAAGTCGGTCGGCAGTTGCGTCGCTGCGTAGAGAGCGGCCGTGTGCTACTACCTCCATCACATTAGTCCCCTTTATATTCTATACCATATTTTGCCCTTAAATTTAACCAACAAAATGTTAATGCATGTTATAAAAATTATATAATTGCAAACTATGTTCAAATACGAATCCAACGATATAATCTTTGGCGACATGCATTCGTATTTTATTAGTTAAATCCTACTTAGAAACCAGGATGGGGGTATAGTAGGTAATTAAATCGCAAACATTTTTTTTATTAACCGTATGTGTACGTGGCCTTTCGTCCTCCTCTCGCTTGTCTTGGCACCCCGCTGCCGCAGACGGCTTACAATGCAAGCTTGCGCAGCGCGCGGGGGCGTTCTTTTGGCCAAACGGTGGCTCGAAGTGGCGCCATTGAATCATCGGTGAGCCCGTTCCCGCGCAACCTCGTAGGTTCCTGCGCAAGCTTCCCGCCCGACTCGGTGAAATCCCCCAAAATCCCAATGCTTACCGGCCTGCTATATAAACCCTCACAGCCGTCGCATTTTCCCCTCCCTCCCTGTAGCTTATCTCGTCTGCTTCTCCCACAATCGCCAATGGCACCAGTCCGTCGTCGTCGCTCAGCCACTCCGCCATCATCAGAGGATAGCTGCAACTGGGAGGCTACACCGCGGCGGCGGCGCTATCCCCGGCGTAGTGTAGTGCGCGTGGCGTCCCCTGTTGGGTGTGTGCGGAACACCCACCACACGATCCACCACCGCTACCCATCGGCAGCTGTTGCCGGCTGCCGTTGCCGCCACCCCACCGCCTGCCGCCATGGCCGCCACACCACCGTCGAAAGCCAAGGCCATCGCCCGCTCCGCCGCCGCGGCCCGAAGGCGGGAGGTGTTCGTCGTGGCCGCAACCCCATTGCCGGCCACCGTGGCCATCACCCGCTCCGCCGCCACCGCCCGAAGGCGGGAGGTGGTGGTCGTGGCCGCCGTGGCCGCCAGCCCACCATCGACCGCCGGGGTCATCACCCGCTCCACCACCGTCGCCCGAAGGCGGGAGGCGGAGGTGGAGGCCCGCACGTGCGTCAGCGATCTTGCGCGCTACAGCGAGTTCTTGCGGGAGGAGGAGGAGGAGCGCCTCGTCGAGGACGCAAAGAGCCTTACCGCCGCCGTGGTATATATAGTTGAACTAGCTATTTCAGTACGTGGTTGGCAACAATTGGGGGAAAGTTTGGTCGGTTCAGCTGTCGAGTTGAACTATTTGTATAAAGAACGACTACTTAATCTATGAATGAAATCTATGCTTAATTACTGAATTTTAGTTGCAAAAATTAGATAGTGCTAGTGATTTTTAGCTGCATATTTTGACAAATCGCAATGTTACAAGGTTGACAAATGGCAATGTTACTAGATCAACAAATGTCAATCTTTCCAGTTTGACAAATGGCAATATACCCAATATGACAGATGCAAATCTTACCAAATTGCCTGCACGTGGTTGCACACGGGTCATCCAAAACAACCGTTTGCGTTGAAGGGATGTACAAATCCTGCTCGGCACATTTTCTCTTGGCTTAGCGCCTAAGTCTAGCTTTGCATACCGTATTCAATCTGAACCATTTGCGTTGAAGAGATGCACAAATCCTGTGCTGTGAATTTTCCCTTGACTTACGGGGGAAGACCATAGCTCTCACTTTGTATACAGGTGTTCTATTTAAAATGTTTGCGATCAAGAGCTGCAGAAATCCTGCTCGGCACATTTTCCCTTGGCTTCCCAGGGAAGCTGTCGGTTTGCATACGGGTGTTCTAACTGAAACGTTTGCGATGAGTGTTTTATATTTAAAAACCATTGACGTTTTTTTTAAAGAAAATCGTTTGATAAGTCTGTACATTAAGAGAGAAAAATGCAAGTTCGTTCAAACCATATCTTTCATTCAGTCACACTGCGAATTTATATTCATATGATCGAGATACAGTATTAAACCCAAAAAAAAACTATTTCCGGCGGCCGCGGAGGCATTGTCGTTGTCATCCTTCGGGACGCCGTTGTTGAATTCTTCAAGGCAGCACAGAATGTTCTTCACTTGGAAATCAAACATCATGTCGTTGCGCGATCGACGGGCGGGGCGCGGGAGGACGGCAACTGGCGGCGCTGCGAGGTAGTGGTCGACGGCGGCGTCCCATGCCGCTGAGGGGGCACGCGCACGGGCACGGGCATGGCGGGTGTAGGCAAACGCACGGGGACCGGCGCCGCGATGGGCGGAGGGGCGCGCACGGGCACGGGCACTGGCGCTGGCATGTACACGAGCTCGCGCGGGTCCGCGGAGACCTCGCTGACGCCCGCGGCTTCCAGCTTTGCAATAGTGCTCGGTGACTAGCCCGTCAATGCTACGGGGATGGTCGCTAGCGCGGGTGCGGGGATGGGAGCTGGGACGTGTAACATCCCCACTATCGCACTACAGTGATCTCTCTCTAATAGTGGCCATGTTATCATGATCACTCAGTCAATCGGCCACTTGTCCAAAATCAAACCCAAATTCAAATTTGAAATGCAAGTCAAATAATTATTTCTTCAAACAGCAAAACAAAAATGTTCCTAGTATTGCAAATAATCCAGGAGCAATTATAAAAATATAATCAACATTAATTGAATTCCTAGAAAGACCTTAACTTTCAGAAAACAGCACCCAAGTCAGCTATTTAAATCCATTTACAATTAAATAAAATCCAAATGAAATTATATGGACTCAAAACCTTTTTATGGCAGTAGTGAAGGTTGCACTGAAATATTGTGGCTAGTTCTCATATTTTACAAAACTATAATTGGGGCCACACATTTTGCAAAAACAGAAAAACAAAAGAAAACAGAAAACAGAAAAGAAATAAAACAAAAAGGCCAGAAGGCCACTTACCTGGCACTGGGCCGCGAGGCCCAGCCCAACTCACCTGCTTCCCTCCCCGTGTCATCGTCCCCATGGATGAGCGCGCTCGCCGGCCGCTGGTCGACACGGCGACGCTACAGCGCCGCCGAGAGGATAAGAGGGAGCCCCTCGGGCTCCCCTCCATCCATATCCACTCTCCCTCCCTCTCCATTACTCTCTCCCTCTCCCTCGAGCTCGCCCGTTCCTCTCTCTCTCTGTCCCGAACGCGTCGCCGCCGCCCTCCGTCGTCCTCGCGGCCACCGGCGGCCCCGAAGCTTCCGACCCTGTCCGTCTGCTCCGCCGTCGTCATCCATGTCTCCTGGCACTGCTTGCTGGAGCCGGGGAGCCCTACTACTAGCTATAGCCGTCGTCCCCATCTACGGCCGCCGCGACAACTCTGACGAGCTCTGTCGACTCCTGGTGCTCCTAAACCTCCAAGGGCCTCCGTGTGAGCCGCTCGGTGAGCTCCGTCTCTCCTCCATCCCCTTCTTGCTCGCTTTCGGGCCCGTGCGCGGCCGCCACCGCAACCGTGCTCCGGCCGCCGCCATTGCCGTAGTTGCCGTGCTCCCGAGCCACTACACGCTCATCCGACCGCTCCGGCATGCTCCTCGTGCGCCGTAGACCCCGCATAGCTAGCTAGGTTGCCCGCTCGCGCGCTCAAACGACGAACCTGACGAGCTCGTGCTTCGGTCTCCGCCATGGCTCGTCGCCGGCGCCGTTCCCAGCCGAGTCCGGCTGCGCCACCACCACCAAATGACGCGGCTTGTTTGACTCGTTCGAACGAGCCCAGTCGCTCGCCAAATGATGCGCCGTAGCGAAATTCCGACGAGGTCCAAGCCAGCGCCGCCGCGTTTTTGGTCACCGGCGCAGCTCTGGCGCCGCCGCCGACGTGACGTGTGGGGCCCACCTCTGTGAGCCTGCCAGTGGGCCCCAGTGCCTCGGTTGACCACGTTGACCTGGTCAACGTTGGTTACTGTTCACCCTGAGTCTATGACATGTGGGCCCCACTAGTTTAAAACATTTTAAAAACAAATAAATCTGCTAATTAAAATTTGTTAATTAATTAGTAATTAGTTAGTCACTGACACCTGGGGCCCACCCCTCTAATTAGTCTGTTAGTTTAGTTTAACTCACTCTAGACTAACAGAGGCTGACATGTGGGTCCCACTGGACCCACAGGACAGGTTTGACCTGGTCAGCGTCCTGTTGACTGCGGACATCATCACTACATCATGCTGATGTCACCTTTCACTGTTCTGGATAATGTGATTTAAATTATTTAAATAAAATTCAGAAAATGTTTAAAACTTTAGAAAATCATAAATAATAATCCGTAGCTCAGATCGAAAAACTTTATACATGAAAGTTGCTTAGAACGACGAGAAGAATTCGACCGTGCCATCTATTTTCTTGTCGGGACCCTCTACGAAGGTGAACCCGCAACTTTTAGCCTGTTTCCGGTAAATGAATAGTGCATATACACCGGTTAATAAATCCAACTTAAATCCTAAAATAACTAATATGACTTAGACATGTTTTTAGGCAACCCTGCACTGCACGTTAGCATAGCATGCTCTGTGTTGCATATATTTGCTGTGTATTTATCTGTTTCCTCCCCCTCTTCTCTCTCGGTAGACCCCGACACCGACGTAGTCCCCGAGACTGACGCAGCTCCGGAGACCGACGACACCACTGACGACCCTGCCTTTGCCGCAGAGCAACCAGGCAAGCACCCCCCCTTTGAACATTCCGATATCGCCTATTCTCTTCTCTCTTATGCTTGCATTAGAAATTGCTGCTGCTACTGTTTATCCTATTTCTGATGCATAGCCTGATTTTTTAGTCTGCTATTGTTACCTACCTGGTTATCCTAAACTGCTTAGTATAGGCTGGGTAGAGACCCATCAGAGACCCCCACCTTGTCCCAGTTGCCCTGCTGGATCATCAGAAGACCCGATCAACGGGATTGAAGACCAGGCACCGCACATCGCCCCCTAGTTGTATGACACTACCGGGTTACTATCGAGTGCCGAGGGTGATACCTCATCATCACTTCTGATGTTAACCTTGTAGGTTAGTTCATCGAGGGTGATTCCTCTTTCTCCACTCCCGGTAACGACGTTGTCATGCAACTCCTCAAGAGTGGACCTCGAGGGTGATTCCTCCTTAGTTCACCTTGACGATTACATCAGGTGGAATCCATCGAGGGTGATTCCTCAGGTTTCCCCCTGGTGTTAGGACACACAGTTACTATGACTTTAACCATGGACCATGATAAAGTCGGGTCGGCCCTGAGGGGTACCCGCGCGAGCATATTGCGAGTGATGTGGAGTCGGGTTGACCTGGAAGGTGCCCGCGAGATAATTACGAGGCGCGGCCGGGCATCCTTAGCCCTTGCAGCAAGTCCTCGAGACGAGGCGATGGGGTCACATCGATCGTGAGTCTCTGCTCATTTCTGCGCGCTCCTAATTCACTAACGGTTTGGATATTTGATCCGAGTGGGCCTCTGGCCCGATAGCACTAACCATCACGTGGGAACAGTTATGGGCACTCTACGTCGTATGCATCAGTCGAAGCTTAATGGACGTCAGCGACTGAGCGACGCGCGCCGAGTTGGACTGGATACGCAACCGCGCTTGTATTAAGGGGTTGCCAGGTCTGCTCTCGGCCATGAACATAATGTGCAGGAGTTCCCGGGGCGATGACCCAAGACCCCTGGGGTCGTAGGTTTAGTCCGGCGTGCTGACCTCTTTGTTAAGCCCAGGTCATGTTGCGGCGTATCGTTTGGCCGAGGCCGGGCATGACCCAGAAAAGTGTGTCCTGCCGGAGTTAATCGAGCGTGGTGGGTAAGTTGGTGCACCCCTGCAGGGAAGAACTAATCTATGCATAGCCGGATCCTCGGTAACGGACGCTCGGAGTTGTATCCCGATCGATACAACCAGAACTGGTGACTTGTGATGAGAATGGATATGATGGCCCTGGGATCGCTTTCTCGCAGGGAGTCAAGGAAGGATCGAAGTGCGAGTTTGATGATAACACTACTACTACTTTATATTATGCTAATCTGCACTCTTCTATTGCTGCAAGACCGTTGAAGATGATGAAGATGCTAGTCTTTGATAGGACTAGGCTTTCCCCTCTATTCTGGCATTTCTGCAGCCCAGTCCACATATACAGCCTCCCTTTGATAATGCTACATATGTAGTGTAGATCCTTGCTTGCTGAGTACTTCGGATGAGTACTCACGGTTGCTTTGCTTTATTTTTCTCCCCATATCCGTTTGATGCAACCAGATGACGGAGCCCCTGAGACCGCTGCCCCCGCCGATGACTACCACTACTACCCCGAGGGTGGCTACTACTACGAGCTGGCCGACAACCAGGAGTAGGATCGGAGGTCCCAGGCAGGAGGCCTGCGCCTTTTCGATCATAGTTTTTTCTTGTGCCCTGCCTTTTAAAGGCCTATCTGTGTTTTCTTTTATATCTGTACTCAGATATTTGATGCTTCTGCTGACACTTGTACGCGAGCTTATATATTCGAGCCCTCGAGGCCCCTGGCTTGTAATATAAAGCTTGTATGACTTTATTTATGTTTTAGAGTTGTGTTGTGATATCTTCAAGTGAGTCCTTAGGCTTGATCGTGTGCATTTGCGTGTATGGTTAGTGCACAATTAAGCCGGGGGTGTCACAGGATGGGGGCAGCAACCGCCGCGGCCAGCTCGTTCAGGGCCATGTCCATGAGGCCCCATTCCTCCTTATTTTCTATCTCCTCCGGCTCGGACTCGACTTCACCAAACTTGAAGACTAGTGGCAGATGATCCTTCTGCGCCGTGGAGTTGGTGGAGGTCTGCGGGAGGAAGGGGAATGGGAGGCGAACAGTAAGGCCGCCCAAATTAAACAGCGGCTCGAGCGCCATTAATGGAGAGGATGCGAGCAAGGTGGGCGGCCATGGAAGTCAAAAGGCTCGCTTCCCATTCAGTCAAGCAGCTGTCCGCACGGCACCTCCTATAGCCATTAAAAGCCAGACACGTGGCGTCACGTGAATGGTTAACAGAACGCACATGATTTAAATTATACAAACGTATGAGACGTTAAAGTGGCAGCTATTTTTTCAAAATACCTTTGTTGGCTGTTATTTGAGTGCGCCTTCTCTCAAAATGGACACGAAAAATACCACAGCATGTCGGGTGCCATTCCATGATAGCATGCCAAGTTTCATGAATTTCAGACGAGTTTTGGATTTACTAGAATTTAAAAACAAAGTATCTCAATGTTTTGCCGGCAATTAACAGTGCCCTGGTGTTTGAAATTCATTCCTATTTCTTGCATGGGACCTAAGCATGCACCCAAGGACACACATTTCATATGTCAACCCATTTTTCTGCACTGGAGCATGTGCATGTAGTTCAAATTTGAATTATGCACATAAAATACCTAGAAAACCCATTTAATGTATAAAAATGTCCAAGCGAACCCCGAAATATCCCAAAAATTGACACAACACTCCAGTCGTTCTATGTTGACACTAGAAAAATTTTGAAAGCTAGAAGAGGCCATGGATATCGTTTCGTCCCCAAGGGTGGCACGTTCCCTACCGAAACCATCAGGCTTGTCGTGAGAAGCTCTGGTTTGCGAGAACCTTATACCAAAACCTGCCCCAAATGGGACAATTTTTTTACCACTGCATGCTGATGCCGCTCCATGATAGCATGTCAAGTTTCATGAACTTCAGACAAGTTTTGGATTTACTAGAATTTAAAAACCATGTATCTCAATGTTTGCGGCCGAGCGACGGTGGCAAGGTGTTTGACATTCATTCCCATTTCTTGCATGGGGACTAAGCATGCAGCCAAGGACACAAATTTGATTTTTCAAACAATTTACATGCACTAGAGCATGTGCCTGTAGTTCAAATTTGAATTATGCACATAAATTCATAGAAAACTCGGTTAATGTATAAAAATATCCAAACGAACCCCGAAAAATTCCAAAAATTAACACAACACTCATGTTGTTCTATGTTGACACTAGAAAAAAAATTTGAAATCAAGAAGAGGCAACGGATATCGTTTCGTCCAGAAAGGTGAAACGTTCTGTACCGTAACCATGAGGCTTGTTGTGAGAAGCTCTGGTTTGTGAGAAGCTTATACCCCAACCTGCCCCAAATGGGACAATATTTTTACCACGGCATGTTGATGCCATTCCATGCTAGCATGTCAAGTTTCATAAATTTCAGACGCGTTTTCGATTTACTAGAATTTAAAAACCATGTATCTGAATGTTAGCGGCCGAGCGACGGTGGCAAGGTGTTTGACATTCATTCTCATTTCTTGCATGGGACTTAAGCATGCAACCAAGGACACACATTTCAATTTTGAACCCATTTATATGCACTGGAGCATGTGCATGTAGTTCAAATTTGAATTATGCACATAAATGCATAGAAAACTCAGTTAATGTATAAAAATGTCCAAGCGAACCCCGAAAAATCCCAAAAATTGACACAACACTCCTGTTGTTCTATGTTGACACGAGAAAAATTTTGAAAGTAAGAAGAGGCAACAGATATCGTTTCATCCCCCAAGATGGCACGTTCCCTACCAAAACCATCAGGCTTGTTGTGAGAGAAGCTCTGGTTTGTGAGAAGCTTATACCCAAACCTGCCCCAAATGGGACAATATTTTTACCACGGCATGTCGATGCCGTTCCATGATACCATGTCAAGTTTCATAAATTTCAGATGAGTTTTCGATTTACTAGAATTTTAAAACCATGTATCTCAATGTTAGCAGCCGGGCGACAGTGTCAAGGTGTTTGACATTCAGTCTCATTTCTTGCATGTGACCTAAGCTTGCAACCAAGGACACACATTTGATTTTGCAACCCGTTTTTATGGATTGGAGCATGTGCATGTAGTTCAATTTTGAATTATGCACATAAATGCCTAGAAAACTCAGTTAACTTATAAAAATGTCCAAACGATCCCCGAAAAATTCCAAAATTTAACACGACACTCCTGTTGTTCTATGTTGACACCAGAAAAAAAATTGAAAGCAAGAAGAGGCGACGAATATCGTTTAGTCCACAAAGGTGACACGTTTCCCTAACGGAACCATGAGGCTTCTTGTGAGAAGCTCTGGTTTGTGAGAAGCTTATACCATAACCTACCCCAAATGGGACAATATTTTTTACCCCAGCATGTTGATGCCATTCCATGATGGCATGCCAAGGTTCATGAATTTCAGACGGGTTTTGGATTCATTAGAATTACAAAAGCAAGTACCTCAATGTTTGCCAGAGAGCCACGGTGCCGTGGTGTTCGAAATTCATCCCCATTTCTTGCATGGGACATAAGCATAAACCCATGGACACATATATGATTTTACAACCCATGTTGGTGCACCGGAGCATGTGCATGTAGTTTAATTTTGAATTGTGCACCTGAAATGGCTGGAAAACCAATTTAATGTATAAAATGTCCAAACAAACCCTGAATAATTCCAATTTTTTTACGACACACATATAGTTGCATGTTCACTGCAGATAAAAGTTCTAGTAATTCAAACACCCTCCATTGCTGCTCTGACCCCATTATGTAATTCAAATCAAGATGAAAAATCAAGTAGATCGCACAGAGTTTATTATCACCAACCGTGTGAGATGCAGTACAAAATATCTTGGAGCACCGTCGGAGTATAGTACGCCTATGGCTTACGCGAGAAGGTGCATCGGCTATAGTCCACAGCCGGCGTGTCAAGCACACTAGCTCGCTCCCCAAATATCATTTCACTGTTCAATCATCGCCGGTGAAAGATGGGGACGTGGACCCGCGTCGTGAGGGCAACTTCGGTGGCCCACTCTGGCGAGAGCGTGGCCGCAGCCGCCATGCGCGTGCTAACAAGGTGCATGAGCGCGGCCGCAATCTGCGACCGGGCGGCCAAGGCGGCCCAAACAGCCGATGTTGCTTCTCAGGTGGCGGCAACAATATCTGCCTCGAGGATAGCAACTGACGAGAGCGGCACAGCAGCTATTCGTTTCGCAGCGGTGGCCTTAGCCCTGATGGAGGCCGCCCACGACCATGTCGAGGCCGCCCATGCCCAGCTCGTGGCAGTCACCGCACAAATCGAACGAAGCTTCTCCGACAACGGTCGGCAACCCACGGCCGAAGAGTTGGCAATCGCCGAGAGTGTTCGAGCAGCCGTCCGTTCCTCCGCCGCATACCTTGCCACGATGGAGCCCGTCCAAGCCTAGATCGAGGCCGCCCATGCCCAACTCGTGGCGGCCTTTTCCAAAGAGATGGCAGACACGGATGGCGAGATGCTTGCCGAGTATGGTGCGATGGATGCCATGGAGCCCCTTCCCCAGGAGACCGTCGGGCGCGAGCTGGACATGGAGGAGGCGGCGGAGATCGACGAGCACCAGCCATAGTAGTACTCTTTGTTTTGTTTAATTAAGAGCACCGGTCTTTAATTTGTTAGAGTAATGTTTAGGTTAGCTAGCTCTGTTTAATTGCTGAACTTGCTCGATTAAGAAGTGTGGGTGTGCTGTAGTCTCCTTTGTGTACCCAAATTATGCAATGACGTGGATGACCACTGTAACCAGGGAAATTCGAACCAAAATTTTTGACATTCAAACTCATCACACACGGGTTAAGCTATCTGAATCATTTATGATGTTCACATATCATACACAGTTCTGAATAAAGGACCGTGTCTGATGACACTTTGCACGCCAGTTTTTTTGCTGCACCGATTCAAAATTTTCGGCTTCCGCGGAAATATCTACCTCCCCGCCCCCTCCCCCTTACCAAAAGCCACATTTCCCCTGTTTTCGCCTTCCATTCCAAGTTCTTGAAACCTTCACTCCTTCCTTGCAGCGCCGCCTCCTCGCCGGTGACCCTCCTTCACGGTGCTCGGCCTCGTCTATCCAGGCAGGTAATCCACACCCGACCCCCATCCTCCTCCTCCTTCCACATCCCACATGCCCCAACCGCCGGCGCGACACCTTCCACCCAAATCACCGACCCCTCCACCAAATAAGCGCCGCCCTAAGACATGGTGCACGCAGTATAGGCAGGAGCTCAAGGAGCATTTGGCAGCGGAGAAGCAAATCGCGGCCGCACGCGCGAATGAGGTCGCGATGGCTGCCATTCGTGCCGACCCCCAGATCTTGGAGGAGCACCTCGCCGTCGAGGCCACCGTCGATGCCTCGCGCGCCGACGCCGTGACGCGGTTGGCTACTTTAAATGACAGTTCATGCCATTTTCTCGAGGCCACCCTCGATGCCTTCGACGAAGACTATGAGGTGTTTTCTCAGCGTGCACGTGCTTACCTCAACTCGAGAGCCAGTAGGTTAGTGCCCGGAGCTACTCAGGCAACTCACCACTACGACGAGGGCACCCACGATGTGGAGGCCTCGCCCTCTTCCATGTCCAAGGAGCCAATCATCATCGATATCTCCAACGATGAGGAGTAGCTTGTCTTATTAGCTCACTATAAGGACCCATGTTTAGTTTGCTAGCTACGCCGGTTAAGCATGCTCGGTTTACCCGTTGCGTGTGCTGCTTCTGCCTTTCCTTAACAAATTCTAGTGAATTGTGCTATCTAATTTTACCATGCAATTTGTTACTCTAGTGTATACGTTATATATGTCGTGCAATGTGGTGCTCACTTATTAACTATTTGGTTAATTAGTTGTCGCCTTCAGTTAACTGTTTGGTTCAATTCTGCAAATGTGATGTTCAATTCTTCAGGCTGCAATTTTGTATTGTCTTCCATGTGAGAAATAAATCGAATTTATCTTTACAAAATACATGAGAAACGAATACAATTGCTATATTTCCAAGTTGTCAAGCATGCTTAGTTTGGTTAACTGTCTGATCTTCTAGTATGTTATACATTGTGCATTGTAGTGCTCAGTTAATGTTTGGTTCATTTGTTGTGGTGTTTAGTTAACTGTTTGGTTCAATTCTGCATTGCAATGTTCAATTGTTGTGGGTACATTCTGTTATTGTATACCATGTGAGAAATAAATCGAATTTGGCTGTACTAAATACATGAGAACAAATACAATTGCTATATTTCCAAGTTGTTAAGCATGCTTGGTTTGGTTAACTGCCTGATCTTCTATTAGGAGTATGTTATATTGTAAAATGTGGTGCTTAATTAACGTTTGGTTCATTTGTTGTGGTGTTTAGTTAACTATTTGGTTCAATTCTGCAATACGATGTTCAATTGTTTTGGGTGCATTCTGTTATTGTATACCATATGAGAAATAAATTGAATTTGGTTGTACTAAATACATGAGAAACAAATACAATTGCTATATTTCCAAGTTGTTAAGCATGCTTGATTTGGTTAACTGTCTGATCTTCTATTAGGAGTATGATATATTGTGCAATGTGGTGCTCAGTTAATGTTTGGTTCATTTGTTGTGGTTTTTAGTTAACTGCTTGGTTCAATTCTGCAATGCGATGTCCAATTGTCGTGGGTAGAATTTTGTATTGTTGTGCATGTGAGGAATAAATTGAATTTGGTTGCACTTAATACATGAGAAACATATACAACTGCTATATTTTTTAGTTCTTAATCATGCTTGGTTTGGATAAATGGGTTTTCCATGTGGCTTGAATTAATCTGATGAATTTGCAATGTGCTTATTTTTCATCAACATATTTTACTGATAGCATGCGAACCCTCACTTAACCTGATGACTAACTACCTTATATGTGTTGCAGGGAAACAATGGGAAGCACTAAGGTTTACAATCGAGGTTAGCACATGCATGGTCCTTTGTCTAATAGCACATTATTGTGCAATTGCAGGAACCATTCTAATATTTAGGTTTTTAACAATTTGGTCTTGCACATGTAGGTCCTACTGTCAGAGGTTTTGACCCACTGTTCGACCCTTTTTGCATATGGGGAAATGAGTTGTCCATGAATATCAGTCAAGTCAAGAAACTCAGAAAGATTGTTAGGATAAAGAAATTAGTGACAAAAAACAACAAGATCTTTGTCTGCACAATGAATAAGACATCAGTTCACTACAAGATGGTACTAACTATTATACCTTGCCTTTTTTTATTCCTTTACCCCATTTCCAATATAGAGAAGATATTTATGCACATCCTTGTTTTCAGGCCTTTTCAAAGCAGTCCACTGATGATTACCTCTCAAACCACCTCTATGGTTAGGAGGCGAGGAAGGTTTTCATACAACACCCACGGTTCAATATTGAATTGTTCCTGAAGAGGACGATGGATGGACGGTCAATCATCCACAGGCACAGGCCTAAAGTTGCAAAGACCTTCAACATCAATGAAGGCTCAATATTCGCCTTCCGCTTCAGCAGTTTTCCAGATGAGATGCATCTATCTATGTACCGTCTATGATGCTAATTTCGAAAGGTTCTAGATGTTGCATGTGAAACTTGGTGCTGGTGCAGTTGTGTAATGGGGTAGCTGAGTGCTGAAGCTATATGATGTTGTACTATGATGTATTTTAATTATGAAATCCTGCTTCCTTAATATGGAAATAAAATTTATTGTGTGCTTAATATGAAATGTCAATTAGATTAATAAATGGATTATTAATAATAGGACAATTAGCCTGCTAATTGGTTTTTTTTATTGCAAACGGTTATTAAGAAAATACCGTGGGCGATGACCTCAGGCAACGCACACAGTTTCTAGGAATAAACCGTGTTGGATCAATGAACAATCACACACGACATCCTCTTGAAAATTATTTGCGTTAGGCCACCTTGCGCAAACGATTACCACATAAAAAGTGTGTGTGATGGACAGCATTTGCCACACAGTTTCTTCTGCGCACCGTGTGTGATACATTCAATAACGCAAACGATAAAATTGTTAATATCGTGTGCAATGGCAATGCTATCATAAACGATTTAATGGGGAAAATTGTGTGTGATGTACATGCGAACGGAAACGTTTTCCTTGGAGTGACTGTGTGGGATGTATATACGAACGAAAATATACTTCTTGGATTAACTGTGTGGGATATACATACTAACGGAAACGTATTCCTTGGATTGACTGTGTGAAATGTATATACGAACGGAAATGTTTAGCGGGGACTGACTGTGTGGGATGTACTTACGACCGGAAATGATTTCGCCTGTATAATTGTATTTTTTTAGCACTATTATACGTATAACCGTATTTGATCGCTCGCCAGTCGCACACGACCTTATTTTGCCAAGCGTGTGTGCCAGGAGGGCATATCCCCGACGGTTTCTGGGTCGTGTGGGAAGGACCCCCCTATCGCAGTCACTCACTAAGCGACGGTTCAGAACGCCGTCGCGGAAAGGGGTTAAAAACCGTTTGTATAACACCTCGATGTACCAGTGTATGTAATGTAAACATTGTTGTTGTTAAACCAAAGGCAGCTCAATGATTTATATTCACTATCCGTTGCATTTGTTGTATGGTCTGGATGAATTTTGTACACAGATCTGACTGCTTTTTGTTGTACGCAAAGCATTTCCGTTGGACTTATCTTAGTATTCCTAATGTATGTCTCCAATCGTGTTATCTCATACAACAAATGTTTTGCTAACACAATTCCATTTGTCTCTGCAGCGAGTCTACCACCACCAGCACTCTGGTAGCCTAAGGGAGATACGCATCTGGTGTGCTCTTAGCTGATTAAAGCTTGATTGTTCTATAACCATGTAAGTCTATACAACCTCTAACATCAGATAAGTCTATACCTAGTCTATCATGATGAATAGTCTATCTGTACATCAACCGGATTAATCACTGCTTAACCTTTTTATCTCCTCATGAACATGTGGAATCCAAGGAAAGAGTCTCATCCGTGTCTATTTCCCCGATGGATCAGACCTGGCTATAAACGATAACAAACTTTGGCATTTGCACCACCGCTGAGGAGCTGGGAATAACAAGAGCTCACAACACCTTCGAGGAGAGGAGAAGAACCAGAGCTCGCAGCCCCTCCGAGATGCAAATTTTGAATTGTGTTTCAATTTGTGTTCCGTCGCTAATATGGAAAGGTTAAGTATTGTATATGGAAGTCGATGGAAATTTTGAATTGTGTTTGATGACTGATTGATGTTGTATATGGGAGGTACCGATTGCTGATTTGTGGCTGATTGATGTTGTATATGAGAGGTACGCACGATCTTAATGTTTAACCAGATTGCTTGGTTAGTTTAGATTTTTTTTGAGGCAAACATGCATTTATTAATCAATCGTCACGGTTACACGGACGAAGCTAAGCTCCCCAGGGATCCCCGGCCAGACATGACGGCCATTCCCTAGCGCTAGTGCATGTTTTGCAAGACGGTTGGCCTCAACATTCGATGTCCGAGACTAATGACAAATAGTACAGGAAATAAACGACCCTATACTAAGTGATATTTCATGTAACACGGCACCATAAGCAGGCGCATTCCCATGCTTGATGGCGTCTACCACCACCTTGCAATCCGATGCTATTTTTATTCTCCGAAGGTACAGATCATTTGCCAAAGCGAGAGCCTCCCGGACTGACAATGCTTCCAGCGTCGCTGGGTCCCCAATGTTTGTGTGTACTACCACTGAAGCTCCCTGAAAAGTCCCTTGGTGGTCTCGGCATAGTGCTGCTACTGCACCATAATCTCCAGCCCTCGTCACGACAGCATCTACATTGATTTTCATGTGTCCTTCAGGTGGAGGAATCCATCTGGTTGTTCTAGGTGCTCTCTGCACTGCCGGTTCCTTGGTGGGCTTCTGAAGAGACTCAAGCTCTCTAATGTAGGATGTAATGAAACTATGTGTTGCATACGGGCTCTGGAATATATCTTCATGAATAGCCGCCTTACGCCTAGAGATCCAGATTGTCCACAAAGTTACGATCAGTGTGGTAAACTCCTCCTCTGGTAAATCTTCATGCATTGTAAACAACTAGTTTTTTGCACTTGGCTCCTGATTGCAACATATATGTTCCACCATCGACTCATTGGACAGGGCCCAAATGCTCCTTGCCATGCTGCACTCCATCAATGAGTGTCTCCAGTTATTCGGCGATCCACACAATGCACAAGTATCATACGTAGCCATATTTTAGTGATGTAGTATGTCCCCTGTAGGAATAGAATTATGTGCTAAACGCCATGCAAAGACGCGGAGCTTCGAGGGAACCTTGGTTTGCCAAATGGCATCCCAGCCCTTGCACTCGCGTGAAGTTCCCGAGGCACTCCCCTAACGTTCAATCCAGTCTTCCCTGGTCATTTTGAGACGCATGATCATGTGATGTGAAGAACGGACAGAGAAACTACCTCTCTTGTCTGGTTGCCATGCCCAGAAGTTCTCCACTTGTCTTGTACAAAGTGGAATTTTTAAGATTGCCTCAACATCTATGGGGACAAACACCTGGCGTAGGACATCCTCCCGCCATGAGGTGGTCGTTGCATCGATTAGATGTGACACCAATTTGGGAGGGTTCTTCACAAGAGATGTTAGGGGCTGCATCATACCTTCTCTTGGGATCCAGTTGTGGCTCCATATGCTGATTGTTTCACCGGTACCCACCCTCCTGATAACCCCCTATTTGACGATGTCCCTACCATCAATGATAGCCCGCCAAATCTGGGATGGGTGTGATCCCAACTCTGCGTCTAACAAGCCCGTAGAAGGGAAGTAGCAAGCCTTTAGAATTCGCGAGCTAAGCAAAGAAGGCTCATTAATGATGCGCCAGGCCTGCCGAGACAGCAAGGCCAAACTGAAAACCTCCAGATCACGAAATCCCAGTCCTCCCAAGTTTTTTGGCCATGTCATGACGTCCCACGACACCCAACATGGTCTTCTCTTCCCTTGCTTGCTCCCCCACCAACATTGCCTTATGATCGACGTGACACTCTCGCAAATGCCTCGAGGTCGCCTGGAACATGACATAGAAAACACCGGTATTGCTTGAGCAACCGATTTAATAAGTACCTCCTTGCCTGCAGAAGATAAAAATTTCTCCATCCATCCTCTTATCTTCTCCCAGACTCGATCTCTCAGATATCTAAAGGTGCCGTTTTTTGAGTGTCCCCCTTGCGTTGGCATGCCCAGATACTTCTCAATTAGGGATTCATTATGTACATCCAACACATTTTTTACCTCTAAGGGCAACCCTTAATGAAAAAGATCGACGACTTTGTATTATTAACTCTCTGTCCTGAAGCAGTACACTAAGTATTTAACAGGTTTGACACCTCATTTGCCCCCTCCACACTTGACTTAAAAAGCAACAAGCTGTCATCCGCGAAAGGATGTGGTTCACAGCCGGCGCTGTGGGGACACCTTCACTCCCGATAGGACCGATGAATGAGAACTAAATTTTAAATAGGATCTCCCTGTCGTATACCTCTAGTTGGTTTAAATTGCTCCAACCTTTCACCATTGAAAAGAACTGAGAAAGAAACTGAGCTAACCATACCCATTACTGTATCCACCCATGCTTGGGCAAAACCCAGTTTTGTCATGATAGCCTTAAGGTATGGCCATTCCACTCTATCATAAGCTTTCATCATATCCAGCTTCACGGTACAGTAGCTATTGGATTTTGATTTATTTCTCTTCATGAAATGCAGACACTCATAAGCATAGATGATGTTGTCAATAATAAGTCTCCCAAGCACAAAAGCTGATTGCTCCTCAGAAATTATGTCAGGCAAAATGCTCTTTAGTCTATTTGCAACAACTTTTGAGGCAATCTTATAAAGAACGTTGCATAGACTAATAGGTCTGAGTTCAGAAAGCTGGGAAGGGTTCAATACCTTAGGTATGAGCACTAGAACCGTCTCATTTATGCACTCAACACTCTCCTCCCCTCAAACTATTCTTAGCACGGCCTGTGTCACCTCTTCCCCACAAATATCCCAATGTCGCTGGTAAAAGTGTGCAGGGAAGCCGTCCGGTCCTGGGGCCTTAGTTGGGAACATATGGAAGAGGGCTTTTTTTCACCTCTTCCGCCGTGTAAGGAGCACAAATGGTATCATTCATCTCTGGAGTTACCTTCCTAGGTAAGTGCGCCGTCACCTCCTCCATATTCTCAACACCTTCTATTGCATATAACTGACTATAAAAGTTCTGTACTAGAGATTTAAGCTCAGATGGGTCATCCGTAACAACCCCTAGTGAATTAGATAGAGCCCGAATCATATTCTTCTTTCGTCTCAAACTAGCTCTCATGTGGAAAAATTTGGTATTTCTATCCCCTTTAGAGAGCCACTCAATTCTTGACCTCTACCTCCACATTATTTCTTCCTGGTGGTACATCTCAACCAGTTTTTCGTTGATCTTGAGTTCAATGTGTGACAGAGCCATTCTGTTCGGATCATTCTGCAGAGACTCTAGTTCGCCTTTCAGCCGGCGTGTTTCTTTCCGGACGCTCCCAAAGGTGTCCAAATTCCACTTTGATAGATCGCCCGAGATCAAACTAAGCTTCTGGCGAATGTCTTCTAACCTCTCCCCTGCCGGTACAGCTGTCCAGCTAGCCGTAACTTTCTCTAGCCAGGACTCATGCTTCTCCCACATTATCTCGTACCGAAAGTTCTTCTTCCTCGGAGGCCGCTGGCTGAGACCAAAGTCCAGCAAGATCGGTCCATGATCTGACGTGGAAGCCGTCAGGTGGGTAAGCCATGCGTTGGGGAAAAGGTTCATCCAATCCTGTGATGCTAGAGCCCGATCTAGACGTACCCTAGTATAGGTCCCCCCTGCAACGTTTTTCTCAAAAGTCCAAAATCTACCTTTATAGCCAATGTGGAGCAACATGCAAACATCAACGGCGTCGCGGAATCCTTGGATTTGGGCATTGCTGCGACTACCTATTCCATCATGTTCCTCTGGACGGAGCACTTCGTTAAAATCATCCATGCAGAGCCACGGAAGTGCACTCAAAGATGCTATCCCCTTCATCACATCCCAAGTCCGATGTCGTAGGTGAGCTTGAGCCTCACCAGGTCAATCTCCATGGCTGTTGTCCCCTTTCCTCCACCTTAGTATCAATGTGATAAATAGAATCGCCCAAAATCTCCACATCTGTTGTATTATTCCAAAAGATCCCAATTCCCCCGCTTCTGCCTTGACTATTGCTGGCATAAGCTTTATCGTATCCCAGTGAGCTAGCAAGCGCTTCTACATGTGCACCACTGATTTGAGTTTCAATTATACAAAGCACGGTAGGGGAAAACTTCCTCGCATATTCACGAAGCTCTCGGACTGTCGCGGCTTTGCCCGCACCGCGACAGTTCCATACAAAAGTACTCATTGGCTCCGGCGACGCCCCTCAAGGGAGCCCACCAAAGGGTTTTTTGTTGATGAAGTACCGTCCTTGCCATCTGTGGAAGACCTGTTACTCTTTGGATCCTGCTTAGGTGGTGGGTGCATTTCCTGTGAGTTTCCTTCTCTCGTGAACCAATAGGCCTACAGCAGTACAGATACCTCATCATCGAACACAAACATCAAGCATCCCCAACCTGGGTATACACCACGATCAGGAGGTTTCTTCCTCCTAGGATCAACTCGGTCCCAAACTACTAGATGGTCTCCATCCAGAAGAGTAGCGTACATGTTCCCGCCAGCATCGCTGGTCTCCATTGTTGGATCTCTTGCCCGATGAGAACGTTTCGCCGGGCGGAAAAACCCTATCTCCTCGCCTCCAGTAACCGGACAGGACCGAGTCCAAGGGGCGATCGAAGCCACCCCCCGCATCATGAGGCTGTCGGCCTGAGAAAAGCGAGGGAGGGGACAAGCTTTTCTCAACGGCAACATTGCCGCCGCCGAGAGGACCATAATCCTAACTCGAGGGAAGATGCAGAACGTGTCACGGTTAGTTTAGATTGTGTAATCGGATTGATTCAGGATGGGAATGGGCCGGGTCGGCTCGCCGGGTCACTGGCCCAGCCCAAAAAATCAAGGCCAATGGGCCGTGTGGGTCAGCCTCGAACAATAGTTGGGTCAGTGGAGCCGGCACCGACTGACCCAGTGGGTCAGCAGGGTCGACCGACCTCCGAGGCCACAACTTCATCGCGTAGTACGGCTGGTTCTACCCTTGTTGCCGCCCCGTCCATCCATGTCGTCGGCGGCGTGCCTGTCACTTGTCGTCTCGCCGTCCGGCTCGCCCCGGTCGTCGTTCCACCCATTGTGCAACTCGCCATCCTATTCCTCTGTCGCTCGTCCTGCTATAAGATTGTGCTTCTGGTCGGCTTCCTCACCTTCCCGACGATGCTGCCAAGCACATGTGAGACTAGCCTGAGCCTCCTGCTTCCACATGCTCTGCTTGTTTGTTAGCGCTCGTCCTACTCTGCTTCTTATTTGCTATTAGGTGCTTGTAATTAGGCAATGAACGTCCTAATTTGTTTGATCATTTGACAGTCCCGATCTTTGCTATTAGGTGCTCGTAAAGTTTGCTTCTTAATGTTGCTACTATGGAGGAATTTTCTGCACGCGATCTTGTGCAGATGTTTTTTATCCAGCCTAGTAATTTTTTGCTAGTTACCTAGATAACAATTAGAATTCGGGCCGACCCGAGATACCCATCGGGCCAGCAAGGCCATGGGCTTTGAAATGGGTTGACCCTGGCCTCCTCAAAAATTGGCCTTGAGGCCATGAGGGCCAGGGCTGCGTCGGCCCGTTCCCATCTTGAAGATTGAGGAGTAGAGAAGACCCCTCAAAAAGAAAAAGGAGTAGAGAAGAGATTCTTAAAAAAAAATTAAGATTAGAAGAAATCTCTCCCTAATAATAAAGCACGGATTGAGTCTCTCGGGTTTACCGTCGCGACGTTTTTTAGAAAAGTCCCTGTGTTTTTTAATAATTAACCCGCAGTTTTATTAATCTGCTACCGAAAAAGAAAAAACGGTTCGCTGAAAGAAAACGTACGCATCTGCCTCCTCCTCGACCCTGGTATGCGCCCAAGCCGCCGCCGCCGCCGCACGTCAGCCCGCTCGCCGCCGCCGCACCTCATCCCGCTCGCCACCCACGCCGCCGCCGCCGCACCTCAGCCCGCTCGCCGCCCACACCGGCGCGGCCGCTCGCCGTTCCCCGCGGCAACCCAACCACCTCTGTCGCTGCTTCTGGCCGATGCGCCACCGTTGCATGTCGTCTCCTGTACTACTGAGCCAATATTAACTTTTTGCGATGCACCCCTACCTGTAGCCCAGCTCAAACCATCGAAACAGTCCAAGGATACTGCAACAGCTGCCGGCTGCGACAAAACCAAGCCACTGGTTCGTGCACATCCCACTCTCTCTAATACTACATGGATTTATACAATGGCAGAAGTACTATTCTGATTCTTTCATTTTGGGACGCTCTGTTCATGAGCTTGTGTCCACAGAGTGTTTGATTTTATGCATATGAGGGACTGTACTACATTTTTTCTGGTTTCCCTTTGGTGTATGTTTGATTATATATGTTTCGGTTGACAGTTGTTACTGCCTCTGATTTGTCTTCCAGTTACTTCGTTCATGTTTTCAGTTGTAGTGACATCCGGTTGAGAGTTGCTATAGGGGTTGTTTGGGTACGTTTCAGTTTTTAGAAAATGGATTTTAGGAGAAATTATATGAAAACGAGCTTTAGTAAACTTATTGCAAATCTTTGTTTGGATTAGAAGTTGTTTTTGCAAAACCATGTTTGGGTTAGATCCATTGATCAGAATGAATTGGATAAGAGACTCGGCCCTCATTGCAGTCTCGGGACGCAAACACAAGAGCACTCACCCAGCAAGACCTGGAAGCCATGCATGGCCTTCCTCCAAGCTTAGCTTCCTTCCCGAAGCTCAACATGTCACGCTGCTACAGCAAATCGTCCCAGCCTCCGTTCAAAGTTCACTTTGCTATTGCTAATGGGAAGCATTCAGCCCTCCTGCACTCACATGGTGTTGTTTGCGCTCGACGCGTGCATCGTCAACAACACCGGAGGAGTCTGCAGCGCCGGCTCTGCGGGCGCCGGGCTCTCCGAAGCACTGTCCCATCCAGTGTCGCTATCTTCCGTGGGTGCATGCCATGCCGCAAGGTGGACCACGCCGCGTGCATCGCATGGCGGAGAAGCGCATTGCGGCCAAGCTGTGGCACCACGAGGAGCTATTGGCTGCTGCAACAGTGTCACGCCAGAGCAAGATGGTGGACACTAATGATTCAGAGGTACTGTTGTGAGCTGATGTATCGGTTCACACACGACCGCATGTCTGATCTGTTCGCGGACATCCTTGCAGAGGACATGCACAAGCTCGCTGACGGCAATGCCGGACAGCTCTCGCTCGCAGCAAAGTGGTGTTTGTCATATGAAGGCTCCATCCTGCAAAGTCCCCGTGTCGAGCGGCGACGGGCAGGGCTGATTAGCTTCTATCGCTTGCCTCCACTGGCCATGCCTGTTGGAGCGGCATGGACAGCGACCGCGCTTGCAGTGGCACAGCTCGCCGGGGCCGAGGAGCAATAGGGGTGCTCCGAATCACAATGGCAACAAGCTATACGGGCATGTGTGCAGTTAAAGAGTAGAGGCGTAGGATTATAACTAAACAAGTACTCCCTCTTATATTTCGTTTTTTTTTTCAAACATGTTGAGATCTATTGCTCAATGAGAAAAAGGTAGAACCAGTGTAAGATTTTGAGCTGCAATATTAGCAAGGTGAAATTTCATTTAGTCCTAAAAAAAGATTGACTGTTCTTTCACAAGACAATCTACCCGCAAATGCATCAACATTCATATGAGAAACAAATGCATTGGCATATCATGTGCAGGGGAAGACATGTGGTATTATGGCAGTTCTTTTTATTTGTTTCTTTCAATGTTGGATAATGTCTACTCCACTTATTCATAATTGATACAGGTAACTTCAGCACATATCACAATGGATGGCAAGTATATGTATAAGCTGAGATTTCTTCCAATTTGTTGTAAATGCGTTGCTATTGCTTTAGTCAGTGTAATTTTCTAACCATTGTAAAAATGCTCAATTGCCTAGCTCAATTGATGTTGAAGCTGAGAAGCAACAACAGGTAGGATGCATGTTCTGAATTTTTGCACCGAGATTTAAATGAATCACAACTCATATGATGCACGATATTTCTGAAAATCTAGGAGCCTATGATCAAATTTAGTTTATGACTTAGGAGGACCAGAATAAATATCACATATCCTGAACCGGAGTTCCGAAGAACCATACTCTCAATCACTGTTCAAGATATCTTCCGATATTCCGATAAATCGGCCGATTTATCGCTTACCGTTGTGTGACCGATAAGATAAATCGGCCGATAAATCAGCCGATATGGCGATAAATCGGCCGATATGCTGATAAACTGGCCAATTTACCCCTTATCATGGGTCGACCGATAAGTTCCCGATAAGTGATATCCCCAACATTGCTCTCAATAGGTATGCCGTTTTTGTCATCAGCAGTCCGCCATTTTTGTCATCAGCAGCCCGTCATTTTTCTCCCTTGGCAACGCAAGGGCATTTGTGCTAGTAGTAAAATACAGTTCGCCAACCCTAAGTTCCGCCGGATCGGGGCGCGCGAGCATCCAGGCGATCGTGAAGGGCCCGACGGCTGCTGGCTGCTGCCTCGACCCGACCTTGGCAAGGTCAGCAATGCCGCAAGCCGCCACTTAAGAGGGAGAGGCGTCGGGGTCCGGACCAACCTGCGCGCTCCGACGCAGCCAGAGGTCCACGGCTGCAGCAAGGCCCACGGCGACGACCCGGTCGATGGCCCTGGTGCGTGCGCGGCAGTCCCCGGGCTCGCAGTCCCCACAGGAACCAACCGTGCGATCCAATACAAGGAAGAGAAAGAGGGATCCGGCTGCCAACCGGAAATCGAATAAACGGAAGAGGACCGGGAAGGAGGAGGAGGAGGTCTCATCTGCAGACAGCTCTCCAGTTCGCCAGCCACATATCCCGGATGGCATGTACCAACTTCATGATCTGAATACGTCCAAAGCCATTCAGAAGGCACGAGGAGATGTTTCGGCCAAAAGAGGTATGCAATCCAAGTCGCCTCGATTCCTTTCCATGGTTTCATCACCAATGAGAAAAAGTATCGATTCCACTTCCGAGTGAAGTATTGTGTTCGGCACATGAGTGTTTACTTCGTGTACCGAATTTCTTGTAGCTCGCCATATGGGATTGGCTACTCTGAATGTGCACATGTGCAGAGCTTCCATGTGCGTTCTTGATGACCCAAATCTGGTTCCTGATCGTGAATCTGCAAGAACGGCAGTGCTTAACGCTGGACACTCTGTTCTCGGGCTTTCATCCTCTGTTGGTACAAATAATAATGATACCATATCTGTTTATTTAGGAGCATCGTGAAATTATGTTGTTTGTTGCTGATATTTCAATGAATTTGTATATTTGTAGGTGGTAAGCCACTAGCACGATGCTGTGGTTTCTGGGTTGATTGGGATGAGAAGAACAAAATTGGCACTGCTTTGACAACTTCACGTCTCATTTGTACCAAGTCTGCATCTTTGGACAGTTGGTCAGGGCAAGAAGAGTATGATACTAATGCCGAGGTGAGTTCTTAAGGATGAGTAGAATTGACGAGTTCTATTCATTTGCTTTGCCCTATAGCTAGTCCAACCTCTAGTTGATTCCAATTCAAAATACCTCTTTCTACTTGTGGCTATCATATACTAGTCCCGCTGAAAAAAGGTTAAAATCTTGCATTCTGCACCTGCTGTAGGTCCTTGTTCACATGCAGGGTGGCACCACTGAGAAGGCCACCCTGCAGTACCATCAGAAGCACTATGATTTGACCTTCTTCAGTGTTAGAATGGATAGGCCTGTTCATATACTGTCTTTCAATGATGGTGTGAAGCGTTCTGACCATGTTTTTGAGCTTGGAAGAGATGAAAGGTCGTTTCTAAGGATAAGCCATGGTGTGGTGAAATTCTTGAATCCAAACCTACTTGAACGGTATCACTATATGCATGTTCACAGTGCAGATCCACGTCCCAAGGTAAAAACTGTATTTTATCTTGAGATTGAATTGTACATTTGCTATTCTGGACAATGTATTTTAATGCGTATTTCGCAAATTAATGCTACTGTACCTTCTTGATTTCAATGCATTTTCTAGTATGGCAAAGGAGCGCCACTCATTGACTTTGGTGGAAAAATTGTGGGAATGGTCAATGGCAATACAAGCGGATCTTTTATACCGTCTTCCATTTTAGTCAAGTGCTTGCATTTGTGGAGAAAACTCCAGTATGTTCTTGTTTACTTCTGTTTTTAGTGCCACTAAGAAGACATGTAGCATTATTATGTCCCCTTTTTAAAGAATATTTTGTCTAGTAAGGATGCAATGAAACACATTATTGATGTTTGTGATCTATAGCAAGTGGATTTCATCAAGATCTATGCAGATTCTAGCCTTGTCTAGATCAATCCCAAGCTGCACAAACTTGGTTCTTCGTCTATTACTCTTAGATCGAGTTGTTCCACTTTGATATCCTTCTGTTAGTTGAATTTCCTTTATGCAGTGTAGCTTTATAAATCAACAGGATCATATGATCAGGGAAGACAAAATTCATCTAATCAAAATATTTGGTCTAGCATGGTTCCAAAACTATTTGTGTAGCATTGGAATTTTGATGATATGATAAAATATAATTTGGTTTATTGACACGATTCATTTTAGAAGGGTTAACACTTATGCTTACTCACTTATTAATGTATATTGGATGACTTTTTGATATAGGCGCATCCCTCGGCCCCAGCTTGGAATGAAATTTTGGTCGATCAAGTTTGTAGACATTGCTCTTGCTGAGAATATATTGTGCAAGTGTAATATTGATGATGGCCTTATTGTAAAAAGGGTATCTCCCGCCCTCTCTTTCTTTCTAGATCAAAATATAGCCACACTAAACCAGGAGCGCAGAATTGCTAATTTTACGCTCCGGACAGACTGCACGAGCCACTCCTGGGCAAACCAACTGACTACACAACCTGCAACCCACACATATATGATTTTGATAGTAAAAATGCTCTAGACCATCGTAAATCTTGGAAAACTTGTTGTTTTAATGTCACTCATGCGATATAGTCGTAAATTGTAAAATGTGCATGCAAATAGCCTTTAGTAGTGTTTTTTTAGTTCTATTATGTGAGTGTTTGTCGTAAACGTGGCTATTTATTTGAACTTAGTTGTGTACTCATCTGTTATTAGTGTGTCTGGTTGAAGTTGTAGTATTTGTCATATTAGGTTTGTAATATATAGCGGAGTATCTAGTAAATGTAGCAAAGTACTAAAGTTGGTATGTGATTAAGTAGCACCAGAGCATCTAGTTATGTAGTAAAACCAGTTATGTGCAAGTCATCTATGCGCACAATTGTATTTTTTGCTAGTTGGTAAATGGATTTGGTACTGATATGCTTAGCAGGTGCCTTTGCTAACCCAGTTTTACTACTTTCAATTCATCATGTACCTCCTTGTCTCCATTTTGGAGCAGAGGCAAGATTTTTACCATGTGATCTCTAGGATTTACTATGTATTATACACCATAGTTTACTACATGTTTTACGGTTGAGTAGGAGGTGAGAAACCAAGGCACACAAGTGTTGGGCTGGTTTGGATTTATGTTTGATCTTCTATTACTACATTACTGTGCATCTTTGCTAGTAGGACTTGCTAGTACTGCAACCCTGTGCACCTTTACTACTAGGACTTCAGTTTTTGTGCATGATTTGGATAGAGAAGTCAGGGATGTGGGGAGTTGTTGGTATGGTCAATCGTGCACTGTGGCTGGAGCGCAGAACACACACACACACACACACATGTTTATATTGGTCATTTCTAGATTTATGTTAGCTTTCTTGACTGTTTATGTTATCATGCATATTGAGTGGTTATTGCGGGTCTTAGGTGTCATATGGATCTCCTGCTGAGAAACTTGGAATACTGGTGGGTGACGTCATTAGTTGTTTCAATGGAGAACGCATCTCTACAACAGTTGAGGTAGATGCACTGTAGATATTATGTTTGAAGTAATACGAAAGTAAGACACTCATGTTAAATTCTATTGCTTTATGCTATTAACTTACATAAGTATTGCTGCTGTTGTCAGTTAGAGAATATGTTGCTGAGCAAATGCGAGGATGAAAATAATAGCCTTAATTCTGAACTGAATGTCAAAGTAAGTTTTTTCTATGATTTGCTTTATGCATGTTGTTCATGCCTTTATATGGAAATAATATTAGCAAAATGTTGACACTGATAAATATATGATGTTACCTTTTTAGCTTGATGTGTTTCACATACGCAAGTCTCGCTGGAGTGACAGAACATTAACTGTAAAAGTGTCTGATGACAGTGAAGTTGTTGCAACAGGAGGTATGTATCCTTTGCCAATCTATTCTATCTAAGGATCTACATTATTTCGTTTTGTAAATGGTTATTCACACATTTGCCACTGTGCCATAGTTTTTTTACACATTTGCTATTAGTTTCTCTCACCTTCCTCTGATTTCGCCACCGTGCCATTGGTCAGCACTAGTTAGACTGAGCTGGGCACTATGTATTAGCTGGGTAGTGGAAGCATTGAGTATTTTGGGCTATTGAAGATGTGAGAATTTACCAAGTATTTACAGTAGACATGCAGACATAAAGCTCTTGCATGTCAGGTTGTGCTACTCTTGCAGAAAGATCTTCAAAATGCAATTTTAGTGCAAGTAGTAAGATCTTAGACCTCACAGAAATGGTAGAAATTTCTCTGATGTATTACTCTACAAAAAGGTAGGCCCCAAGCATAGCTATCGCACAAAATTACTAAGTGCAGCTATCAAACAGAGAAAAGTAAGCAAGCATTAGGCTGCATACATGCTACATTGAAGGTTCAAGGCTGCACACAGCATTACAAGCAATAAACTTTGCAAGTTCTTACTTCCAAAAGCATCAGGACTGCATACTTGTCACACGTGTTCTTCAAAAGCTCCTGGATTGCATACTCACTAATTTCAGAAGCAGCAGGACTCCACACTTGCCATTACAAGTCTGAAACCAAAATTTACATGGCAATAGTACCTATCGCAGCTTCTGTAGCAATCTGATCATGTGGTGATGTTTGTGGCTGGTTTTAGCGCAGCATTTTTGCTACTTCAAATCACAGATCTTTTCCTTTGACCTTTTGCCACCACTTTCTTACCAGTCTTCCTGGAGGTGCATCGGACCATCAGTTTTACAAATAGAAAGAAATGCATTAGTCTCCTGTAGCTAAAGAGATTCATCTGTTTTATAGAATTAACTAATAGCTAAATAAATGCATTAGTTTTACATAAGAACAATAGTTTTACAAAATCTAAAGAAACGCGTTAGGCGAGGAAGAGTACCGAACAGTGCTTATACTAATAGAGGGACCAGTCTGTTCATCTTCTGAAAATTCTTGGTCAACTTACTCTTTGCAATTCTTCTGTATCTGACCAAGTTGTTCACAGCATTTGCATTTCCTCTTTGTAGGCCCAACCTTGCATCTATTTCATTCAAAGCCTGGATTATATTCTTTGTTGGTCTCCTAGGAGGCCTTTTTAGTAAAGGGCAGCCCGGTGCACGTAGCTCCCGCTTGCGCAGGGTCCGGGGAAGGGTCCGACCACTTTGGGGTTTTCTGTACGCAGCCTTTCCCTGCATTTTTGCAAGAGGATGTTTCTAGGACTCGAACCCATGAACTTATGGTCACAAAGCAACAGCTTTACCGTTGCGCCAAGGCTCCCCTTCAGGAGGCCTCTTTAGCAGAGGAGGATACGTTTGACATGTTGATATTTCCATAGCATTGCACGTATGCTGTTTGCATAAGCTGCTTATACTTCAACTTCCCTTCCTGGTTCCCTAAGTGAAGTGATGACGAAAATAGCATGGACACAAGGAAGGCCTTTGCACAGCCTACAGCTACATGCTCTCTTCTCAGTGTCAACTGGACGCTTCCATTCCATTCCATCCCATCTTTCTCTCTTGCATATACTTCTGCCTCTGAACTTTTGCTTCTGACCAGTATTATCTTTAGAACTCTAGTTCTTTGATTAAGGTTCTGCATGATAGTTGTGAGAACTTAGTGACTTCTTTTTGTTGCAATTCTTTTGTCTAAGATCAGTTCTCTGCATTAATTGTGGCCTAATGGTATCCAACAAATCGACAATGGGCATGGCTTTTACTTTGTTGGTCTTGCTGTTGAAGGAATCTGCTAGATTGTTATCTGACATAATCAACTTTGTGGACTTCATTGAACTTGCTTCTAGACCATAAATTTGGGTGATGTTCATCCTTGTATTTCTGCACTTTAGGTTTTGCATAGATTTTCTCTATGTAGGCAGCATGCTTCATAGGGAGGTAGGTATGCGCAGTAGGCCATAAATTGTCACAGAATTTAAAGACCCTTTGAACTTCTTCAGAAAATTGGCAGCCAGCTGCCTTATGCTCTCTATGCTCCACTCGCTAAAAGATGCAACCCACTGCACTCTCCCGTCCCTTGCATGCATCTGTGTGATTGACCAGACCAGCTGGATGGCCAATAACTTGTTTTAGTCTCTCCATGAAGTCATGAATCCAGTCCAGGTGTCAGTGGATTTTGCATCCATAACTCCATAGGCTACTGGGTACAACCAATTTTGGCCATCAATACCACAAGCAGCTGCCAGTTGTCCTCCGAACTTGCTTGTTAGAGCAGTTGAATCTACAGCCAAGTATGGTCGGCACCCCTCTAAGAAACCCATCCAACATGGCTTGACTGATGCAAACTCTTTGTTGAAGCACATTTTCAATTTGATTTCTTCATAATCAATATCAACAAACACTCGTTGGTGATACCATCTTTAAATCTGACTTAAATGTGCATACGAATTACCAAGTGGAAACTATCTTTCCCTTGCTCTTGTAAGTGTCATCTCCTTGCATTAAATGTTCTATGATGTGGAACTTTGATATGGCACTACTCTTGAAGTTTCTTCTGCAAATCTGTAGCACCAAGTGAAAAGTCCTTTTCTAACTAGTCCAGCATTGTAGCAACCCATGTTCTTGTAGCTGGCGTCAGCCTCTCACTTCTTTGAGCACGCCAGCAAATATGATGACTGGGATAGGAGACAGAAATTATTAACACATGTAATCCACACATTATACATGAAGACCAACTATAAAACATTATACTTAAAAAGTTAAACCCTATTTCATATAAGTTGCATGCAGTTTCCATCCACAATAAACTCGTACCAGAGGTGGATCACCTTTTTCGGTTCCATATCCATATTCTTTTTTATCGCAAAGGTTGCAAGTGCATTCTGGATTCAAACAAGGATAATTTGTCTCCTCCACAATTGGAGGATTATCTTTGTCATTGGACACTATTAGCCTGTCATCATCATCATCACCATCTCTGCAAGTCATTTCTGTATCCTCCGTAACAGTCAGCATATCAGGGCAGCACATAGTCCCCAGGCTCATCTATGTACCGTGTTTCACCACTAACAGTGTTAACACCCTTATATTATTCACCGTGTTCAGCTATGTTAGGGTAACTCCAACGGGGCGACGCATTTCGTCCACCCGCATCCGTTTCTGTCCGCGCGGGCAGAAACCACGGCCCAACGTGGCGACGCAAACCGATCGATGTCCGTTTTGCTGTCCGCTTTGACCAATTTCTAGCCCATATTTGGGCTCAGTTTGCGTCCGCGCAAACACGCCGCGGACGCCCGCGTTGTCCTCCCCTGGCTCTCCTTTGCCCAAATTTGGCAAAGGATGTGTGCAACCGACGCCTAATATAATCCTAACAGTTGTGAGATAGTTATTGGTAAAGTTTGCCATGTAGAACAATGTGATGATGTGGCAGGAAATAAGTGAAATGTTATATGTAAATTAACCAAGTCAGTTGTGAAATTTGTGAAATTGTTGTTGGCAAAGTTTGCCATATAGAACAATGTGACATAATAAATAAGTAGAGAGAGAATTTGTTGAATGTAATTTAACCAAAAATTCTACAAGCTTCAAACTTAGTGGGAAATTTAATATTTCTCATCTCCTATCGAATAGCATAGACATACTCTGTTGGAGTATTGTATGATTGATTGACCATTAGTTGATAAATATCGACAACCCACAAAATGTTGAATATGCTTTAGATGGTATTTTTGCTAGAGAACTTAGCTTGGTTAAACATCGTTGATTGTACTGTTTTTGGTTGAAAGTAGACATGTGCATGGGCAGCCCGGCCCAGAGGCCTGAGCCCGAAAGCCTGGCATCCGGTCCACGCTCGGGCTCCACTTTCTCACCCAAAGCCCGGACTGAAAGCCCGGAAGAACCCTGAAATGACCATATATAGATATTTTATTTGAAATATAGGTATAATATATTAATATAATATTCCGAATATAATTATTTTAATTAAAAAACAGCACTGTTCATGAGTTTCGGGCCAGGCCGGGCTCAGGCTTCGGATTTTCACTTCGGGCTTTGCCAAGCCCAGCCTGGCCCGGCCCGGGGTATGAACAGGTATTGAAAGAAACAGTGTTGATGGAGCGGTTATGGGTAACAATAGCAAATGCGTACATGAGGGAAAAAATGATGCCATAGGGGGGGAAGGGGGGGGGGTATGTGAAATTCTCTTTTGTAGTTCACTGTGTTTGATGAGTACACTGATACCAAACATTTTCCTTAACTGAGACGTTGCTCTTTTTGCAGTTAGTTATCCTTTCGGAGACGGGACACCATGATCAATACCATGTGACTTGACCAAACGGCCCAGGAAGATAGGTTTGGGAGTTCAGGACAGATACATGCTTCGGTGAATGGCAACCGTGAAACCTGCAAGTTTCTGCTAAATGCATTTGATTTCTTTGCCGGTGTAATTCCTTGTTATATCCTTGTACCACAAGTACTGGTGCAGGCAAAGTGACTGCGAAAACGGGAACCGTCATGTGAGCTGACCCTGTACATTTCTGAATGCTTGTTGAGTCCCTACTTCATGTATGTCTTGTTCGATGAACAAACAAGTATCCTGGTCCACTGAATGAACAGAAGTTGAGGATCCTGAAAGTGTATACTACAATTCAAAAGTGGAACCACTTTGATTTTTGTGGTAATTTTGGGCTTCTCATCTTTACCTGGTGCTGCCACGTGTAAATCAAATCTGGGTATGTTTTGGTGTGCGTGTCTCGTGCTCGCTCTCTCCCAGCCAGGCAATTTCAAAGCAGCCCACCAAATTGTCCCCAAATGTAGAACATCTTCAAGGTGGCTCATCAAATCACCTTCAAATGTCTGGACTAGACGTCCTAATATTTTTAGGCCTCCAACGCGGCCCATTTTGATCCAGAACGTTTGAAATCTCCATGGTCAGACCCAAACTGGGGAACTCCCCTGTTCGTCATGTTGGACTCCGTGTAGGACTCTGACATCCTATCCCACCCAAAACCATATTTAGAGTCTGCATTTTTTCACAATTCGTCCTTCGCTTCCTATCCACGCTCCTGGAGACTGATGTTGATGTCGTACCCCCTCGGAGCCGCGCGGGCCTTGCCGCCGCTGCCCCACCAAGCCGCCTCTCCGCCAAGGCTCTGCCCCTTTCGACGCAGTCCATGGCGGACCGTGCCTGGTTAGTGTTCAGTGCCATAGTGCAATTTTTTTATGTACTCGTTGTGTATTTTGAAGCAAACACGGTGGATGCTGATGACGAGTACTTCTATGCCGAGTTTCATGGATTCGTCTTCGTCGGATGACTATGACCAAGATGACGATGAAATGGCGGTGATGATGACGATTCTTGAAGAAATGGAGTGTGTTTTCTTAACTTCAAGGGTTCAACAAAGGGACATCGATTATTGAATCGGCAGCGGGCACGGGGGCGTGTTGATCTCTACAAGGACTACTTTACCCCCGATGCGCTATTTGACCCCTATTTTCGACGTCAATGCGACGACCAATGTTCTTGGGCATCATGCAAGGTGTTAGGGCCTATGATGATTACTAAAAGCTGAAAGGGATGTCGTTGGCCCCATTAGGTTCTCTGGTCTTCAGAAGTGCACGTATGCTCCGAGGATGCTTGTGTATGGCACAACCACAAACCAGCGGGATTAGTACCGAGAGCACATGCCTCTAAGCCATGGTGAGATTTACTATTTGCAGTGGTCAGCGTGTTTAGAACGAAGTAGAGAGAACCAAATGTCGAAGACGTAGCAAAGCTCATGGCACTTGGAGAAACAAGATGGTTTCCAGGTATGTTCGGATCCCTTGATTGCATGCATTGAAAATGAAAGGACTTCCCTATGCTCAATAAGGGCAATATTAGGGCCATTATAAAAAAAACCAAGAACTCTTGATTTGGCACTATTTGTTTGGCATGTCATGTCTCACAATGACATCAACGTACTGCAATGATCTCAATTATTTACAAGGTTGTGTGGAGGCGAAGCTTCTCATGTAACTATACCGTTACTAGGGATGAATACAACATGGTGGTACTATCTTTGTGATTGTGTCTATCCTTCGTGGGTGACCTTTGTCAATACCATCTCCGATCCAATATGTAACAGAATAACTTTAATACAAGCCAAGAGTGTTATTGGGGATGAGTACAACATGGTGGTACTATCTTTGTGATTGTGTCTATCTTTCGTGGGTGGCCTTTGTCAATACCATCTCAGATCCAATATGTAAGGCCAACTCCAACGCACGACCGCATTTGGTCCGCCCCGATCCGTTTGGGTTGAACCGAACATAATCCACGTTCCAACACGCGACCGCAACCGCAAATACTATCCGGCTCGTGTCCGGCTCGGCCCAAATCCGGCGCAAATTTGGGCCGGATTTGCGTCCAGACGAACACTGGATGGACGCGCGCGTGTTGTCTCCTCATCCGCCCCGGGCCGCTTGTCGGCCGTCCAACTATTTTCCACCGGCCCCATTTAATCCGCACGCCCGACGGGGCCCGCAAGTCAGCCGTCCCCACCCGTCCTTTTTAATGTGAAAGTCATGGATCGGCTAGTGCACTTCCACACTTCCACTTCCATCCACCATTGCCTCCTCGAGCCCTGACACCCAAACCCTAGCTCTGGCCGCCGCTCCGCCCTCGCCCCCCCGGCCGCCTCCCGCCATGGGGATGTGGAAGTGGATCCCCAGCAAGAAGAGGAAGCACGACCATGAGGCGGTTTATCCTCCGCGTCATCGGGGAGCGTCGCCACCCACTCCACCTTGCCGCCCGTCTTCTCCATCTCCCCGCCGGCGGCCCCGTTGCACGTGGCCATATATGAAGGCGGAGATATGCCAGCGCTACTGGGAGACAGGCATGCCGCTACCATGGAGCGACGTGCATCTCCCGAACAACTGGCACCTAAGCCCAGATGGGGTGCTTGTGCCGCCAATTGTTGGGAAACGTAGTAGAAAACAAAAAAATTCGTCCTACGATCACCCATGAACAATATGAAGATGCATTTAGGGTTTCGATCAACGATCGTTACCGACTCCGGGAGTGCGGCGGAAGTAGACGAGTCGGTGTAGATCGTACTTGGAGTCCCTCGAACATCGATGACGATCCCACGAACCGCCCTCGAACGATCCCTCGAACGGAAGACCAAAAGCACGGCCTCTCTACTTGGTTGCAAGTACGATCTTCATGATCCGGCAGCGCTTCGCTGTCCAGAGCTGATCGTCGCCAGAGAATTAGAGAGAGGAGATTAGAACCACACGGGACTTCTAATTATGAGGATTAGAGGTGGCTAGGGCTAGCTCTAATTAGTCAACTGGGACCAACAAGAACTAGAACTAGATCAACCAGAGGAGGCTCCAAAACTTGTGTATCTCAATTAGGCACCAAACCTCCACTATTTATAGGTTAGAGGGGAGAGCGAGGGGTGCCACCAAGGAGGGAAACCCTCCTTGGGGCGTCCAACTAAGGGAAGGAGGAGTAGGACTCCTCCCCTACTCCTATTCGGCCCCCTTCCTTAGGGAAGGGAGGCACTTTCCCACTTGGCCCTTTTTGGCCCAAGTTTCCTTCCACCTTAAGCTTCCGGAACCCTTCCGGTGACCCCAAAACGCTTCCGGAACCTCTCAGAACTATTCTGGATATTAATGAAACAATTCCATAAATATATTCTCATCACTCCTGTCACACTAACACTCAGTAGATCATGATTATGTTAAGCTTGTGACTCCGTAGGTTCGGTATATCATAGACATGAACGAAACCCCTTCATTCAATGACCGATAGGGGAACTGTGGACGTCCATATCGGTCCCTATGATTACACGAACAATATTCGAGTGAAACTTTGGTTATCACGTGATGTTCCCTTTGCTTCGCGATACTTAACAAAACCCGGTGTGCATCGGTATCCTCCTGAGTCATCACCATGCTCACTATACCGTTGCTCACATTACCGGTTTTGTTCTTCTTTCTCGTTGATGTGTTCCGGCATCCCCATGACGTAGTCACCTGTGTCTGGCCAGACGATGATGGATGTTGTCACACCGAGAGGGCCCTAAGAATATCTCTCCATCATCGGAGGAGCAAATCCCACTCTCGAGCTATCCAGTCACTTGTCAAACTTTCCGGTGTGCCTGAAAGTTGTCGTTATGATCACCTTGTTATAGACGAAGTTTGAGCAACCCCAAAGCCCACCGTCTTGTAGGAAGTGACCGAGACACTCTCATGGTCTGAGGAACTAAAACACATGCTAACACTCCGTGTTATAACAAATGATTTCAGACGATATAATCACAAAGTATAACATACAAGTTTGGGTCGATTCAATATGATCGTTCTTCCAACGTCATAATCTCAATGTTGTTTTAGGACTATCGTTACACTTAACAATATCCTAATATCCGGAAAATGTGATCACCAACAACACTTGAGCCAGTCTTAGATGCGAGATCGGGAACCTATTGTTTAACCATTTATCATTCCACGTGTGTATATGAGTTTTCCACTGAATCACATATTCCAGGATCATAGCAGTTATAGCATGAAATATAAACTCTTAACTATGAATAATGGAAATATAATAATACAATATTATTGCCTCTAGGGCATATTTCTGACAGTCTCCCACTTGCACTAGAGTCAATAATCTAGTTAGCACTTTTAACTTTTACACCGATGGCAATCCGGTGTGAGTCCATGCTTTGATTTTGGTATAGTTCGTCCTATCGAATCTGACAACTTCAGATCCGTGTGTATCATTTGCATTTCTATGCATCCATCATGCTTTCACATGAATTCATAATTTATGTGAAACAAGCTTAGTATATATTGAATCATCGGTAAGACCTTTGATTCCTTAGATTGAGCTACAGAACCACTATCTGAGAACAGTGTTCTTTTGCACAATCATCTAGAAACCATACCAAGTTTGATTCATCACCCTTCTATTGTTGCTTCTAAGGCGACAATATACTCAGCCTTCTGTTATAGAATTCACCACAGTAACTTTCTTGGACCAATTCCAACTTACTGTGCCACCATAAATCATTTAATTACAATCGAAATTCGCTTGGAGCACCGATTGAAGATTTTTGTCGATGTACTACTTACATCAAGCATGTATTGATGTAAACTCCTGTCGGTGTACTAAGTATTGGGCCACTAGTACCCCTTACTTGTGCACGGGCAGTTGTAGCCGTCCTCGCGGCAAGGCTTGCCGGGATCAGCTCGAGGTCGATTTAAGTCATCAAGGAAATCGTCAAGTCAGAAATCTGAGAATCAGCAAATAAGCAAAGCTGGAAATCGAAGGCCGGCCTCCCCGGCAAGATCCTTGCCGGGGTGGCCTGAGGAGCCCGGCAAGGATCGGCGCCCGGCAAGGCTTGGCGCCCGGCAAGGCTCGGCGTCAGGCAAGGCTTGGCGCCCGGCAAGGCTTGGCGCCCAACAAATTTCGGCGCCTGGCGAGATTCTGCCACTGTGCCACCGCTTCGGCATAGTGACGAGTCTGACATTTTGGCTCCTTCCATGGAGGCGTGGCGGCGCGCCAGTGGAGGAGAGCTTAAGCGGTGCTGATGGGATGGCCCCTTTTTCCATCCCCAAGAAAGTGAGGACACCTAAACGGACACCTCACGGTGCATTAAATGCGCCTGTCCTAATCCGTCAGGGGTTAGGTATGATACCCTGTAGCTACTTTACGCCTCAATGTATGTACATTTTGCCACTGTGGATACCCCTTTGAGCATATAAAAGGAGGCCCAAGGCAACTGCTACAGAGGAGGAGAACTTCTGGCCCATTCTGCATGCGTAGCTGCTCTCTGAACGTACTGTTCATTGCGAGCGCTCCTGAAGGCTGGGCTCAAGAACATCAATAAGAACACAAAGCAGGAGTAGGGTTTTACGCTGATCAGCGGCCCGAACCTGGGTAAAAACCTCACGCGTCGATCATCGGTTCTGCTCTTTGCGTGTACCTCTCCCCCCGCCGAATCGTAAAGGGGTCTCTCGGGATCCCATAGGTGTCGTGCTCCGACAACTCCTTACACCAATCTCTTCATTTTCTCCATATGCGAGAAACATGTCATCAGTACTCAATGACATTTTCACTGTTGTCCTATGATCAACAATTTGACCTTTCTGGTAACTTTACTCAGAACTTAATTGGAGTATTGGACTTATCTGGTTATTTACATACCATGGAATTAACACAAGTGTGATTGAAATCATGCATTTCACTCATCGATATTCCAAGATACCGATTCTTGCTGAGAACTCCTTTCCATGTGACTTTGACAAGAAAACTCTTCTTGACATTTTTCATACTAAACTGCTTTAGTATTTTTGTCAATATGTATTTTGGCTAAGTCCAATTAGACACTACTATCTCCATAGATTATTATGTCTAATATAAGGACTATATTGCCTAAGTACTTTACTGAAAACTATTTTCAATAAAGTCTTAATCCATGTCAAGAAATTTATATAATTTCCAATCAACAATGTGTCATGCACACAGAGTGTTTAGAAATATTATCATGATCCCACTTACTTTTCTTGTAAATACAAGCATATTTGTTTCTATCGATGAAATCATATTACTTGATCAATTCATCAAAACAAAGATTCCAACTCCACTATGCTTGCTTCAGATCATTACTGAATCTATTGAAGTTTGCACACTTTACTAGCATCCTCTGGATCGAGAAAATTACCTTGGACCGTATCAAATATACATCCTTGGTTCTATTTCCATCTCATGGGAATCATTTTGACATCCATCTGTTATATCTCATAACTGAAATATTTAATAATTGCTAGTTTAATCCGAACTGACTTTAAGTATTATTATGATGATACAATCTCGTCATAATCAACTCCTTGATCTTGTCATAAACTATTTGCAACAAGTCAAGCATTATAAAACATTTTTCATCTTTGTCAATTTATAGATCCATCACTACACTTTAGACTTCAAGTCTTTCAGAGGGTCTATCAAGTTCTAAAATTGCATTATGTGTATGGTTATATCTTGGATTATTTTTTCGTATAGCCAATTCCGGAGTCAGGGCCCATCAACGCTTCTCTGTGTATCATAGGTTTGTTTCAAAAATATTTCGTCTTCACACCCTGAAGGTCTGTACGAATTTTCCAACCTATATAATTCAGTTGCATGTTCGACCAAAAGTCTCTATATCCTATGTAGAGGCTTCTATATCAGTCACGGTAAGAAATTTTAGAACTACTTCTAGTATTTCTTTCCTTAGACCTGATCACGAAGATTCTGTAATCTCGTCGAATTGCACTGCCCTCCCACTCACTCTTTTGCAGAAAACATTTTCTTCAAAATTTCTGCACTCTGTGACAAAACACTTTTCCTCGGCGTAGTGATATAGGAATACCCAACCATTTGGGATAACTACAAAGTAGTACTTATTTTAACAAATTTGATGGCGCTCTTTTCAGTGTAAAAGCCATAGTCTCTAAAGCAACACTTTGAAAGTATATTGGTGGAACAATCAATGTCATCTCTGATCTCACCATGTCATACATAGCTTGATTACATCTACTCAAAACACTCTACTCTTAATAGTGTTTCTAGGAGGTGCAAGCTATAAAATTTATAGCTCATCAGACATTCGCTAAATTTGTAACTCAAATATTATTTTCTGCAATCCAATTGTAGAAAGATATTTTTTTGTTACAATAATTTCTACTTCATACTTGAAATCTTTTTGAAACATTTCAAAAGATCCAGATTTATGTCTCAGTTAGTAAATATAAATATCCACTTGAGCCATCCTTGAAGATAGATAAATCCACTGCTTGCAACAACACTTATTGGACTACATACATCAATATGCATATTTCCAATTATTTTGTTGCTCGTTCTTTATGTCCTATGAACGGTATTTTAGTTTACTTCACTATTTGGACAAAAGTTGCAAGCGTCAGATGATTCGTAATCATATGACTCCAAAATCCATCACTATGGAATTTCTTCATGCGGGTTTCTCCAACATGACTAAATGCAGTGCCACACATATGTGGTATTCTTTTAGTCTTGCGACATTTAGTGTTAGTATTACGGATGTTCAGTTTAATCATCAATATTCATAACTTAAATCCTATTCATAATAGGAGTATGGCCCTTTTATTCATTACATTGAACAACTATTGTTCTCTCATGAACAACCTCTTTATAACTCATTTGCAATGGGCTAGAGTGTACAAAACTCTAAATGAATTATGATAATAAATTCATAGGTAATATGTTGATGAAAAAGTATCATAACTATTACAAAATTTTCAACACATATTTTAACCTCATTAATTTATTGGTCATTAGGTCGTAGTAATTCTTGCATCGATTTGCAACAACATGCAATTGAGTCGGTATTCTTGTGATCAACTTTTAACCACAATTCTCGAAGAATTTAGTTTTTAACATTTTAATCACAATTCTCAAGAATCACACTTTACTTGACGAACTTTCTCTACATCTTATAACATGCATGACATTCATACCTGAGCTGGACATTCCAGTCTTCTTTTCATTCCGCCTCTAAACTTCTTACATTTTTACCTTCAATATTTCTCCCACTTGATAGAAGAATCATCTAACTTTTAGGAGTGGCGTGATCCCCGAACTTCCATAGGCATGTAAATCTTATGACATCCTTTGGTTTTGTTCTTTCTCTTTAAGTTCTCGCCATGAACTCATGACTGGTGTTCTTCCGGGTCTTACACATTTTAGTCTTAAACATACTTGAACACTTCACTAGATACTACTAGGGAAAACCTTATACACAGAATCTTAGCAGCAGTGCGGGTCAGGAAGAGGCGCTACTGATAATTGGCAGTAGCGCGGGCCCCAAACAGGCGCTACTGCTACCAACTTAGCAGTAGCGCGGCTCGGCAGAACCACACTGCTACTAAAATTGACCGACCGTTCTCGCCGCCCTAGGTTTAGCAGTAGCGCGCCCGCGCTAACCACGCTACTGCTAAAGTAATAGTACTAGCGTGCTTTTTTTGCAGGTCGCTACTGCTAATTTTGAAACTGGCCACATGGCGGGCCCCGCTTAGCAGTAGCACGTGTGCCAAAAGAGCACTACTGCTACCTTATTAGCAGTAGCGCGTTTTACGCCCAGCGCTACTGCTAAGCCGCAGGCATACCACCTTTTTTCTCCCCCTCCCCCTCCCCCATCCTCTCTAGCTTCCTCACTTTCCCCTAGCTCCCACCTCCTCTCTCCCTCAATTTGCTTCTTCCTCACTACTTCTCCCCCCATTACTCTCCTTCTTCTACCTACCTTTCTCTCTCTTTATTACTCCTAGCTAACTACACCACCTCCATTAATGCATCTCCTTTCTCTTTTTCCTTCCCCCTCCACTAGTTGAACTTGTCTCCTCCCAAACTAGCTAGCTAGGTAGATGTAGCATTTAGTGAAGTGACCTATGTACCCCCTAACTAGATCTAGCCTTGTCAAGAAGAGATTTGTCCACTTTTGATCTCCCTAACTACATCATCATCTCACCGTGCTCGATCTTGAGATAGGTGATTAAAAATTTATGCTTTTGCAAGAATGGAAATATGTGTATGTGTGTGCGATATGACATAATCGGGCGATATGATGGAAATTGTGTGTGTGGCATGAGTTGACGCCGAATTATGCTTGTGAGTTGCCTATGTTTTGCTGAAATGTCGATTTATTTCCGTTTCGGGGAATTCCGGGTAAACTCTATATGTCCTATTTTTAGGGAAGGTCATGCCGAATTTTTGTAAGACTTTGATGCATGCATGCATTTTTATAATCAATTTGTTTATTATTACTGTGCAGGCGTTCGTGATGGTCAGTGGAACGATGGTGGACAGGTGATTGCGGTCGGCGGTGCAGGACATGAAAGAAAATAACCTGACAGAGGTTTTATGTCCGTGTCGAAGATGCAAAGGACGAGTTTGGATCGACCCCTATGACGATGGTCGTGTCGAAGCGTACCTGCTCATGACTGGTTTCATGGATGGCTATACTCGGTGGATAATTGAAGATGAGGATGATGATATTGAGGACGCCGACGGGGCAGGCAATGACGACACAGGGCAAGACGAAGAGATGATCGTTAATGGCGGCGGAGAAGGGGCTGGACATGGTGGCGGGGAAGAGGCCGGACATGGCGGCAGAGAAGGGGCCGGACATGGTGGCGGAGAATGGTCCGGACATAGCGGCGGAGAGAACATGGACTCCACGCCGCAGAATTTGTCGGTACTAAGTTCAATCGTGCGGGACCCTCATGTTCAAGCACTGCTTCGCAAGGAGACGAGTACTGAGAGAGCTGCTTCTAGAGAGGAGGCCAAGCTGCAGCAACTGGTGGTAGACTCGAACACTCCATTGTATCATGGTTGCAATCCCAAGGTGACCCGCTTGAGTTTCACGCTCGAACTCCTGAAGACGAAGGCTAAAAACAAATGGACCGACACTAGCCTCGATGAGCTTCTCAAGTACCTAAAGGATGTTCTTCCCGCGGGGAATCTATGTCCTACTAGTGTGGATGAGGCCAAGAAGATCGTGTGCCCTCTTGATCTGCCGCACGTTAGATACCATGCATGCATCAACGATTGCATAATTTATCGGAAGGAGCACGCGGAAAAACAAGCTGTCCGGTGTGCAATGCTTCTCGATACAAGAAGGCCGGGAAGAAATCTCCCCAGAAAGTTGTATGGTACTTACCGATCACTCCCCGTCTACAGCGGTATTTCATAGATCCCAAGGAAGCAAAGCTCATGCGCTGGCACGCGGAGAGGAAGAAGCCCGACGATGGAGATGATCCGAAGCTGAGACACGTCGTGGATGGAAGCCAGTGGAGAGCGTTCAACGGCGAATATCGGTATTTCGCATGTGATGCAAGGAACATCATGCTCGGCGCGTGTACCGATGGCATGAATCCGTTTGGCAACCAGAACACCAACCATAGCACATGGCCCGTGTTTGTATGGATGTACAACATCCCCCCTGGTTGTGCAGGAAGTCGAAGTACATACACATGAGCATGCTGATTCAAGGGCCGAAACAACCGGGAAATAATATTAATCTGTATCTGGGGCTACTTCAAGAGGAGTTAGACACGTTATGGAAAACACCGGCCAAGACATGGGACGCCAGCAAAGGCGAGTATTTCTATATGAGAGCCGCGTTGATCATGACGGTGCACGACTATCTCGGTTACGGATATGTCGCAGGCCAGGTGTGCCATGGATATTGCGGATGCACGCGGTGCATGGATGATACGACGTCTCAGCAGCTAACGTCAAGGAAAGATGGCGGGTCTGGGAAAATCTTGTACATGGGGCATCGAAGATGGCTCGAGAAGGACGACCCGTGGAGAAACCGTGGAGATCTATTCAATGGTGAGGCTGAGCATCGAGGACCTCCATGTAATCGGAGCGGCACCGAAATCGATGAGCTGTTGAAAAACTGGGAACAGTGCCCCGTGCCGGGAAACATGATGAAAAAGGCGCCGGAGCCGCTGCTGAAGGTATGGAAGACGAGGTCTGTTTTCTGGGACTTGGAGTACTGGCACAAACTCGACACACCTCATTTCCTTGATCAAATGCATATCTGTAAGAATGTCCTTGAGAGCTTGCTTGCGACACTGATGAAGATGCAGGATAAGACCAAGGATGGGCCGAAGGCAAGAAAAGACTTGCAAGATTTGAAAATCAGGGAAGATCTGCACATGCCGCCCCGTAAAAAGTCAGAGGAGACAGAGACGGAGACAGAGGCGCGGGAGAAGAAGGGCAAAAAAGTAAAGGAAGAGGATTATTGCCCCCCTTCTTGCTTCACCTTAAGTCCGGCTGAGATCGATCAATTCTTCAAGTGCCTTACCGGAATCAAAGTTAGTTCCGGTTACTGTGGCAAAATAAGCAGATATCTAGACACGAAGAAGAAAAGGTTCAGCGGGATGAAGTCCCATGACTGTCATGTGATGATGACGCAGATACTACCTGTTACCCTTAGAGAGATAATGGACAAGCAATGACGATGGAGTATACGTCAAAAGAAGAATCAATACTACATTACCTAAGAAAGATCGTACTCCATGGAAAAGGAGAAGTCACAATGAGGGGCTCAATTATTCTTCAACGAACAAGAAGGAAAGAAGCTCACTCAAAAACGAAAACGTCGACACTGAGAAACCGTTATCGGTCAAATGATGTAATATATATGTTTCTATTTTGTGTACACACTTAACCGTTATGCATGCATGGGTCAAATGATGTAATATATATGTTCCTATTTTGTATACATACTTAACCGTCAAATGATGCAATATATATCGCCTTAGTTATATACATTGTATCACCTTCCCTTCATTCCTTCTCTCGGAAAAAAGGAAAAGAAAAGAAAAAGAAGAAAAGAAAAGGAAGAGAAAATAAAGGAAAAGAAAATAGGAGAAACAAAACAGGAAAACTGCTATAGGTACTGGTTATAGCAGTAGCGCTTTTCTAAAAAAGAGATATAGCTAGTCAACATAGCAGTAGCGCCCTTTGGGGAAACACGCTATAGCTACCGGTGATAGCAGTAGCGCTGCTTGTCGAAACGTGCTATAGATAACTTAGCTACAGCGCGTTTTGAGGAAACGCGCTACTGCTATGTTCACTTAACCCCCCGGCGTGCTTCCCGCCTCTGCTTCTTCCCCCAAATCCACACTCTCTCTTCTCCCCCCTCGTCGCCGCCGGAGCCCTGCCCTCACCACGCCCCTGCCTCAAGCGCCGGAGCCCTGCCCTCGCCCTCGACCTCGCCGGAGTCCTGCCCTCGCCCCCGACCCTGGCGCTCGCGCCCGACCCCCCGACCCCGGCGACCTCGCCCTCGCCCCCGACCCCGGCCCTGGCGCGCCCCTCCTCCCTCCTCTGCTTCCTCCCCTCCCAACCTCGGCCGTCGTCGGGCCTGCCTCCTCACCCCTGCACCCTCTGTCGTAATAAGCCCCCCACCGCTCCTCCTCTCTCTGCTAATTTAGCTAGGGTTCTTCAGTTAATTTAGTTAGGTTTTAGTTAGGGCAGTAGGTTAATTAGGTTAGGTGTTTTAGGTGCAGTTAAAAGAAAAAACAGAATTGATTATATAGGTTTCTTACATTTTTTAGTTTAAGCAATTGTTGCTATTTAAATTTTATAGTGCTAGTTAGTTAATTAGAATTAGTATGAAACCTAGGACAGATTAGTTAAAGCAACCATTGCTATTTAAATTTTTTAGTTTAAGCAATTGTTGCTATTTTAAAAACTAGAATTTTTTAGTTAAAGCAAAAAAAATTAGTTTCAAATTTAGGTAGGCTGAATTTAGTTTCAAATATTGTGAAGAAAAATGACTTCTTGCATTTTTCTTCAAGTTCTATATTTTTCTTCCTTTTATATGCAAATTTGAAAGTGGACATGTGATATGTGGACATGTGATTTGGACATGTCATATTTGGAATTTGGACATGTCATATTTGGACATGTGATGTTTTGGACATGTCATATTTGGAAAATGATGATTATGTGCAGGGTAAATGATCCGAGTGGCCTTTGTTTCGCCGGAATGTTGATTCATTTCCGTTCCGGTGAATTTCAGGCACTCGATATGTCCACTTTTTTAGCAAAGGTCATGCCAAAATTTCCCGTGAATTTTGGGATGACTTGTGCTAGAAAGTAGGCATATCGATTGCCGGGATTTGCTGGCAAACGGCATTCCGGCAAACCATAGACCTTTTTTATGTCATTTCTCATTTTATTATAGTTTTAGAATTAAACGAGGAGACTTAATCATAGGAAACATGTCGAACAACAAAGAAACCGGGCCTTCTGACCAAGATGCAGACGAGATGGATTATGAGGGTGAACAACAGTACCTCGACTTTTTGTCTGCTAAGCACAGTCAAGGTTTGCAGGTCGGCCTCGATGATGGTACTGACGCCGACATCGAGACCGACGGTGCCGGCACCGATGGCGGCACCGAGACCGATGGGGAAGGTACCGGCGCCGATGCCGCTACCGAAAAGAAGAAGCAGAAGAAGCAGAGGATACGAAAACCTAACAAACTCAGCATCGGACGACTGGTGATCACAAAGATGGCCCCTGGCAAGTTTGAGCCATTAGAGTCGGAAGAACCTCGCAAGTGCTATGGGAACCAAGTAGGATGCATCCTACGGGAATGCGCGAGCATCAACGACGATGACTTAAGGAGTAAAGAACATTTGAGGCAGTTGCTCCTGACGAAGTTGCACAAGAGATTCAAGTTCCCCGACCGGGATGATAGCATAGAACAACCGTGGGATGATCCGAAGATGAAAAAGATTAACAATCACGCCATGGGCATGTTCAGCAATGATTTGGCCTCCTGGAAAGGGAGGGTGAAATGAGCGATTGAGGCTGAGGAACCCCTGTCCAAGATTCTGGAGGAAAATCTGACACTTACGGAAGAGGAGTTCAAAAAGTTCAAGGACACTTGCGCTACCAAGGCAGCCAAGGCTAAGGCTGCGAAATTCAAGAGCCTTCAACAAAGGAACACGGGGAAGCATCGCCTTGAAAGCCGTGGCTACCTTGGCAAAAGGCCCATATGGGATAAGGAGGACGCGGAACGTGAAGCCGCGGGTCTCCCAGACCCCTTCGCGAAGTTCACCAGTCCCTTGGAGCGTGACTTCATCAGGGCCCGCTACAAGTGGGACAAGGAAAAGAAGGTTTTTACACGGACCAGATCACGAGGAAATTGATTAGAATACTGGTAATTATTCATTTACCACCTTACATTTAGCTCCTGATCAAGTCGACTACACATTCGTAAACGGTTCACGTTCCTTCTGCAGGAGAAGCAACACCAGCTTGCAGCTGAAAGCCCTACAATGCCGATGAGGCACAAGTGGGACACCCCTCTCAACCAGGCCTTGAACGAACTTAAGGGTCTCCCTTTGGGCCAGCGGCCGCAATATGGACGTGTGCACGGCGCCGGAGACGGTGCCACATGGAAGGTGTTTTACAACAAGGGCCCGGAGGCCAAGAACCAGAAAAAAAAGTTTAGTCAGGCGGACATCGACGAGAAGGTGAAGCTTGCGTTCGAGAAAAAAGCAGCTGAGGACGGGAAAAAAGCAGCCGAGGAGAAAAATGAGTTGCTACAGCAGGAAGTCGATGCAGCTGTACATGCCTGCAGAAATGATTTCGCTACTAAATTGATCCCGGCTATCATCAACTGGACGAAGGAAAATCTAGACAAGACGGTAGATGATTTCCCCATGGCCAGTTTCGTCGGGAGCAACTCGGTGAACAACACCACCGCACCATCACCTGCTCACGCAACCGGGCCTGCTCCCGCACCCGCACCCGCACCCGCTCATAGCAGCCCGTCCTCAGTCTCTGGCGTACTAGGCGGGCCTTCGTCTTTGGCTGAGCTCGACGCCCTCACGGTAATTACATGTCACACCAGCATATATCTAGAATATTCCATTTTCGTTGCCTTTCGGATGTTTTACGCCGCAGACATGTGTTTGCAGGCCGACGAAACCCCGTGCACTATACTCTACATGATCAAAGGCCAGAAGATGGACGTGGGAAAGGGGGTGATAACGAAGCCCTTGGAACTCACGTTCCACGGCCAGCCGATGCCCGGTGGGCACTTTAGGGTTACCTTATCGAGTGTGAAATCGGGGCACGAGGATTTGCCTCCTCCAGTACGGCTAGGTGGAGAGGACGACGAGACCCCACTGTGGATTGGAAGCTGCAAGGGTTGGGTGCTGCTATGGCCGAAGAATCTTCTTCGTCTGGAGCCGGCCGAGAGCACACCAATAACCACACATCAACAAGCAGGTATGGACACCACCACCCCGCCTACGCAATTACCAGCGCCTGTAGTGCCGGGTGAGAGCGGCGGACGACATGATGAAGGGGGTCCAATAGTGGCTGATGTAATCGCCCCCGTAGAACAAAGAATGGATGATGAGATGGAGGAGGACCCAATGAGGTTCCTCAATACAGGCGCCTATGATGGTGACTTAGATATGATGAGTCAGCCATATGACAACTCGGGCTATCAGCATGCTGATGAGGATATGGATGATCTGCCCGGGCAGGAACGTCCTAGCAGGGATTGCAAGAAGTCTCTCTTCATGCGATCCTCACAGGACACGCCTGAAGATGCCGCCTCAACACAGGCTCAACTAGCCGGGTGTCGTACAGTGCTTAGCCCGACAACACTAGGGCAGGGGTTAAGGAAGGGTCTGGAAGGTCAGCCCAAGAAAAAGGAGAGGAAGAGACCGGGGAAGATAGGCTCAGCTGCCTGCAAACAAGCCAGAGCACATAGCAGCCAGACGGTGGATTTTGAAGAACGTGTACCCGTCAAAGGTGCGGCCATGTTCCATGTCACAGGCGAGCCGATGCTACCACCGAAACCGCTGGAGGCACTATCAGGGGATCTCAGGAGACTGCACGACCATGTGCTGTCGACTGAGAAAAGCCTATTAGCCTCGAAGGATCCAGGATATCCGACATACACGGCTCGTGTGCCTGAGGGGAAGTGCTACATCGACACACGGCCCGCGGAGGTGTTCTTCCTGTGGTTTGACCATATCTTCGAGATGTTTCTGACAAGGCGGCTCGATTTTACAATCGTCCGCCTTTTTGCGCTACATATGAGCTCCGTCATGAAGAGAGAAGAAGTCTCGCAAATCTGTGTGGTGGATCCATACTACATGCACGAGTCCTTCTTGAGTCTCGGCGTCTTTGAGCGTAAAACTGCTAGGGAGTACCTCAAAAACTTCATGGTACAGAATAAGGACCAGGAAATTGTCCTCCTGCCTTATCATCCAAAGTAAGTCAGTGCCGGACAACCCTTTCGTACATTTCAATCATTCCTTCTCGCTCATATGGAGAATAATTTGAGGTGTTTTTATCCCCGCAGCAACGGGCGTGCCGTCCTTATCGTTATTTACCCGCGAGTCTCCCACGCCGTGTATTTTGACCCTACCAGAAAGTACGAGAAGAAGGACTACACCCACATAATGAATATTCTAGATGATGCTCTCCAAGGCTTCAGCTTGAGGGGTGGCCACCTGCAGATCAGGAAACAAAGGCACAAGAAGACGGGTTTCTCGCATAAAACTAACTTCTGCTGCATCCATGTCCCAAAACCAAGCAAGAACGATGGATTCTACCTCCTCCATCTCATGATGGAGTTCAGAACGGATCACCAAAAGCTTCGCATGACAAGCAAAAATGATGATCATATCCGCAAGTGGGTAGAATCTCATGGAGAAGCTGATTATAAACTTAGAGATGACTTCTTTTGCATCCAGAGGGACATTGCGACGATCATCATGAAAGAAGTCATTGATGAGAAGGGATGTTCCACCACGACCCTATATCGCGAGCTGACGTCCGAACTCGCATAGGCATGCAACGTCAGGACCTCACGCCATTCAAGAAGCTAGGGTCCATCCTCGATGATATGGAAGGATGGAACTTCTAGTGATTTACGATGCCGACGATGATGATATGTGTCGGTTGAACTTGTATAGTTTCTGTAGCGATGAAACTTTGTGATGTCCACGGTCCCTGCCGATCTTGCATAACACTACTTTTTTAGTTTGGGTACGATGACCTGCGTACCTCTAGTTAATTAGTTTGCGTACGATGAAACTGCGTTCATTATTTGTATGTTTACTATATGTTGCATCTAGTTGCTAATCCTTTCTTTTTCGTGTTGCTCAAGTATATTTTATTGCATATATGATTGTACATTCTCTTGATGAAGATGCATCTCTAACAGGCACCTAGATTCTTGATGGCGAAGAAGCAGTGCTATGGCATGTACAAAGGGAAGGTTCCGGGAGTGTACGACGAGTGGCCTGAGTGTCAGGCGCAAGTGGAGGGGGTCTCGGGCGCTAGCCATAAAGGCTTCAAAAGCAGACAAGAAGCAGAAACTAGTTACTTGAGGTTCACGCTAGCGCGAGAGAGGACTCATAACCACCGCCTCATGTACTGCATAGTTCCGCTCTCACTCATAGTGATAGCTCTTCTCGCGTATATCATTGTTTAGATGGATGACGATGTAGTTGCAAGTATTCGAGACTTGTATCGCTATTTCCGAGATGATGATGAGAGACCACTTTGTGTTGGATGATGATTATGATGATGACATGATTTGATGAGACTTTTTGTATGTATATGCTATGATTACATTTGTATGTGTATGATGATGACATTTGTATGTGCTAAAGATTATTGTATAAAGCCTGTTCAAATACAAAACAAATATGCAGAAAAAAAAATCAGAAACTAGTAAAACTAGCAGCAGCGCGGCTTAACCAAAAGCGCTGCAGCTATAAGCAGCAGCGCGTTGCTGCAAAGCACGCTGCTGCTACCGAAGTATAGCAGTAGCGCGGCTCAACACAAAGCGATGCAGCTATTAGCAGTAGCGCATTGCCGCAGAGCACGCTACTGCTACGCATGTATAGCAGTAGCGCGGGCCACCACGCGCTACTGATACAGGTTAGCTGTAGCACCGTATCAGTAGCGCGGGACACCACGCTACTGATATACCTAAAACCCGCGCTACTGCTAGGCTTTTCCCTAGTAGTGAAATCTTGCAAAGAAAACACTTTTTTAGATATCACATATCTTTTAACCTTTATTTGTTTCTGAAAACAATTTTCATTTCCAAGAATATCACATAACTATCCCAAACATTTTTGAAGTTCGGGTTTCTCGGAAGCAAGCATACCGTAATGCAATTCTAGCTTTTGGATTGAAGGACGTGAGTCTCATCACCCATAGAATTAGCAAGAGAGTATTGCAAGAATGCAATAGGACAAAGTCCTTCTTGGCACTCTTAGAGGATGATCCTCTTAATCAGAAAGATTCAACCAGATAAATAACAACCAATCAATTTCAACAACCAAGGTGGAACTATGAGCCATAATTCTATAACTATAATACAAACTACACATAGACATTGTTCACAATTAATTTGCACCGGTGATTAAACTTAATTAATACATAATTGTGCTCCCACTCAAACCAATATCTCTCTTAATTGATAGTGAGTGATTCAAGATCCAAGTCTAGTTCTCAGACATTGATGTGGACATCACTGATGACGAGAATTTTGACTGGTGGGCAAACATTTGCTGATCATATCTCCATATGACTCTTGTTCGTCTTTCGATGCTTCATGCTCCGAGCTCAGAACGATTCTGCTAGAACTTCAGGACAACTGAGTGCTATCTACATATATGGACCATCCCCGTCTTACACCTCACACCCCATTTGTGACCATGTGGACATGACCCACTCCGGAACGCTACGTGTTATAGACGGTTGCAACACTGGGAAGAGCACCTTTTAACTTGATATTTACTGTGAGAGATCACCCTAATAATTGACTGCTGCGCAATCAAAGGGTGCAAACAACAAATGGATAAACATCTCAGGCAGGTCATAAAAGCATGATATGGTATAGCCCTGGGCGCTGGGAATCTCCGTGATCATCTTCAATCTCCAGTTGAAGCGTCGTGACGGCCAATATTTTGTTGCCGTGGCAACCATTTCAAAAACATTGTCATGGCGGCAATTTCAGAAAGCGTTGCCATGGCGACCGTTTCAAAAACGATGCTATGGCACCAAATTCAGAAATTCCGCCGTGGCACGAAATTATAGCTCCTCGTCCCACGCCAAGTACACCTTCTTCTCGTCGGGGTCCTCCGTGTACGGTTGCCATTGTCACATGTAACATGTAGTCTATCTCTACGAATCTTACATTAACGTGGCAATCTCGTGGCTCCATCCATCATGTCGTGACATGTAGGCCACTTAACATTAGAACATATAACCATCTCATACATAAACTCGTTATCATGACGAAGGCTATACCACATCATATGCATACCCTGCAAAACTAAGTTAGACGTCCTCTAATCGATTTTGGCACAATTTTAGTTACGTGGTTAACCAGTTTTAACAAGTAACACTAGCTACCTACGTCCACAATTTAGGCGATGATTCTTGATACTAGATTAAGTTTCAGGGTGTGTGAAACAAGAGACTTAATTAAAATCTAAACTATGGTGAAGCCCAAGGAACTGTTAGCAGATCATCAATATGGTGAAGCCCAAGGAACTGTTAGCAGATCATCGACAACCAGAGCCGATCGATTGTCAGAACCTTGTATAAGTGACACCATGTCGTCGATGAATTGAACCAAAGCAACACTCGAGGGAAGCATAGCAAGAACATTAACCCTCACAAAACCGCTCATGATGCCACTGTTGGGAAACGTAGTAGAAACAAAAAAATTCGTCCTATGATCACCCAGGAACAATATGAAGATGCATATAGGGTTTGGATCAACGATCGTTACCGACTCCGGGAGTGCGACGGAAGTAGACGAGTCGGTGTAGATTGTACTTGGAGTCCTTCGAACGTTGATGGCGATCCTGCGAACCGCCCTCGAATGATCCCTCGAACGAAAGACCGAAAGCACGACCTCTCTACTTAGTTGCAAGCGTACAGTCTTCACGATCCGGCAGCGCTTCGCCGTCCAGAGCTAATCATCGCCGGAGAATTAGAGGGAGGAGATTAGAAGCACACGAGGATTCTAATTATGAGGATTAGAGGTGACTAGGGCTAGCTCTAATTAGTCAACTAGGACCAACAAGAACTAGAACTAGATCAACTAGAGGAGGCTCCAAAACATGTGTATCTCAATTGGGCACCAAACCTCCACTATATATAGGTTAGAGGGGAGAGGGAGGGCTGCCACCAAGGAAGGAAACCCTCATTGGGGCATCCAACTAAGGGGAGGAGGAGTAGGACTCCTCCCCTACTCCTATTCGGCCCCCTTCCTTAGGGAAGGGAGGCACTTTCCCACTTGGGCCTTTTTGGCCCAAGTTTCCTTCCACCTCTTGGCCTTATTAGGCCCACTGATATTAAATTAAATATATATTTGTTCTAGAAAAATTCAGAGCATTATATATATAATTTACCATCCCCAAAAATATTTTCCACCTATTATATTAATCGGTAATACCCGGTATTACCCGATATTCACCGAAACCCTTCTAGTGATCCCGAAACGCTTCCGGAACCTCTCGAAACTATTCCGTATATTAATGAAACAATTCCATAAATATATTCTCATCACTCCTGTCACACTAAGACTTAGCAGATCGTGATTTCCTTAAGCTTGTGACCCTGTAGGTTCGGTAAATCATAGACATGAACGAAACCCCTTCGTTCAATGACCGATAGCGGAACCGTGGACATCCATATCGGCCCCTATGATTACACGAATGATATTAGAGTGAAACTTTGGTTATCATGTGATGTTTCCTTTGCTTCGCGATACTTTGCAAAACCCAGTGTGCATCTGTATCCTCCTGAGTCATCACCATGCTCACTATACCGTTGCTCCCGTTACCGGTTTTGTCTTCTTTCTCGTTGATGTGTTCTGGCATCCCCGTGACGTAGTCACCTGTGTCTGGCCAGATGATGATGGATGTTGTCACACCGAGAGGGCCCTAAGAATATCTCTTCATCATCGGAGGAGCAAATCCCACTCTCGAGCTATCCGATCACTTGTCAAGCTTTCCGGTAACCTGAAAGTTGTCGTTATGATCACCTTGTTACAGATGACGTTTGAGCAACTCCAAAGCGCACCATCTGGTAGGAAGTGATCGAGACACTCTGATGGTCTGAGGAACTGAAACACATGCTAACACTCCGTGTTATAACAAATGATTTCAGACGATATAATCAGAAAGTATAGCATACAAGTTTTTGTCGATTCAATATGATCGTTCTTCCAACGTCATAATCTCAATGTTGTTTTAGGACTATTGTTACACTTAATGATATCCTAAGATCCAGAAAACATGATCACCAACAACACTTGAGCCAGTCTTAGAGGCGAGATCGGGGACCTATTGTTTAACCATTTATCATTCCACACGTGCATATGAGTTTTTCACTGAATCGCATATTTCAGGATCATAGGAGTTATAGCATGAAATATAAACTCTTAACTATGAATAATGGAAATATAATAATACAATATTATTGCCTCGAGGGCATATTTCCAACACAAATCCCGGTGAGTGACCGCACCCGTCTGCTGGAGATCAACCGCCGTCTCGCCCGCCTTCCTCTGGACCTCCTCAACAGCTCCAGGTACGCCGTGGATTCCCCCCTGTGGGACACTTGGTTCCGGGACAAGCACGATCTATGTCGGCAAACCTATTTTGTCGGCTGTGCTCCGAGCCCACCACGGGTGCGCTCTGCTAGTCGCACGCATGCTTCGAGCCCGCCCCGGTCATGTGACCGTGCGTGAGTTCATGCACGCTCTCCCACGCCCTCCCCTTCGCCGCCCCGCCACCACCACCTCCCACCATGTCCGCCGAGGAGGAGGAGGAGCTAGTGAGGAAGGTGCTCGAGGACTCTGTGCGGGGCACGACCACGCCCAGTGGGAGGGCCTCGACGTCATGATGGCCTGTCGACAACCGGCGACGTCATCATACCAGAGCTGGAGATTAGGAGGAGGTGATGGAGGAGCCCCCACTGTGGCCTGGAACTCGGCGTTGGTGGGGCAGTCATGGATGTGGACATCCACAGTGCCATGCAGCCCACCGTCATTGTCGTCCTCATGGGCGGCCGCCGAGCCGGGGCCACCAGCCCTACCACAGCTAGAGCAGGCATCGCCCACCCCACTTCGGCGGCCACCGGAGGCATCGCCCGCCCCACTTCGACAGCCAACACGTACATCGACCTTGCCATGGTTGGACGAGGACCCCACCTATGGCAGCCACCACGTACAACGACCTCACCATGGTTGGACCATGGCCCCACCTATGGCGACCACCACATACATAGACCTCACCATGGTTGGACGACGACCCTACCTATGGCAGCCACCACGTACATGGACCACACCATAGATGATGACGAGGAGGATGGCGGCGATTGAAGATGGACAACACGGCGGCGACGGACGGCCCGATCTACGACCTTTTTTTAAAATTTCAAGTTTATTTTCAATGTTTTGGCCGTGACTTTGTGCACATGACGATTAAGTTAATCTAATATATATCATTTTAAATTATCTTTAATATCTTTTTGGTTTAAATTCAAAGTCCAAATGTGGAAAAAAATTGAGTTGCGGCGGCCGGTTGAGCGCACCGACAGGCAGACGACCGCAAACGGATACAAACCGGACAAAATAGACGTCTGTTTGCGCATGTGCGTTGGAGTTGGCCTAACAGAAAATCTAACTTCGATACAAAAAGAATGTAGAAAGGATGTGAACATGATCCATGAGGGCAACTCCAACGCACGACCCCATCCGGTCCGCGTTTGTCCGTTTGGGCCCAAAGGACAGACGACACCGCCCAACGCGCGACCACATCCACATTTTTTCTCTGTTTGGCGTCAGGCCCGCCCCATTTCGGGTGCAAACCTGCGCCTGGTTTGCATCCACGCGGACGTTGAACAGACGGGCACACGCTTGTGATACGTCCATTTTGCATCATGTTTTCCTACTGTTATTTATAGTGTTTTCAATTAATATAACACTTTGTGGAGTAATTCTAATGCCTTTTCTCTCATAATATGCAAGATTTACACAAAGAGGGAGATTACCGGCAGCTGAAATTCTGGACCTGAAAAAGCTATATCAGAGATACATATTCTACACATCTCCAAATGAGCTGAAATTTTACGGAGATTTACTTTGGAATATATAAAAATTATTGGAGAAAAGAAGTATCAGAGGGGGCCACCCAGGTGCCCACTAAGCACCAGGGCGTGCCTACCCCCCTGGCACGCACTGCTGGGTAGTGGGGCCCCTGGCCAGCCTTCGATGCCCATCTTCTGGTATATAAGCCCATTTTCCCTAGAAAAAAAAATAAGGAGAGGACTTTCGAGAAGGAGCGCCGTCTCGAGGATGAACTTGGGCAGGAGCACTTTTGCTCTTCGATGGAGAGATTCCGCTGGGGATACTTCCCTTCGGGAGGGGGAAATCGAAGCCATCGTCATCACCAACAATCCTCTCATCGTGGGAGGGCCAATCTTCATCAACATCTTCAACAACACCATCTCATCTCAAACCCTAGTTCATCTCTTGTGTCCAATCTTTGTATCAAATCCTCAGGTTGGTACCTATGGGTGACTAGTAGTGTTGATTACATCTTGTAGTTGATGCTAGTTGGTTTATTTGGTGGAAGATCATATGTTCAGATCTATTATGCTATTCAATACCCATCAGATCTTGAACATGAATATGTTTTGTGATTAGTTACTTTTGTTCTTGAGGACATGGGAGAAGTCTTGTCATAAGTAATCATGTGAATTTGGTATTCGTTCGATATTTTGATGATATGTGTGTTGTTGATTCCCTTAGTGGTGTTATGTGAACGTCGACTACATGACACTTCACCATCTTTGGGCCTAAGGGAATGCATTGTGGGGTAGTTATTGGATGATGGGTTGCTAGAGTGACATAATCTTAAACCCTAGTTTATGCGCTATTCCGTAAGGGGCTGATTTGGATCCATATGTTTAATGCTATGGTTAGATTCTATCTTAACTCTTCTTTCGTAGTTGCGGATGCTTGCAAGAGGGGTTAATCATAAGTGGGAGGCTTGTTCAAGTAAGAAAAAAACCCAAGCACCGGTCCACCCACATATCAAATTATCAAAGTAGTGAACGCGAATCAAACAAACATGATGAAAGTGACTAGATGAAATTCCCGTGTGTCCTCAAGAACGCTTTGCTTATTATAAGAGACCGTTCCGGCATGTCCTTTGCCACAAAAAGGATTGGGCTACCTTGCTGCACTTTTGTTACCATTACTATTATTTGCTCGTTACAAATTACTTTGCTATCAAACTATCTGTTACCGACAATTTCAGTGCCTGCAGAAAATACCTTGCTGAAAACCGCTTGTCATTTCCCTTCGCTCCTTGTTGGGTTCGACACTCTTACTTATTGAAAGTACTATGATATATCCCCTATACTTGTGGGTCATCAAGGCTCTTTTCTGGCACCATTGCCGGGGAGTGAAGCGCTTCTGGTAAGTGGAATTTGGTAAGGAAAAATTTATATTACGTGCTGAAATTTACTGTCACTTGTTACTATGGAAAATCATCCTTTGAGGGGTTTGCTCGGGGTATCTTCACCTCGACTAGAAGCATAAAGAGTTGCTCCTCAACCTACTGCACCTACTAAAAATATTTATTATGAAATTCCTTTGGGTATGATAGAGAAACTGCTAGCTAATCCTTATGCAGGAGATGGAACAATACATCCTGATATGCACCTAATCTATGTGGATGAAGTTTGTGGATTATTTAAGCTTGCAGGTTTACCCGGAGATGAAGTGAAGAATAAGGTCTTCCCTTTATCTTTGAAGGTAAAGGCATTGACATGGTATAGGCGATGTGATGATATTGGAGCTTGGAATTGGAATCGGTTGAAACTGGATTTTCATCAAAAAAATCCTATGCATCTAGTTCATCGTGATCGGAATTATATATATATATATATATATATATATATATAATTTTTGGCCTCATGAAGGAGAAAGTATCGCTCAAGCTTGGGGGAGGCTTAAATACATGATGTATACATGCCCCAATCATGAGCTCTCAAAAGAAATTATCTTACAGAATTTTTATGCTCGGCTATCTCATGATAATCAAAACATGCTTGATTCTTCTTCGACTGGCTCTTTTATGAAGAAAGCTATTGAATTTAGATGGAATCTTTTGGAAAGAATTAAACACAACTCTGAAGATTGGGAACTCGACAAAAGTAATGAGTCAGGTATAACACTTAAGTTCGATTGTGTTAAATCTTTTATGGATGCCAATGCTTTTCACAAGTTTAGCACTAAATATATATGGACTTGACTCTGAGATAGTAGCCTCCTTTTGTGAATCTTTTGCTACTCATGTTGATCTCCCTAAGGGGAAATGGTTTAAATATCACCCCCTGTTAAAGAAAAGATTGAGGAACCTACTATGGTTAAAGAAGAAACTATCATTTACATTGTTGATTCAGTTGTGCCTACTGCTTATATTGAGAAACCAACTTTCCCTGTTAGGATAAAGGAACATGCTAAGGTTTCAATCATGGTTAACAAAAGTTATATTAGAGCACCTAGACCCTCTGACCAAATTAAAGTTGAACCTAATGTTTCTATTGTTAAAGATCTCTTGGTCGATAATATTGATGGTCATGTTATTTATTTATGTGGTGAAGCTGCTAGAATTGCTAAACCCGATGATAGAGGTAAGAATAAGCCTGTTGTGGGCATGCCTGTTATCTCTGTTAAAATAGGAGATTATTGTTATCATGGCTTATGTGATTTGGGTGCTAGTGTGAGTGCTATCCCGTTTACCTTATATCAAAAAATTATGAATGATATTGCTCCAGCTGAAATAGAAGACATTGATGTTACTATTAAGCTTGCTAATAGAGACACTATCACACCACCTGGGATTGTTAGAGATGTTGAAGTCTTGTGTGGGAAAATAAAATACCCTACTAATTTTCTAGTTCTTGGTTCCCCACAAGATGATTTTTGTCCCATTATATTTGGTAGACCTTTCTTGAACACTGTTAATGCTAAGATTGATTGCGCTAAAGAAACTGTTAGTATTAACTTTGGTGATATATCTCATGAGTTTAATTTCTCTAAGTTTTGTAGACAACCTCATGATAAAGAATTGCCTAGTAAAGATGAAATTATTGGTCTTGCTTCTATTATTGTACCTCCTACTGATCTGTTAGAACAATATTTGCTAGACCATGAAAATGATATGAACTTGAATGAAAGAAATGAAATAGATAAGATGTTCTTTGATCAACAACCTATTCTTAAACATAATTTTCCTGTTGAAACTCTTGGAGGTCCTCCTCCACCTAAAGGTGATCCTGTGTTTGAATTAAAACAATTGCCTGATACTCTAAAATATGCTTACCTTGATGAAAAGAAGATATATCCTATTATTATTAGTGCTAACCTTTCAGAGCATGAAGAAAAGAGATTATTAAAAACTCTGAGGAAGCACCGCGCTGCTATTGGATATACTCTTGATGATCTTAAGGGCATTAGTCCCACTCTATGTCAGCATAAAATTCATATGGAGCCTGATGCTAAACCACTTGTTGATCATCAACGACGACTAAATCCTAAGATGAAGGAAGTGGTAAGAACTAAAATAATAAAGCTTCTGGAAGCATGTATAATTTATCCTATAGCTGATAGTAGATGGGTAAGTCGTGTTCATTGTGTTCGTAAGAAAGGAGGTATTACTATTGTTCCTAATGATAAAAATGAACTTATTCCACAAAGAATTGTGACTGGTTATACGATGGTAATTGATTTTAGAAAACTAAATAAAGCTACTAGAAAATATCATTACCCTTTACCTTTTATTGATCAAATGTTAGAAAGATTGTCTAAGCATACACACTTTTGCTTCCTTGATGGATATTCTGGTTTCTCTCAAATACTTGTATCACAACCCGACTAAGAGAAAACCAATTTTACTTGTCCTTTTGGAACTTATGCTTATAGATGTATGCCTTTTGGTTTATGCAATGTACCTGCTACCTTTCAAAGATGTATGACTGCTATATTCTCTGTCTTTTGTGAAAAGATTGTTGAGGTTTTCATGGATGATTTTTCCATTTACGTAACTTCTTTTGATGATTGCTTAAGCAACCTTGATCGAGTTTTGCAGAGATGTGAACAAACAAATCTTGTCTTGAATTGGGAGAAGTGCCACTTTATGGTGAATGAAGGTATTGTCTTGGGGCATAAAATTTCTGAGCGTGAAATTCAAGTAGATAAGGCCAAAGTTGATGCAATTGAGAAAATGCCATGTCCTAGAGATATCAAAGGTATCCGAAGTTTCCTTGGTCATGTTGGTTTCTATAGGAGGTTTATTAAGGACTTCTCTAAAATTTCTAGGCCTCTTACTAATCTCTTGCAAAAATATGTTCCATTTGTTTTTGATGATGATTTTGTAGAAGCCTTTGAAACACTTAAGAAAGCCTTAACTTCTGCACCTATCGTTCAACCACCTGATTGGAACTTACCCTTTGAAATTATGTGTGATGCTAGTGATTATGCTGTTGGTGTTGTTCTAGGACAAAGAGTTGATAAGAAATTAAATGTTATAAGCTATGCTAGAAAAACTCTAGACAGTGCTCAAAGAAATTATGCTACTACTGAAAAAGAACTTTTAGCAGTTGTGTTTGCTTGTGATAAATTCAGATCTTACATTGTTGATTCTAAAGTAATTGTTCACACTGATCATGCTGCTATCAAATACCTTATGGAAAAGAAAGATGCTAAACCTAGACTCATTAGGTGGGTTCTTTTGCTACAAGAATTTGACTTGCATATTACTGATAGGAAGGGAGCTGAGAATCCCGTAGCTGATAACTTGTCTAGGTTAGAAAATATTATTGATGACCCACTACCTATTGATGATAGCTTTCCCGATGAACAACTAGCTGTCATAAATGCTTCTATTAATACTCCTTGGTATGCAGACTATGCTAATTATATTGCTGCTAAATTTATACCACGTAGCTTTACATACCAACAAAAGAAAAAATTCTTCTTTGATTTAAGACATTACTTCTGGGATGACCCACATCTTTATAAAGAAGGGGTAGGTGGTATTATTAGACATTGTATACCTGAGCATGAACAGGAACAAATCCTACGGAAGTGTCACTCCGAGGCTTATGGAGGATACCATGTGGGAGACAGAACTGCACACAAGGTATTACAATCTGGTTTTTATTGGCCTACTCTTTTCAAGGATGCTTGTAAGTTTGTATTATCTTGTGATGAATGTCAAAGAATTGGTAATATTGGTAGACGTCAGGAAATACCCATGAATTATTCACTTGTTATTGAACCATTTGATGTTTGGGGATTTGATTATATGGGACCTTTTCCTTCCTCTAATGGGTATACACATATTTTGGTTGCTGTTGATTATGTCACTAAGTGGGTAGAAGCTATTCCAACTAGTAGTGCTGATCATAACACTTCCATTAAAATGTTGAAGGACATTATTTTCCCGAGGTTTGGAGTCCCTAGATATTTAATGACTGATGGTGGTTCACATTTTATTCATGGTGCTTTCCGTAAATTGCTTGCTAAATATGATGTCAACCATAGAATTGCATCCCCCTATCACCCTCAATCTAGTGGTCAAGTTGACTTGAGCAATAGAGAAATAAAGTTAATTTTGCAAAAGACTGTCAATAGATCTCGAAAGAATTGGTCTAAGAAACTTGATGATGCACTATGGGCTTATAGAACTGCTTATAAAAATCCTATGGGTATGTCTCCATATAAAATGGTTTATGGAAAAGCATGCCATTTGCCACTTGAGTTAGAACATAAAGCATATTGGACAATTAAAGAACTCAATTATGATTTCAAACTTGCCGGTGAAAAGAGGTTATTTGATATTAGCTCATTAGATGAATGGAGAACCCAAGCCTATGAAAATGCCAAATTATTTAAAGAAAAAGTTAAAAGATGGCATGACAAAAGAATCCAAAAATGGGAATTCAAAGTGGGTGAATATGTTCTATTGTACAATTCTCGTTTTAGATTTTTTTACAGGAAAACTCCTCTCTAAATGGGAAGGACCATATATCATTGAAGAAGTTTATCGTTCCAGAGCCATTAAGATAAATAATGCCGAAGGCACAAATCCGAAGGTGGTCAATGGGCAAAGAATTAAGCATTATATCTCAGATACACCTATTAATGTTGAAACTAACATTATTCAAACTATGACACTGGAGGAATACATAAAAGAGACCTTCCAGAACACTCCAGAACCCTGAAAAGGAAGAGGTATGTGATACAGTAAGTAAACCGACTCTAAAAAATTACATAAAAATAACTTCTGTCGGTTTTGGAATGTTAGAAAAAAATAAGAAACACCCGAGAAGGTCACCCAGGTGCCCACTAGGCACCAGGGCGCGCCAGCCCCCCTGGCGCCGCCTGGTGGGTAGTGGGCCCCTCTTGAGCCTTCTCGACTCCATTTTCTTCTGGTATACGTGTTTTGCAAGATAAAAATTCTTTATATATACTCCCAAACATTTTAACCACCGCATCACGGAGATATCCTCTGTTATTGGTCCTTGTTGTTTTTTGTCAGATCTATCAAGCCAGGCATCATATCTTCTCCCTCCTCCAACAATGTAGAAGATGATGCTTGGTTGCTATAGGTGGAACTAAGAAGAGAGGGAACTAAGGAGGCTACCATGGAAGAAGATGAAGGGAACTCGCTTGGAGTCCACCCTCCGGCCTCCGAGAGGGGCACGCTGGCTGGCATCTCCACCACTCCTAATCCCCATCAAGCCATGAGGGCAACAAACGATCAAGGGAGTCATGAGGTGCAAGGACGACTCCCTCCAAGGAGGCCTTTACACAGGTTACATCAAAACAATTTCCATAATTTGATTCATAACCATGGGATCGAAAACACTCCTCGTATGCACATACCGTCCAATTGGGACATATCTCGTCCAAGAGAAAGTGATGCAAGAACAAACTCTTGGGGATCAGAAAATAAACATATTATGGCTGAGGTGGAGAGGAACACTGAATTAATTAGTCAAGCTCTCCCAGAAATTCAAAGTTTGAGGGAGGCACTCATGAGTATTTTGAAGGACAAGCTCACCACCTCATCACCACCACCATCACCGAAGAAAGAAACTTGAGCATATGGGTATGGGCACTCACCTTGGCTTGTGCCAAGCTTGGGGGAGGTGCCCCGGTATCGTATCACCATCACTTTTATTATCTTTACCAGTTTTTAGTTTGATCCTTAGTTATTTCGTGATTTAGTTGAATAAAGTTTAGTATGATCTATTTTAGAGTGTTAGTTTCGTGATTTATCCATTGATAATCCCCAAGTGCAAGGAATCATCGTAGCAATTCCCAAAGGTGGAAGTGATAAGTATGGAGTGTCGAACCCACAAGGAGCTAAAGGTAAGATCAATATTCTCTCAAGTCCTATCTGCCACTGATACGACTCTACGTACACCGAACGTTTGCTTCCATCTAGAAACGAGAAATAAACTACGTTGTGGGTATGAAGAGGATAACTTTGCATGATATCGGAGAACTAAAATATAAAAGTAGGTGCTGTTAACATGAAGTTAGAATATATTACTATATATTATAAATAGCAAGTGTGGAATAATGATGGGTCGGTGTGCGGAATTATCCTAGACAATTGTTAACAAGATCGGTAGTCATCATTGCAATTTTATATTAGGGAGAGGCATAAGCTAACATACTTTCTCTTCTTGGATCATATGCACTTATGATTGGAACTCTAGCAAGCATCCGCAACTACTAAAGATCATTAAGGTAAAACCCAACCATAGCATTAAAGCATCAAGTCCCCTTTATCCCATACGCAACAACCCCCTTACTCGGGTTTAAGCTTATGTCACTCTAGCAACCCACTATAAGCGAATCATGAACATATTGCAACACCCTATAGCGGGAATCCTTCACGTGTGCGCGGCATGGAAGGCACCATAGGACAGCACCAAAATAAAACATACAACTCAAACCAATCTAGATCATCAATCAACCCAAAAGACAAAGAAAATCTACTCAAAACATCATAGGGTGGCAACACATCATTGGATCATAATATGTGGCATAAAGCACCATGTTCAAGTAGGGGATTACAGCGGGGTGCGGGAGAGTGGACCGCGTAAAAGAGATGAGGACGGTGATGTTGATGAAGACGATCACCGCGGCGATGGTTCCCCCGGTGGCACTCCGGCGACACTGAGAGAGAGGGGGAGAGAGTCTCTCCCTTGTGCTTCCTCCTCCATGGACTCCCCCCTAGATGGGGAGAGGTTCTCCCTCTGGTCCTTGGCCTCCATGGTGATGATGGCCCCCTCCGGGATCCTCCTCCATGGCCTCCGGTGATGATGGCCCCCTCCGGCAGGGTGCCAGAGAGGGCCTAGATTGATTTTTCGTGGCTACAGAGGCTTGCGGCGGCGGAACTCCCGATCTAGGTTTATATATGAGGTTTTTGGGATTTATAGGAGGTGTTGGCATCGGGGACAAGTCAAGGGGGTCCACGAGGCGATGACAAGGTAGGGAGGCGCGCCCTAGGGGGGTGGGGGCGCCCCCCACCCTTGTGGTTACCCCAGGACTCCTCTCTGATATATTTTCGCTCCAGTATTTTTTATATTTTCCATAAATATTCTCTGTAAATTTTCAGCCCATTCCGAGAACTTTTATTTCTGCACAAAAAATGACACCACGGTAGTTCTGCTGAAAACAGCGTCAGTCCGGGTTAGTTCTAATCAAATCATACCAAAACCATATAAAATTGTCATAAACATGGCATGAATACTTCATAAATTATAGATACGTCGGAGACGTATCAGCATCCCCAAGCTTAATTCCTACTCGTCCTCGAGTAGGTAAATGATAAAAGAAATAATTTATGAAGTGTGAATGCTAGCATAGTATATAAGTTTGATCAATGATAGTTCCAATCACTTTTTCTAGCATCATTATATATCATAACAGTAGCTCATCTCATAAAACTTCTCATGATCAAGTAGCAAGCTATTCACATGTTAAAGCATAGATCATAAACTTTCTTGAAAACTAACAAACTAGGTTCTCAGTCATCAAACAATTGCAATTCATCTTATTTTCAGGAAGGGTCTATGTAAGAGCTTTGATTTAGCAAATCCCACATACTCAACTATCATATAGTCTTCCATGATTGCTACCACTCAAAGCATATTTTTAGAACAAATAGCATCCGTCAAACATAGAGGAAGATAGGGGCTTAATGTTTCGCCTCCCAACTTATTTATCATATAGATAATTGTCAACAATAATAATTCATGATCAAATATATTTGAATGGCCATATATGCTTGGATCATTCCCACCACATGATGCTTTCCAACTAAAGAATAATTGAGGTTGAAATAAGAAGGAATACTATTGACTCTTGCATAAAAGTAAATACATGAAAGTAAAAGATAGGCCCTTAGCAGAGGGAAGCAGAGGTTGTCATGCGCTTTTTAATTTTGGATGTGCAAACCCTTAATGCAAAGGAACGTCACGTTGTATTGCCATTTGTGATAGCAACCTTTATTATGCAGTCCATCGCTTTTATTTCTTTACCATCACAAGTTCGTACAACGCTTATTTTCCCTTACAATAAAAGATCATACATATTTAGGAGCAATTTTTATTGCTTTTTTGCACCGATGTCAACTTACTTGAAGGATCTTATTCAATCCATAGGTAGATATGGTGGACACTCATGGCATGAAACGGGATTTAAGGGTTTTGGATGCACAAGTAGTATCTCTACTTAGTACAAATTTTTGGCTAGCAAAAGATCCTAAGCAAGCATCACATGTTGGAGGATCCATAACAATATAACTTCTATGCAAATATACCCAAACATAACTCATTACGTTGTCTTCCTTGTCCAACTTCAACTATTTTGCTCAAGTTTGAAAATAACTAATGGGGCTCACAATCATAGAAGATGTCCAAGATAGTATATTTATATGTGAAATCTCTCTTCCTTCAATATTCTTTCATGAATTGTTCAAGTGACCAATGTTGTGTTTGCTAACTTTCAATAAATTTTACAACCTATACTTCTTATATGTGAAGTCATTACTCCCCATGGTATAAGCATATGAAGCATGTATAATTTCAGATTTATGATATTCAATTCATTCAACCATTTACTCATAGGATATAAGTGAAGCACGGGAGTAAATGACAAAACAACTCCATAAAGATATAAGTGAATATCAATGAGTAGTCAAATAATTAAATAGCCATGAGAGGACTCTCTCTCATTCAAGATTTGAGATCCAATGATTTTATTTAAACAGCAAGTAAAATGAAAATACGCTCCAAGCAAAACACATAGCATGTGACGAATAAAAATATAGCTTCGAGTAAGGTATACCGATGGTTTTGAAGACGAAAGAGGGGATGCCTTCCGGGGCATCCCCAAGCTTAGGCGCTTGAGTCTTCCTTTAATATTACCTTGGGGTGCCTTGGGCATCCCCAAACTTAGGGTCTTTCCACTCCTTATTCTCCTCATATCGATATCTCACCCAAAACTTGAAAACTTCATTCACACAAAACTTAACGGAACCTCGTGAGATGGGTTAGTATGATAAAACAAATCATTCACTTTGCTACTTTCAAGACAAGATTCAATTTTTTTTATCACATGATACCTACTGTACCCTATCATTTCTACAACTTATATTGAGCAATATAAGCCATAGAAACTAGGAAACAAGCAAACTATGCATCGAAAACAGAATCTGTCAAAAACAGAACAGTCTGTAAAGATCTGAATTAAGCTCATACTTATATTACTCAAAAAATACTGAAAAATTAGGACAACGTATAATTTTTTTACATAAATGAACTGTAAATTTTTTAGAATATTTCCACGTTCCAGTAAAATATAGGAATTTCTGTACTGGACGCAAAAGTTTCTGTTTTTGCACAGAATCAAATCAACTATCATCCACACTATCCCGAAGGTTTTACTTGGCACTTTATTGAAACAAAAGCTATAAAACATGATTACTACAGTATAAAAATCATGAGAACACACAAAAACAGTAGGGGTAAATATTGGGTTGTCTCCCAACAAGCGCTTTTCTTTAATGCCTTTTTAGCTAGGCATGATATTTTAATGATACTCTTCCAAGCCCAATTCCGATGATAATCTTATACATACTCCAAAAGATATAAGTGAAGTTCATGGAGCATTCTACAATTAATATAGGTTGACCAATATCCAAGCTCAAAGTATATAAGTGAAGCACACGAAGCATTCTATAAAGCCATACTCAAAAGATTTAAGTGAAGCACAAAGAGCATTCTATAAAGTCATACTCAAAAGATTTAAGTAAAGCACATGAAGCATTCTATAAATCAATGAAGGAATATCTCATACTAGCATGGTGCATGAAGGAGAAGAAAGGAAAATTAAACTCAAAAGACACATATCATGTGAACAAAACAAAAACCGAGGTATACCGATAATTGTTGAGGAAGAAAGATGGGATGCCAACCGGGGCATCCCCAAGCTTAGATGCTTGAGTATCCTTGGAATATTTACTTGGGGTGACTTATGCATCCCCAAGCTTGAACTCTTGCTTCTCCTTATTCTTCTCATATCGATAACTCCTCGATCTTCGAACACTTCATCCACACAAAATTTAACAAAAAACCTTGTGAGATCCGTTAGTATAATAAAGCAAATCACTACCTTTAGGTACTATTGTAAACTCATTCCAATTTCATATTAGCATTATATATACTGTATTCCAACTTCACCATGGTTCATACCCCCCGATACTAACCATATATTCATCAAAATAAGTAAACAACACATAGAAAACAGAATCTGTCAAAAACAGGACAGTCTGTAGAAATCTGAATATTTCGTATACTTCTGTACCTAGAAAAATTATAAAAAATTAGGAAAAAATAAAAAAAATTCATATAAGTACTGTGTAAAAATTTCAGGATTTTTTCATGTTCCAGTAAAAAACTTAAATTCACGCACTACAACAAAAGTTTCTATTTTTGCACCGCACATACCAAACAAGCAATCTAATCAACCAAAAGGCAAATCTAGGCACATTATTTTTATAATACAATGGATATATACAAGGTGATAATTATTTTTGAGAAACTTCCATGAAAAATTCTACATTGTTTCCATGAGCATGAACATAAGTGTTCAAGGTCGACCCTCACTTCTCCAATGCACAACCTTCCAATCACTTCTCTTTTTGAAAAACTTTTTAAGCATAAGAGGCAAGTAATTTTTTTTTTGTAATTTGCAATTTTTTATTTTTTTTGTTTGTTTCACCCACAACTAAAGAAAACAAAAAGGGAAAAAAATCTAGTTAGTGAAGGAAGCAAACAAGCATACACGAAAATATCAACCCCACGCTATTGCTCCCCGGCAACGGCGCCAGAAAAGAGCTTGATAATCCCCAAGTGCAAGGAATCATCGTAGCAATTCCCAAAGGTGGAAGTGATAAGTATGGAGTGTCGAACCCACAAGGAGCTAAAGGTAAGATCAATATTCTCTCAAGTCCTATCTGCCACTGATACGACTCTATGTACACCGAATGTTTGCTTCCATCTAGAAACGAGAAATAAACTACGTTGTGGGTATGAAGAGGATAACTTTGCATGATATCGGAGAACTAAAATAAAAAAGTAGATGTTGTTAACATGAAGTTACAATATATTACTATATATTATAAATAGCGAGTGTGGAATAATGATGGGTTGGTGTGCGGAATTATCCTAGGCAATTGTTAACAAGATCGGTAGTCATCATTGCAATTTTATATGAGGGAGAGGCATAAGCTAACATACTTTCTCTTCTTGGATCATATGCACTTATGATTGGAACTCTAGCAAGCATCCGCAACTACTAAAGATCATTAAGGTAAAACCCAACCATAGCATTAAAGCATCAAGTCCCCTTTATCCCATACGCAACAACCCCCTTACTCGGGTTTAAGCTTCTGTCACTCTAGCAACTCACTATAAGCGAATCATGAACGTATTGCAACACCCTACAATGGTAATCCTTCACGCGTGCGCGGCATGGAAGGCACCATAGGAAAGCACCAAAATAAAACATACAACTCAAACCAATCTAGATCATCAATCAACCCAAAAGACAAAGGAAATCTACTCAAAACATCATAGGGTGGCAACACATCATTGGATCATAATATGTGGCATAAAGCACCATGTTCAAGTAGGGGATTACAGCGGGGTGCGGGAGAGTGGACCGCGTAAAAGAGATGAGGATGGTGATGAAGATGGTGATGTTGATGAAGACGATCACCGCGGCGATGGTTTCTCCGGTGGCACTCCGGCGACACCGAGAGAGAGGGGGAGAGAGTCTCCCCCTTGTGCTTCCTCCTCCATGGCCTCCCCCCGAGATGGGGAGAGGTTCTCCCTCTGGTCCTTGGCCTCCATGGCGATGATGGCCCCCTCCGGCAGGGTGCCAGAGAGGGCCTAGATTGATTTTTCGTGGCTACAGAGGCTTGCGGCGGCGGAACTCTCGATCTAGGTTTATATCTGAGGTTTTTGGGATTTATAGGAGGTGTTGGCCTTGGCGACAAGTCAAGGGGGTCCACGAGGCGATGACAAGGTAGGGAGGCGCGCCCTAGGGGGGTGGGAGCGCCCCCCACCCTTGTGGTTACCCCGGGACTCCTCTCTGGTATCTTTTCGCTCCAGTATTTTTTATATTTTCCAAAAATATTCTCCGTAAATTTTCAGCCCATTCCGAGAACTTTTATTTCTGCACAAAAAATGACACCACGGTAGTTCTGCTGAAAACAGCGCCAGCCCGGGTTAGTTCTAATCAAATCATACCAAAACCATATAAAATTGTTATAAACATGGCATGAATACTTCATAAATTATAGATACGTCAGAGACGTATCATCCATCTATATAATCGAGTTGAGAGTTATATAATAAAGATTAGTTTGAGTTTTTGCTTCTTTACCCTTTTTTGTTTCAATCCTAGCAATGAAAATAATGAAAAATATCATATGATAATCTTATGGAAAGTAATAACATTACATAAGGAAAAGTATAAGTGGTAAAATTTATTGAAAGTTGACAAACATAGCATTGGTTAATGATGCAATTCATGAAAGAATTAATAAGGGAAGAGAAGATTCACATGCAAATACACTATCTTGGACATCTTTTCTGATTGTGAGCCCCCATTAAGTATTTTATGCCAAATTGTTGATGTTGGACAAGGAAGACAATGTAATGAATAGTGTTTGGTTATATTCACATAGAAGTTATATTGTCATAGATCCTCCAACATGTGGTTCTTGCCCAACATCTTTGCTAGCCAAAAATCCGCACCAAGTAGAGATACTACTTGTGCATCCAAAAACCTTAAACCCAATTTCATGTTATGAGAGTCCACTATACCTACCTATGGATTGAATAAGATCCTTCAAGTAAGTTGTCATCGGTGCATAAAGCGATAAAAATTGCTTCTAAATATTTTTGATCTTTTATTGTAAGGGAAAATAAGCGTTGTACAAACTTGTGATGGCAAAGTAATAAAAGCAAGGGACTGCATAATAAAGGTTGCTATCATAAGGGGCAATATAACGTGACATTCCTTTGCATTAAGAGCTTTTGCATCCAAAAACAAAAAGCACATGACAACCTCTACTTCCCTCTGCGAAGGGCCTATTTTTTACTTTTATGTATTTACTTTTTATGCAAGAGTCAATAGTGTTCTCCTCTATTCCTTTTTATTTTTCTCTTTTGCAAGCATCATGTGGTGGAGAAAGATCTAGGAACATATATCCAGTTGGATATGAGTGATCATGAGTTATTATTGTTGACATCACCCCTGAGGTGAATAAGTTGGGAGGCGAAATTATAAGCCCATATCTTTCTATGTGTCTGGCTGAAACTTTTTGCTCCATATATTTGTTTTGTGTGTTAGCAATCATACAAGACTAAATGATGGTTGAGTATATGGACTTGCTAAAAGGCTCTGACATGAGACCCTTCCTAAAAATATGATGAATTGCAATTGCATTGTTGACTGAGAACATAGTTTGTTAGTTTTCCAGAAAGTTTATGCCTTATACTTCGATGATTGTGATGAATTATTACTTGCTCATGAAAAGTTATATGATAATGAATATTGTTGTTATAATAATGATCATGATGCTACTATGTCCGTATTTTGTTTTTATTGACACCTCTCTCTCTCTCTCTCTCTCTCTAAACATGTGGACATGATTATCGATATCGGCTTTCCCTTGAGGGCAAGCGAGGTCTAAGCTTGGGGGAGTTGATACGTTCATTTTGCATCATGTTTTCCTACTGTTATTTAAAGTGTTTTAAATTAATATAACACTTTGTGGGGTAATTCTAATGCCTTTTCTCTCATAATATGCCAGGTTTACACAAAGAGGGAGATTACCGGCCGCTGGAATTCTGGACCTGAAAAAGCTATGTCCGAGATACCTATTCTGCACATCTCCAAATGAGCTGAAATTTTACTTAGATTTATTTTGGAATATATAAAAATTATTGGAGAAAAGAAGGACCAGAGGGGGCCACCCAGGTGCCCACTAAGCACCAGGGCGCGCCTACCCCCCCTCCCCGTGGCGCGCCCTGGTGGGTAGTGGGGCCCCTGGCCAGCCTCCGGTGCCCATCTTCTGGTATATAAGCCCATTTGCCCTAGAAAAAATAAGGAGAGGACTTTCGGGACGGAGCGCCGCCGTCTCGAGGCTAAACTTGGGTAGGAGCACTTTTGCTCTCCGGCGGAGAGATTCCGCCGGGTATATTTCCCTCCGGGAGGGGAAAATCGAAGCCATCGTCATCACCAACAACCCTCTCATCATGGGAGGGCCAATCTTCATCAACATCTTCAACAACACCATCTCATATCAAACCCTAGTTCATCTCTTGTGTTCAATCTTTGTATCAAATCCTCAGATTGGTACATGTGGGTGACTAGTAGTGTTGATTACATCTTGTAGTTGATGCTAGTTGGTTTATTTGGTGAAAGATCATATGTTCAGATCTATTATGCTATTCAATACCCCTCTGATCTTGAACATGAATATGTTTTGTGATTAGTTACTTTTGTTCTTGAGGACATGGGAGAAGTCTTGTCATAAGTAATCATGTGAATTTGGTATTCGTTCGATATTTTGATGATATGTATGTTGTTGATTCCCTTAGTGGTGTTATGTGAACGTCGACTACATGACACTTCACCATATTTGGCCTAAGGGAATTCATTGTGGAGTAGTTATTAGATGATGGGCTGCTAGAGTGACAGAAGCTTAAACCATATAGTTTATGCGCTATTCCGTAAGGGGCTGATTTGGATCCATATGTTTAATGCTATGGTTAGATTTTATCTTAATTCTTCTTTTGTAGTTGAGGATGCTTGCAATAGGGGTTAATAATAAGTGGGAGGCTTGTTCAAGTAAGAAGAGCACCCAAGCATCGGTCCACCCACATATCAAATTATCAAAGTAGCGGACGCGAATGAAACAAACATGATGAAAGTGACTAGATGAAATTCCCGTGTGTCCTCAAGAACGCTTTGCTTATTATAATAGACCGTTCCGGCCCATCCTTTTCTACAAAAAGTATTGGTCTACCTTGCTGCACTTTTGTTACCGTTGCTATTATTTGCTCGTTACAAATTACTTTGCTATCAAACTATCTGTTACCGACAATTTCAATGCCTGCAGAAAATACCTAGCTGAAAACCGCATGTCATTTCCTTCTACTCCTCGTTGGGTTTAACACTTTTACTTTTCGAAAGGACTGTGATAGATACCCTATACTTGTGGGTCATCAGCTTGCTCCTTGTCCACCTCGGGGACGCATGGCGGCCATCCACCTACCTCCATGATGTCTACTACACAACTTATTCTTGTAGACTTGTGTTGGGCCTCCAAGCGTAAAGTTTTGTAGGACAGTAGCAATTTTCCCTCAAGTGGAATACATAAGGTTTATCAATCCGTGGGAGGCGTAGGATGAAGATGGTCTCTCTCAAACAACCCTGCAATCAAATACAAGAAATCTCTTGTGTCCCAAACACACCCGATACAATGCCAAATTGTATAGGTGCACTAGTTCGGCGAAGAGATGGTGATACAAGTGTAGTATGGATAGTAGATATAGGTTTTTGTAACCTGAAAGTAAAAAACAGCAAGGTAGCAAGTAACAAAAGTGAGCACGAACGGTATTGCAATGCTCAGAAACAAGGCCCAGGGTTCATACTTTCACTAGTGCAATCTCTCAACAGTGCTAACATAATTGAATCATATAACAATCCCTCAACATGCGACAAAGAGTCACTCCAAAGTTCTTATCTAGCGGAGAACATAAGATGAAACTGTTGTAGGATACGAAACCACCTCAAAGTTATCTTTTACAATCAATCTATTGAGCCATCCCTATAAGTGTCACAAACAGCCCTAGAGTTCATACAAAAATAACACCATATGATACACATCAACCAATTCTAACGTCACCTAGATACTCCAATGTCACCACAAGTATCCGTGAGTTGATTATTCAATATGCATCAAGCAACTTCAGATTCATAATATTCAATCTGACACAAAGAACTTCAAAGAGTGCCCCAAGATTTTTACCGGAGAAAGTAGGATGAAAACATGCATCAACCCCTATGCATAGATTACCCCAATGTCACCTCGGGAATCCGGGAGTTGAGTGCCAAAACATACATCAAATGAATCAATATAATACCCCATTGTCACCACATGTATTCATATGCTAGACATACATCAAGTGTTCTCAAATCCATAAAAGTATTCAATCCGGTACTAGTGAAACCTCAAAAGTAAAAACCCAATTCATCACAACATGATAGAGAGGGAGAAACACCATATGATCCAACTATATTAACAAAGCTCATGGTACATCAAGATCGTGCCAAATCAAGAACACGAGAGAGAGAGAGAGAGAGAGATCAAACACATAGCTACTGGTACATACCCTCAGCCCCGAGGGTCAACTACTCCCTCCTCAACCGCCGGGATGATGAAGATGGCCTCTCGTGATGATTTCCCCCTCCGGCAGGGTGCCAGAGAAGGCCTCTAGATGAGATCGCTTCGGTACAAAGGTTTGCGGAGGCAAAGCGGAAGTTCTAGGTTTCTTTCTAGGTTTTTTGGTATTTATAGGAATTTTTGGTGCCAGTCTCACGTCTAGGGGGCCCACGAGGGAGCGACAAGCCTGCCTTGCACGCCCTGGGGGGTGGCCGCGCCTCCCAGGAATTTTCGCTTCCTCGTGAGGCTTCTGGTCCTTCCTCGAATCTTCGGGGGTCTCTTTTGGTCCACAAAAAATCTCCGTAAATTTTCAGCACATTCCGAGAACTTTTATTTCTGCCCAAAAAACAACACCATGGTAGTTCTACTAAAAACAACGTCAGTCCGGGTTAATTCTAGCCAAATCTTTCCAAAACCATATAAAATTGTTGTAAACATGGCATGAATACTTCATAAATTATAGATACGTTGGAGACATATCAGCATCCCCAAGCTTAATTCTTGCTCGTCCTCGAGTAGGTAAATGATGAAAGAAATAATTTATGAAGTGTGAATGCTAGCATAGTGCATAAGTTTGATCAATGATAATTTCAATTACTTTTTCTAGCACCATAACAACAACTTTTTCTCATAAAACTCATCATGATAAAGTAGCAATCAATTCACATGTTATGGTGCAAACAATGCATTCACTTGAAACTTAACAACCTATGTTCTTAGTCACCAAACAATTGCAATTCAACTTATTTTCAACAAATTAGTCTAAGTAAGAGCTCCACGTACTCAATTATCATATAGTCTTCTATGATTGCTAGTACTCAAAGCATATTTTTAGAACAAATGGCATCCATCAAACACAGAGAAAGATAGGGGCGTAATGTTTCGCCTCCCAACTTATTTATCATAGAGATAATTGTCAACAATAATAATTCATGATCAAATATATTTGAATGGACATATATGCCTGGATCTTTCCCCACCACATGATGCTTGCCAAATAAAGAATAATTGAGCTTGAAATGAGAAGGAATATATTGACTCTTGCATGAAAGTAAAAATTGAAAAGTAAAAGATAAGCCCTTCGCAGAGGGAAGCATGGATTTGTAGAGGTGCCAGAGCTCATTGCTTAAAACAGAGATGAATATAATTTTGAGAGGCATGCCTTTCCTGTCAATGTAACGACCGAGAGTTCTCAATATCTTCCATGCTAAACTCATTATAGGCGGTTCCCAAGTGGAAAGGTAAATTTTACTCCCCCTCAACCATTCAAACACAAGCCATGGCTAGCCGAATCCTTAGGTGCCCTCCATAGAATCAACTTTCTGGGGGAGTTTGTTTCATTATTTTTTGTATTGATCGTGGGACTGGGCATCCCAATTACCAGCCTCTCCCGTGCAATGACAAGTGAATAAACACCCATCGTGAGAATAACCCGCTTAGCATGGAAGATACTGATCACCCCGTGTCACTCCATGAGCGGTACGGGCACACAAAACAGATTCTTATTTGAAGATTTAGAGATGGCACACACAAATTTACTTGGAACGGCGAGGTAATACCGTATATAGGTAGATATGATGGACACTCATGGAAGAAACTTGGCTCATGGATTTTGGATGCACAAGCAATATTCCCGCTTAGTACAAAAATTTCGCTAGCAAAAGATTCTAAACAAGCACCACATGTTGGAGGATCCGTAACAATATAACTTCGATGAAAATATACCCAACCATAACTCATTACGTTGTCTTCCTTGTCCAACTTCAACTAATTTGCTCAAGTTTGAAAATAATTAATGGGTATTCACAATCATAAAAGACGTCCAAGATATATATTTGTATGTGAAATTTCTCTTCCATATACTAATCATTCATGAATTGCTTGTATGACCAAAATTGTGATTGTCAAACTTCAATAGATTTTACTTTCTAAACCAAAAGTGGAACTACTACTAGTCATGGTACAAGCGTATGAAGCACTTATAATTTTAGATTTATGATATTCAGTTCATTCAACAATTTACTCATAGGATATAAGTGAGGGCACAAGAGTAAATGCCAAACTACTCCAAAAACATATAAGTGAAGATCAATGAGTAGTCAAACAATTAAGTAGCTATGTGAGGACTCTCTCTCATTTAAAATTTTCAGATCTTAAGTATTTTATTCAAACAGCAAGCAAATATAAAATGGCACTCCAAGAATAGCACATCTCATGCAAAGAAGCAAAAACTTAGGCTCAACTGATACTAACCGATAATTGTTGATGAAGAAAGGTGGGATGCCTACCGGGGCATCCCCAAGCTTAGGTGCTTGAGACTTCTTGAAATATTAACTTGGGATGCCTTGGGCATCCCCAAGCTTGAGCTTTTGTGTCTCCTTAATTCCTCTCATATCATGGTTTCCCTAAATCTCAAAAACTTCATCCACATAAAACTCAACAAGAACTCATGAGATAAGTTTGTATAAATCAATGCAAAACCTTATCATTCTCTACTATAGAAAATGATTCTATTTGAGGATAGGAGTATTAAATATGCAAAACATATGCAAACAATGCAAACATAACAACAATTTGTCTAAACAGGACAGTTTGTAAAGGATGGAAGAAGATTCATACTTCTTTAACTCCAAAAATTCTGAAAATTTACCACACTGTAGAAAATTTTGTTTTAGCTTATTGTGTAAAAATTTCAAGATTTTATCATGTTCTTACTTTCCTGAAGAATTTAGACAATAATAGAAAATTTTCTGTTTTCAAACAGCAACATATAGACTTGCAAAATAAGCATGGTAAAGGCTATACTTGACACTTTTATTGAAACAAAAGCTATAGAACATGATTACTACAGTAACTTAATCATGTGAACACACAAAAACAGTAGGGGTAAATGTTGGGTTGTCTCCCAACAAGCGCTTTTCTTTAATGCCTTTTTAGCTAGGCATAATGATTTCAATGATGCTCACATGAAAGTAAAGAATTGAAACACAATGGGAGCATCATGAATCATATGTTCCTCTCTCATAATAAGTTTTAGTAGCATCATGAATGAATTCAAATATATAGCTATCACATAAAGCATTCTTTTCATGATCCATAAGCATAGAGATTTTATTACTCTCCACATAAGCAAATTTCTTCTCATTCAAAATAGTGGGAGCAAGCTCAACAAAATAACTATCATGTGATACTTGATTGGCACAATCCAATTAAACATTAAAATCATGATGACAAGCTTCAAGGTTATCATTATTCTTTAGAGTATACATTTCATCACAATAATCATCATAGATAGCAACTTTGTTCTCATAATCAATTGAAACCTCTTCCAAAATAGTGGATTCATCATTAAATAGAGTCATGACCACACCAAATCCACTTTTATCATTATAATAACAAGATTCAACACCCTCCAAAATAGTGGGATCATTACTTAGATTTGACACTCTTCCAAACCCACATTCATAAATATTGCAATCATCATAATTAGGAGGCATGCAATCATCATAACAAATTTGCACATCAAAACTTGGGGGAATAAAAATATCATCTTCATCAAACATAGCATCCCCAAGCTTATGGCTTTGCATATCACTAGCAACATGGATATTCAAAGAATTCATACTAGCAACATTCCAATCATGCTTATCATTCAAAGATTTTATGCCAAACATTTTATTGAATTCTTCTTCTATCAATTGAGCACAATTTTCTACTCCATCATTTTCATGAAAGAGATTATAAAGACGAATAATATGAGGCAACCTCACTTCCATTTATTTTTGTGTAGATTTATTTTATAAACCAAACTAGAAATAAACACGAAACTAAAAGATTCAATTGCAAGATCTAAAGATATACCTTCAAGCAATCACCTCCCCGGCAACGGCACTAGAAAAGAGCTTGATATCTACTACACAACTTATTCTTGTAGACTCGTGTTGGGCCACCAAACGCAGAGTTCTGTATGATGGTAGCAATTTTCCCTCAAGTGGATGACCTAAGGTTTATAAATCTGTGGGAGGCGTAGGATGAAGATGGTCTCTCTCAAACAACCCTGCAATCAAATACAAAAAATCTCTTGTGTCCCAAACACACCCGATACAATGCCAAATTGTATAGGTGCACTAGTTCGGCAAAGAGATGGTGATACAAGTGTAGTATGGATAGTAGATATAGGTTTTTGTAATCTGAAAATAAAAAACAGCAAGGTAGCAAGTAACAAAAGTGAGCACAAACGGTATTGCAATGCTTAGAAATAAGGCATAGGGTTCATACTTCCACTAGTGCAATCTCTCAACAGTGCTAACATAATTGAATCATATAACAATCCCTCAACGTGAGACAAAGAGTCACTCCAAAGTTCTATCTAGCGGAGAACATAAGATGAAACTGTTGTAGGGTATGAAACCACCTCAAAGTTATCTTTTCCAATCAATCTATTGAGCCATCCCTATAAGTGTCACAAACAACCCTAGAGTTCGTACTAAAATAACATCATATGATACACATCAACCAACTCTAATGTTACCTAGATACTCCAATTTCACTACAAGTATCTGTGATTTGATTATTCGATATGCATCAAACAACTTCAGATTCATAATATTCAATCGGACACAAAGAACTTCAAAGAGTACCCCAAGATTTCTACCGAAGAAAGTTGGACGAAAACGTGCATCAACCCCTATGCTCAGATTACCCCAATGTCACCTCGGGAATCCACGAGTTGAGTGCCAAAACGTACATCAAGTGAATCAATATAATACCCCATTGTCACCACGGGTATTCGTATGCAAGACATACATCAAGTGTTCTCAAATCCATAAAAGTATTCAATCTGGTAATAGTGAAACCTCAAAGGTAAAAACTCAATTCATCACAACATGATAGAGAGGGAGAAACACCATATGATCCAACTATATTAACAAAGCTCGCGGTATATCAAGATCGTGCCAAATCAAGAACAAGAGAGAGAGAGAGAGAGAGATCAAACACATAGCTACTGGTACATACCCTCAGCCTCGAGGGTGAACTACTCCCTCCTCGTCACGGAGACCATCGGGATGATGAAGATGGCCTCTGGTGATGATTTACCCCTCCGGCAGGGTGCCAGAGAAGGCCTCCAGATGAGATCGCTTCGGTATAGAGGCTTGCGGAAACGAAGCGGAAGTCCTAGGTTTCTTTCTTGGGTTTTTGGTATTTATAGGAGTTTTTGGCGTCGGTCTCACGTCAAGGGTGCCCACGAGGGAGCGACAAGCCTGCCTCGTGCGCCCTGGGGGTGGCCGTGCCTCCCAGGACTTGTCGCTTCCTCGTGAGGCTTCTGGTCCTTCCTTGAAGCTTCGGGGTGTCTTTTGGTCCAGAAAAAATCACTGTAAAGTTTCAGCCCATTCCGAGAACTTTTATTTTTGCACAAAAAACAACATCACAGTAGTTCTGCTGAAGACAGCGTCAGTCCGGGTTAGTTATGATAAAATCATACCAAAACCATATAAAATTGTTGTAAACATGGCATGAATACTTCATAAATTAGAAATACGTTGGAGACGTATCACTCCACCGCCCAAAATAAATGCACATGCGCGGTGGGCCCCGGCTGTCAGCCACCCAGTTGGTAGGTCGTCGTCCTTCTTAATGTGGAAGCCGTGGACCGGCCAGTCCACAGCTTCCACTTCCAAGCCCGCCTGCCTCCTCGACCCCTAACACTAGCTAGCAAACCCTAGCCGTCGTCGTCACATCCCTCTCATCCAACTCCTCGCCGGCGCCATGGGCTGACATTGGATCAGCAAGGGGGAAGCCCAACCATGAGGCCGGCTCCTCCTCTGGTCGCCGCCGCTCCATCAGGTCCGCGCCGCCCACACCACCTGCTCCGGCCGCATTTCACATCGCGCTGCCGGCGGCCCCATGGCACAATAGGTCGTACGTCTCCGCCAACATCTCTCAACGCTACTGGGAGATGGCGACGCCACTCCCATGGGGAGATGCCCATGTCCCCAACAATTGGCATCTCTCTGCGGATCGCATGCCAATCCCACCAGTGCCGGTGAGCGACCACGCCCGCCGCGAGGAGATCGACCGACGCCGCGCCCGCCTGCCACCGGATCTGCTCTATGACCGCAGGTACGCCATTGATTTGCCTATGGGATACGTGGCTCCGCGACAAGCACGACCGGTGGCGGCAATCCTTTTTTTGTCGGTCGTCCTCCAAGCCCGCGTAGCTCGCGTCCTGCTCATACTGACAGCCCACTCCAAACACGTGGGTGTAGGCGTGTGCGCAGCCTCACACTGACACCATCCCCGTCGCCGTCCCCGCCACCGCCACCTCCCACGACCGAGGAGGAGGAGGCCGAGCTCATGAGGCAGGTCATGGAGGACTCCATGATCACCCACGATGAGTTCCAATGGGAGGGCCTCGAAACCGAGTTGCCCCTCTCTCGGCCGGCGACATGGCCATCCCGGAGCTGGACATGGCCGTCAAGGAGGAGGTGCAGGAGGAGCCGCCCATTACCACGTGGAACCAGTGTCTGGTGGGCCAGCAGTGGAGCTTGTCATCCACGGCGCCGAAAATGGCCGACTCGGTGGGTGTCGGGCCATGGTCACCCACGCTGCCATGGTCACCAGAGCAGGAGCCACGAGAGGAGGTGGTGCAAACGCCGCAGGTGCCGCAGGTGCCTTCGGTCTGGCAGGGGCCGCCAGCCCACCTTTAGTAGCCACCTCCATACGTCAACCTCACCGACGACTCATGTCTACTACGCAACTTTATTCTTGTAGACTCGTGTTGGGCCTCCAAGTGCAGAGTTTTGTAGGACAACAGCAGTTTTCTCTCAAGTGGATGACCTAAGGTTTATCAATCCATGGGAGGCGTAGGATGAAGATGGTCTCTCTCAAACAACCCTGCAACCAAATAACAAAGAGTCTCTTGTGTCCCCCAACACACCAAATACAATGGTAATTTGTATAGGTGCACTAGTTCGGTGGAGAGATGGTGATACAAGTGTAATATTGATAGTAGATATTGATTTTTGTAATAGTAACAATAAAAAACAGCTAGGTAGCAATTAACAAAAGTGAGCACAAACGGTATTGCAATGCTTGGAAATGAGGCCTAGGGTCCGTACTTTCGCTAGTGCAATCTCTCAACAATGCTAATATAATTGGATCACATAACCATCCCTCAACGTGCAACGAAGAATCACGCCAAAGTTCCTATCTAGCGGAGAACATAAGAAGAAATTGTTTGTAGGGTACAAAACCACCTTAAAGTTATTCTTTCTGTTCGATCTATTCCAGAGTTCGTACTAAAATAACACCAAGTTATTCTTTCCGATCGATCTATCCAAGAGTTCGTACTAAAATAACACCATATGATACGCATCAACCAACTCTAATGTCACCTAGATACTCCAATGTCACCACAAGTATCCATGAGTTAATTATATGATACGCATCAAACAATTTCAGATTCATAATACTCAATCCAACACAAAGAACCTCAAAGAGTGCCCCAAGATTTCTACCAAAGAAACAAGGACGAAAACGTGCATCAACATCTATGCATAGATTACCCCAATGTCACCTCGGGAATCCGTGAGTTGAGTGCTAAAACATATATCAAGTGAATCAAAATAATACCCCATTGTCACCACGGGTATCATATGCTAGACATATATCAAGTGCTCTCAAATCCATAAAAGTATACAATCCGATAAAACGAAATCTCAAAGGGAAAACTCAATTCATCACAACAAGATAGAGAGGGGAAAACACCATATGATCCAACTATATTAAGAAAGCTCGCGATACATCAAGATCGTGCCATCTCAAGAACACGAGAGAGAGAGAGATTAAACACATAGCTACTGATACAAACCCTCAGCCCCGAGGGTGGGCTACTACCTCCTCATCATGGTGGCCGCCGGGATGATGAAGATGGCCACCGGTGATGATTTCCCCCCGACAGGGTGTCGGAACGGGGTCTAGATTGGTTTTTCATGGCTACAGAGGCTTGCGGCGGCAGAACTTCTGATCTAGGGTTATTTCTGGGGGTTTCTGTATTTATAGGAATTTTTGGCGTTAGTTTCACGCTAAGATGGGCCTCGAGGTGAGCACAACCCACCAGGCCTCGGGTTGGGCTCCAGGCGCGCCCTGGTGGGTTGTGCACACCTCGTGGCTCTTCTGGCCCTCCCACAAAGCTTCTAGTGCCTCTTTTGTTCCAAAAAATCATCAAAAAAATTTAGCTCATTTGGAGAACTTTCATTTCTGCACAAAAAACAACACCACGGTAGTTCTGCTGAAAACAGCGTCAGTCCGGGTTAGTTCCATGCAAATCATACCAAAACCATATAAAATTGATGTAAACATGGCATGAATACTTCATAAATTATTGATACGTTGGAGACATATCAGCATCCCCAAGCTTAATTCCTACTCGTCCTCGAGTAGGTAAATGATAAAACAAATAATTTATGAAGTGTGAATGCTTGCATAGTGCATAAGTTTGATCAATGCTAATTTCAATCACTTTTCCTAGCATCCTAACATCAACTCTTTCTCATAAAACTTATCAGGAAAAAGTAGCAATTGAAAACGGAATTTTTTGATGTGGAATGCTACCTATCATATTCATCATATACTCTTTTCCTTTGTAGCATGGACATTTGGACTTGAATGATTCAAAGCAATAATCTATAATTTGACATGAGGACATCAATACTCAAGCATATCAACAAGCAACCGTGTCTTTCAAAATATCAACACTAAAGAAAGCAATCCCTAGCCCATTATGCTCAATCATTGATCCATTCATGAAACACACTCAAATATTGGCTATGCCCAATGCATAAGTATGATAATAGTGTTCCCTAGTTAGTGTTTTATAAGAGAAGATGGAGACTCAATAAAAATAAAAATTGCATAAAGTAAATAGATAGGCCCTTCGCAGAGGGAAGCAGAGATTTGTAGAGGTGCCAGAGCTCAAAGCTTAAATTGAGAGATAAAAATATTTGAGAGGCATACTTTTCCCGTCAACGAAAATGACCGAGTAATTCGCAACACTTTCCATGCTAGATATATCATAGGCGGTTCCCAAACATAAAATAAACTTTACTCCTTTTCCACTATACTTTCACACTCCACGACTAGCCGTATCCACGGGTGCCGTCCATACCAACACTTTCCAAGGAATTTATTATTTGACAACATAAAGTAAATTTCTTTTTCATTTCAGGACTGGGCATCCCTATTACCGCCGTACTCTCGTGCAATGACAAGTGAATAAACACTCATCTTGAGAATAACACATCTAGCATGGAAAATATTGGCCACCCCTACCACTTCATGAGCGGTACGATCACACTAAAAGGAAATTCATTTCGAAAATTAGAGATGGCACATACAAATTTACTTAGAACGGCATGGAAATACCTCATATAGGTAGGTATGGTGGACTCATGTGGCAAAACTAGGTTTAAGGATTTTGGATGCACAATTAGTATTCCCACTTAGTACAAATGGAGGCTAGCAAATAGATTGAGAAGCAACCAACCAAGAAACAAAAATTCACATAAACGAGCATTGAGCATAACTAACACCGAACAATGCACCACAAGTAGGATGTAATTTCATTGCATAACTATTGACTTTTGTGCTTGCATAGGGAATCACAAACCTTAACACCAATATTCTTACTAAAGCACAATTACTCACCGACATGACTCACATATTATTATCTCCATATCGTAAAACTATTGCAAGGAATCAAACTTATCATATCCAATGATCCACATGAAAGTTTTTATTATATACTTCTTGAATATTCATCATATTAGGACCAAATTTATATCTTGTGCAAATTTCATCACTATTATCAACTCTCAAAATAATATAAGTGAAGCATGAGAGTGTTCGACAAACTACTCCAAAAAGATATAAGTGAAGATCAAATGAGTAGTTAAGTAAATAGGTAGCTATGCGAGGACTCTCTCTTATTTAAATGTTTTAGATCAAAGTATTTTATTAAAACAGCAATCAAAACAAAATAAAATGAAATTCTAAAAATAGCACACATCATGTGAAGAAGCAAAAACTTAGGTTCAACCGAGGCTAACCGATAATTGTTGATGAAGAAAGGTGGGATGCCTACCAGGGCATCCCCAAGCTTAGATGCTTGAGACTTCTTGGAATATTAACTTGGGATGCCTTGGGCATCCCCAAGATTGATCTCTTGTGTCTTCTTCATTCTTCTCATAACACGGTTTCGCTAATTCTTAAAAACTTCATCCACACAAAACTCAACAAGAACTCGTGAGATAAGTTAGTATAAATCAATGCAACACCTTATCATTATCTACTGTAGAAAATCATTAAAATTATAATTTAACATTGCATACTAAATGCCTCTGTATATTTAATACTCCTATCCTCAAATAGAATCATTATACAAGCAAACATATGCAAACAATGCAATCATAACAGCAATCTGTCTAAACAGAACAGTCTATAAAGGATGAAGAAGGATCCATACTTATTTAACTTAAAAAAATCTGAAAAATTACCACACTGTAGAAAATTTATCATAGCGTATTGTTCAAAAAATTTCAACATTTTATCAGATTCTAACTTTTCTAGAGAATTCACGCAATAGTGTGCAACTTTCTGTATTGAAACAACAACTCATATACTTGCGAAATAAGCATGGTGAAGTCTATCCTTGACACTTTTATTGAAATAAAAGATACAAAACATTATTCTAAATAACAGCAAGCAAATCCTAATAAAATAAAATGACGCTCCAAGCAAAACACATATCATGTGACGAATAAAAATATAGCTCCGAGTGAGGTTACCGATAATGTTGAAGACGAAAGAGGGGATGCCTTCCGGGGCATCCCCAAGCATGGCTGCTTGGATATTCCTTGAATATTACCTTGGGGATTCCTTGGGAATCCCCAAGCTTAGTTTCTTGCCACTCCTTATATTCCTCATATCGATATCTCACCCAAAACTTGAGAACTTCAATCACACAAAACTTAACGGAACTTTGTGAGATAGGTTAGTATGATAAAGAACAAACCATTCACTTTGGTACTGCCAAAGACAAGATTCATAATTGTTCTCACATAATGCCTACTGTACCTTATCATTTACACAATTTATATCACTTAATATAAGCTATGGAAACAATAAAACAAGCAAACTATGCATTGAAAGCAAAAGCTGTCAAAAACAGAATAGTCTGTAATTATCTGGACAATGACCATACTTATGCAACTCTAAAAATTCTGCAAAATTAGGACAACGTAGGGAATTTGTATACCAATCATCTGTAAAAATGTAAGATCAAAATCACGCTCCAGTGAATTTTAGAAATTCCTGGATTGGGCGCAAAAGTTTCTGTTTTTGCACAGAATCAAGTCAACTATCATCCACACTATCCCAAAGGTTTTACTTGACACTTTATTGAAACAAAAGTTATAAAACATGTTACTACAGTAGCTTAATCATGTGAACACAAAAAAACAGTAGGTAAAAATGTTGGGTTGTCTCCCAAGAAGCGCTTTTCTTTTATGCCTTTTAAGCTAGGCATGATGATTTCAATGATGCTCGCATAAAAGTAAAGAATTCAACATAAAGAGAGCATCATGAATCACAAGTTCCTCTCTCATAATAATTTTCAGTAGCATCATGAATGGATTCATCAATATAACTATCACACCAAGCATTCCTTTCATGATCCACAAGCATAGTATTTTTATTACTCTCCACATAAGTGATTTTATTCTCATTCATAATAGTGGGAGTATCATATGAAACTTGAATACTATAAATTATTTCCACATTAAAAGAGTAAGGTTCAGTAAAAGGATATTCAAAATTATAACAATAATTATCACTACTTTTTATAACATAAGTATCATCACGATAATCATCATAAATAGCAACTTTGTTCTCATCATAGTCAATTGAAACCTCTTCCAAAACAGTGGAATAATTACTAAATAAAGTCATGATCTCTCCAAATCCACTTTTATCATTATTCCAATCATCATAAATAGGAGGCATGCAATCATCATAACAAATTTTATCATTCAAAGTAGGGGGGCTAAAAAGATCATCTTCGTTAAGCATAGCATCCCCAAGCTTGGGACAAACATTAATTGCAGCAAATAAATTCTCAAACATGTCATTCTCATCAAACATAGCATCCCCAAGCTTGTGGCTTGGCATATCATAAGAATAATCACTCTCACCATTAATAGTATGGATAGCACCAATAGTATAACAATTATTATCATCATAATTTCCCAAGTTCGTGCCAAAAAGATTTTTGAGATTATAAGAGGTATCATTATCTTCCCAATCATACTCATCACAACAAGCAATAGGCATAACAAAATCATCATCAAGTGTATCATCTTCCACAATTATTTTTGATTCATCTTCATGAGGCACAACAATAATAGGAGCAACATCATTTGGGAGGGATACCTTTTTACCTCTACTCTTTCTTCTTTTCCTCTTCTTCACCACATGATATGTGGGTTTAATTAATTTTTCCGAGCTTCTTATTGATGAGATTAGTTGAATAGGGAGCTCCTTCTCGTCACCTATTTCATCATGAGAGACAATAGGAGGGAAAGTAGAAATCTTTACCCTTTCATTAGTATTACTTTTATATTCTATTGGTTTCCCCATCTTTATATAGTTGGCAACATAAGCATTCTCATTGCAATTTACCATGCAAAACATATAGAATTTTTTTAGATTAGTTTCAATGTCGTCCATAAGAATGAATAGTTCAAACCAACTATTTTTATATGTCAAATCTTCACTTCCCAAAAATAGACAAAGCTCATTATAAAGTTCAAGTGTGATAAAGTCATTACAATATTTGGTCATGATTCGATCATGAAAAAGTTTGCATTGGAAATTAAGATGATCAACCTTATTGCAAAGTTCACAACTAATAGGACAAAGAGAACATAATTTTGTAGCAAATTCATCTATCACTTTGAGCAAAAAATTGGTTCTATCATGTTTACACTTCTTACAAAATCTATCATCCCTATAAGACATGTCTTCACAAAGTCTTTCCACTCCACAAAAATTGACATGCTTATAAGAAACATTTTTATTATGACTAGTGCAATCATCATTAGTATTTTGGATATTCAAAGAATTCATACTAACAACATTGCAATCATGCTCATCATTTATGCCAAACATTTTATTGAATTCTTCTTCTATCAATTGATCACAATTTTCCTTTCCATCATTTTCAAAAAAGACATGATAAAGATGAATAATTTGAGGCCACCTCAATTCCATTTTTTTGTAGTTTTCTTTTATAAACCAAACTAGTGATAAAACAAGAAACTAAAAGATTCAATTGCAAGATCTAAAGATATACCTTCAAGCACTCACCTCCCCGGCAACGGCGCCAGAAAAGAGATTGATGCCTACTACACAACTTTATTCTTGTAGACTCGTGTGGGGCCTCCAAGCGCAGAGTTTTGTAGGACAGTAGCAATTTCCCCTCAAGTTGATGACCTAAGGTTTATCAATCCGTGGGAGGCGTAGGATGAAGATGGTCTCTCTCAAATAACCCTGCAACCAAATAACAAAGAGTCTCTTGTGTCCCCAACACACCAAATACAATGGTAATTTGTATAGGTGCACTAGTTCGGTGAAGAGATGGTGATAAAAGTGTAATATGGATAGTAGATATTGATTTTTGTAATAGTAACAATAAAAAATAGCAAGGTAGCAAGTAACAAAAGCGAGCACAAACGGTATTGCAATGCTTTGAAATGAGGCCTAGGGTCCGTACTTTCGCTAGTGCAATCTCTCAACAATGCTAATATAATTGGATCACATAACCATCCCTCAACGTGCAATGAAGAATCACTCCAAAGTTCCTATCTAGCGGAGAACATAAGAAGAATTTGTTTGTAGGGTATGAAACCACCTTAAAGTTATTCTTTCCATTCGATCTATTCAAGAGTTCGTACTAAAATAACACCAAGTTATTCTTTCCGATCGATCTATCCAAGAGTTCGTACTAAAATAACACCATATGATACGCATCAACCAACTCTAATGTCACCTAGATACTCCAATGTCACCACAAGTATCCATGAGTTAATTATACTATACGCATCAAACAATTTCAAAATCATAATACTCAATCCAACACAAAGAACCTCAAAGAGTGCCCCAAGATTTCTACGGGATAAACAAGGACGAAAATGTGCATCAACCCCTATGCATAGATTACCCCAATGTCACCTCGGGAATCCGCGAGTTGAGTGCCAAAACATATATCAAGTGAATCAAAATAATACCCCATTGTCACCACGGGTATTCATATGCAAGACATATATCAAGTGCTCTCAAATCCATAAAAGTATTCAATCCGATAAAACGAAATCTCAAAGGGAAAACTCAATTCATCACAACAAGATAGAGAGGAGAAAACACCATATGATCCAACTATATTAAGAAAGCCCGCGATACATCAAGATCGTCTCATCTCAAGAACATGAGAGAGAGAGATTAAACACATAGCTACTGGTACAAACAATCAGCCCCGAGGATGTACTACTCCCTCCTCATCATGGTGGCCACCGGGATGATGAATATGGCCACCGGTGATGATTTCCCCTTCCGGCAGGATGCCGGAATGAGGTCTAGATTGGTTTTTCGTGGCTACAAAGGCTTGCAGCAGTGGAACTTCTAATCTAGGGCTATTTCTAGGGGTTTCTGTATTTATAGGAATTTTTGGCGTTGGTTTCACGCGAAGATGGGCCTCGAGGTCAGCACAACCCACCAGGCCTCGGGTTGGGTTCCAGGCGCGCCCTGGTGGGTTGTGCCCACCTTGTCACTCTTATTGCCCTCCCATGAAGCTTCTAGTGCCTCTTTTGTTCCAAAAAAAAATCTTCAAAAATTTTCAGCTCATTTGAAGAACTTTCATTTCTGCACAAAAAATAACACCACGGTAGTTCTGTTGAAAACATCGTCAGTCCGGGTTCGTTCCATGCAAATCATACCAAAATCATATAAAATTGTTGTAAACATGGCATGAATACTTCATAAATTATAGATACGATGGAGATGTATCAGCGACGACGATGAGTAGGACGGCGGCTCTTGAAGACGACGGTGGCCTCAGCGGCGACGGGCCTTATCTAATTTAATTTATGTCAAGTTTTAGTTTAATCAAAAACTGTGTTGAACTTGGCTATCGTTGACGTGTGGACATTTTAATACTTATATTTATGTTTTTATATTATTTACAACATTTATTTGGTTTTTTGTGGCAAAATTCAAGTCCAAATACACGGACAGTTTGAGATGCGGCGGACCAGTTGGGCGGACTAATGGCCGCACGACCGTAAGCGGACGGGCGTATCCATTTTTCTTCCCCAAATAGATGAAATCCGGACAAAACCAACATCCGCGTTGGAGTTGCCTTGACAGGCGAGGTAGGAGCGATAGAGATCCAACATGCTCAATTGCCTATAATTTTTACTAAATGACCCCTCAGCCACCTTATTTCGCTCACTGATCCCCCCCCCCAAAAAAAATATTTCGTTGCCTGACCCCCCCATTCGCGCCATGCCGTAAAGCGCCACACTTACATGTCATCGCGCCGCACGCCAAGGCGCCTTTGACCGGTCACGGTCCACGGTCATCGGTCACGCCGCCAGCGTGGCACCGGCCTGATGTGCCATGTTTTAAGGCGCGACACATGTTAGAATATATGGGCTTCTTTTAGTGCCCAGAAACATCGTGTTAGTACGTCCACCTTCCAGCTCAGATGTTCTGATGTAAGGCTGAAACACTTAGCTTGTTGGCATCTGCACATGAATATGAACACATCAACCAATATGGCGTCTCCAGCCAATGACATGACTTCAATTTTGGCGTTTCAACGTTGTAAGTACACCCTTGTGTATGGCGTGGTTGTACACCGCCTTCGCGGCCTTTCAAGTTGGCACTATAGTACCTTGAACCGCCTGCATACTTAGCATGTCAGGCCTTGTATGGTGCCGCCTTAGAGTTAGGCGTGTCATGTCAGATAGGGTGGTTATGCCATTTGTCATGCCGTCGGATGACGTGTCCTTTTTAGGGCACCTTGGAATTTGTCCATTTGAGCTCTGCTCGCCCCACCCACCTTCCCCCCGAAGCAAGTCGTCCCCTCCACAGAGCCACACTCGCGGTTCACCCAACCTCGTCGGCTCCTCCGGGTGTTCCCCACAGAAGCGGCGGCCCCATTCGAGTAAGGCTTGCTACCGGCGGCAGGCCCCTCTTCCCTACGGCCCCTCTTACCAACGTCGACCCCAACCCCAAATCCACGGTGATCAGATAGTCCGAGGGTGGAGACGGCGCAGAAGCTTCCAGATCTGGGCAAACCAGCAGGTAATCTTGTTACGAATCAACCTTAGAGGATGTATATCAGTTGTTCATTAGGTAATAGGAGGGTGGTAGCCAGTGGGAATCGTTTCTTGTATGCCGAACCTGTTACTGGGTTAATGTTGGCTATATTGCCTTTTTATGTAGGATGGCGTATCATAACGTAGTCCATTTACATTTACATCATGACGGTGTTCTTAACATCCAATCTGGCAGCACCGGTGTGGAGTTTGTGAACACCCAAAGCCGTGCATTATGTTTTCCAAAGGATCCAACTCTTGTTGAACTTGCTGATAAGGTGAGGCAAGTGATGGATGTCGATGGAGGTTCTGTAGTAAGGCTAGAAGGAACATATGACGTCGGCACAGGCCCTCAGTCGTTCTGCACCATGATCCCCTTAGCCGAGGATTATGCTTGGGAAAACTACAAGGCAATGGTTTGTGAATCTTGCATGAAGATCCTTGTTATATATGCAGTGGTTGAGGCAGGTTAGAACCTCTCAGACATAGACCTCAATCGCATGCCTCAAGGCTGGGATGGTTACGGCCATAGGCCAGGTGTAGGCGGCCATAGTGTACCTAGTCACTGTGTCCTTAGTCCAGAGATCTACGATACCATGACCGGCAGTCAGCCAACGGCAGAAGTTAGCACCCCTGTAACACAAGAGTTTGTAGAATCTGAGGAAAATGGTGTTGGTGGTTTGATCTGAACAACGATGTGGCGACCGAGGACGAGAGTGATGTAGTTTCACCAGAAAGGACTCAGTTGGATGTGGATGCAGAGAGGTGGATGGAGAGGATGAGGATGCAGAGGAGGTGGAAGCAGAGGAGGTTGAGGAAGATGATGAAGAGGAAGAGCCATTGTTTGAAACAATGGCCCCGGAGCTTCCTCTGATAGAAATATCAACTGAGTTACGCGCAGAGGAAACAACCTTTGCATCAGACAATCTTAACGAGGCAACTTATGATTCTCAGGAAGAGGGAGAGGAAGATGTCGAGCGGGAATACCTGAGGAGACATGTAGAGAACTCGGATGACAATTGCCCCGCTGATGAATTCGAGTTCAATTTGTTGGAAAGGATAGTCTTCCGCACTCTATACCAGAGAGACATGAGCACACATGAGTTTAGAGATTTGACCGGCGCTAACCAAGTAGTTGTGACAGAGGAAGATATGTATGATACGGAGGCAGTGGTGGTGCCAAGGCCTCAGACAGCAAAAGAAGAGAAGATAAATCCAAGGTCCAAGCCTTTAATATATCCAGGGCCTGTGTTCAGCTCAATGCTAGACATGAAGATATGGATACAGGAGTATGTAGTGCGACACTATCAGCCTTACATAGTCTGAAAGTCAAACAAAAAAAGCGATTCATGGTGTGGTGTGAGAACAGGGAGCAGGGTTGTCCCTAGAATGTGTGTGCCAGGAAGCGCAACCCGGACGATCGATGGAAGATCATTAGCTGTGTAGGATAGCACAAATGCGGGAGAGACTTCATAGAAGGTCATCACCGGCAGCTAACGTCTAGCTTCATCGGCCAGCGTCTGAAACATGCCATCGCCAAGCAGCCAACGCAGTCCGCGTCACAGCTACAGGATTACATAAGCATGATATTTGAGTACAATGTGAACTATGGAAAGGCCTGGAGGGCTAAGCAGCTGGCTCTAAAGATGGTGTACGGTGACTGGGAGGATTCCTACAGTCTGCTCCCGAAACAACTTCAGGCGACGAAAGCCCGCAATCCAGGAATGGTGTACGAGGTGGAGGGATACCCATGGGGATACCCAGACAAGACCCCAGAGCGGTGGGATAGGAGATTCACCGTGTTTAGGAGGGCATTCTGGGCCTTTGGGGTGTCCATAGAGGCATACCATCACTGCAAGCCAGTTCTTTCTGTTGACGGAACATTTCTGGCCGGCAATGTCCGAGGCGTGCTTCTGGTGGCCATAACCTGTGATGCCGACAATCAGCTCGTGCCCCTTGCTTTCGGTCTCGTCGAACGGGAAGACAATTCCAACTGGGAATGGTTTCTGACTCTTCTCCGGGTGCATGTCCTGGGTGCTGACAGGTCACCATGCATCATATCTGACCGGCACCCTGGTATCATCAACGCAATGCGGGTGCAGTTAGAAGGTTATCCAGATGTGATTCACAGATGGTGCATGAGGCATTTCGTATTGAACTTCTAGTCCAGGGTAAAGAACAAAGACTGCACTGACGCATTGAAGCTTGTGTGCTGTGAATTTCAGCCTTTCATGTTCTAGCAAAGGCTGAATCACCTCTAGAAGTTTGTGTCCAATGATGGCTCGGAGTTCATACAGACACACCTTCCTTTAAAGGAGAAGTGGGCTCGCGCCTTCGACGTAGCGGGTGCTAGGTACGGCCACATGACGAGCAACATGGCTGAGATTTTCAATGTCGTTTTGAAAGGAATAAGGCGGCTTCCAGTAGCCGATGTGCTGACATTCATTTTTGACAAGTGCAATAAGTACTGGATATCACGTTGGTCCACTGTTAGGTGGGCGATCACTGCCGGCCATATGGATGGCAATGGAAACCACAGTGAAAGGCGGTGGCCGTGAAAGGTCAGTGAGCATCTAGAGACACAACAGATCAAGTCTGTGGATCAGTTTGTGAGGAAGTACGATTCGGAGAAACAACATTACCTGGTAGGGCGGTCAGAACAGCGCCGGGCACCCATGGGGCGGTCGGATTCATGAGGTGAACCTTCAGGAATACACCTGCAGCTGCCAGAGGAAGAGTGCTTATCATGAGCCGTGCTCGCATCTGATGGTGGCTTGTAGGAAGCGTTCATTGCATTGGTATGATATGGTTTCACCAAATTACAGCATAGAGGCCATGGAGCGTACCTGGTCCACAATGTTTAAGCCATACCTAGACACCAGTAGGTGGCCCGAATACAGCGGGTACGAGTTCCGTCCCGACCCTGCCCTTGTTATCACCACACGCGGGCGTCGGCAGTCTAAGAGGTTCAAGATGGCCATGGAAAAGGAGAACCGATGCACCGTCTGTCATAAGATCAGACACATAAACAACAAGAAGTTCAGCTGCGAGATGAGGGCGGATGCCATGAGGCAAGCCGCTATTGGCCCAGGGGCCATGGCGGAGGGTGTGTCCGCCCAAGCATCGGGCAACATGTGCATTACCACCTTAGCTAGAGCAGTGCGCCGAGGGACTCGGTGTACAGGTGCTTCGCGTAGAGGCGAGGCCCAGCCACGTGCAAAGTGGCCAGTGTGAAAATAAGAGGTCGTTTCATTGTGGTGTTATTAATTTCTGGTATATGGCATCTATTTAGCTGTGCTAACACGTTGTTATTTGTTCAATGCAGAATGGCGGCCCAAGTCGATGGTCCGCTGGAGCTGCCACCTCCAAACCCTGAGGATTACGTGGACAGGGTGTTAGAGACCTTTTACGATTATTCACACCGCGATCGTAGAATGTTGGAAGGGCATGTACCCGTCTCTTTGTGTCTCATTACGTGCAAGTCGTGTGTGCAAGGTTATATTGTTACCTAACATCTTTTGTTGCTATCATGACGATAGCATCTGAAACCACTTCGTATCCGGTCTCACGACATCGACAACATGACCTATGACGGCCGTTACATAGAGTATTTTCGACAAGCAAGATTGTTGCCCTTCATCACAATGCTGCCCAGAGGCATGCCTGTATTCAACGGCAGTCTGCTATCATGCATGGTGGACCGTTGGAGGCCCAAAACCCATACTTTCCACTTGCCGTGCGGGGAGATGACAATCACATTGCAGGATGTGAACCTCATAACTGGACTATCGGTCAACAGAAAATCGGTGACCGGAATCACCGATCCAGCCCTGTGGAAGGCACGGGTTGAGTGGAACCTTGGTGTGAAGCATGACTCCTTTCCCCCAGGTTGGAAGAAGTTGGCGAGGAAAAAAGTTACAGTATCCATTGACCTAAGTCCGTTGAAGAAGGGGTGTCGAAGGAGTTGAATAATAAAAGGAAGCGGTTCAAGACCAGCGTCTCCTTCATATGGCTGGAAGCAAACTTTGGGAAACGCCCACCTGCAGATGCTTCTGACGAGGTCATCCAAAGGTTCGCAAGGGCGTACGCGCTATACATCCTGGGGGCATGGTATTCACGGACGGTACTGGAGACCACGTCTCTTGGATCTTGATGCAGCTTCTGAGTGACTGGGAGCAAGCTGGGTAGTTCAGCTGGGGATCCGCCGCCCTTGCTTGGTTGTATCATCAGCTATGTGAGGCATGCCGTCGTTCAAAGTACAAGTCAAAGATCGGAGGATGCATTATCCTGTTGCAAGTGTGGACGTGGGCTCATCTTCCCGTCTGTAGACCTATGCCCACAAAAGAACATGATCTGTCTTTGTACGCGTAGTACCATGTCAGCCCGACATACTCTGAAGTATTTCTACGTGCAAAGAATCTAATTGGCAACACGCAGCTATCTTACCAGGTGAACAACAGGCATCTGGACGTGCTGTCGGATTTCGGGCTCCGCAGACCCTGGATAGATTCAAACTCTGGGGTGCGTGCGAAGAACTCAACCTCCCTAGTCTGCCTACTCGCCTATCCCACAGCTTAGCTCGAAGAACTCAAAGGAAAGAGGACCCGGCAGTTTACCCAGGTTCGGGCCACCTTGCGGTGTAAAACCCTACTCCTGCTTTGTGGTGGATTGGCCTCGAGGGGCTAAGGATGAACTAGTACAGTGGAAGAACAACCTCAGGAGGTGTGTTCTTGAGCTGGTGAGGATGAGGGCGGTCTCAATGATCCGTCCATCTGTCCCCCTCTTGGTCTGTCTGTTCGTCTCCCTCTCTTTGTCTCTCTGGTGGTGGCTAGGCCCTATTTATAGTGGCCCTGGTCCTCTTCCCCCAAAATGAAGGCGGGAAGGGATACCACAACGACCAAATTCGAAGGGAGACAACTAGTACATCTTATCCTGACAAAAGTAGTCTTCCCCGCAAAAGCCTCTAGTCGTGACGCCATGGTGGGCTCGGCGATGACCTCCGTCCTGCCGTCCTGGCGGTCTTGGTCTTGTTGCACGAGAATGGAAACCTTTGGCTGATTCTTTGGGACTCCGTGACTGCGCTTGCCTCTTTAGCACCAAAGAGGAAACTGCTGTCCTGCGCCCGCAGGCGCCCGCCTGGCCTTGGTCGTCATGGCTCGCGTCATCCGAACCTCATGAGGTGAGGCTTGCATAGAAATCTCCGCTCCTCAGGAGCCAGCATGAGGAGGCTGCTCCTCCTGGAGGTCTTGGCGTCGTCCGCCTCGCGAGGGTCTTGGGTTGTTGATGCCGAAAGCAGGCCGTACCAGGCGGCCGATGGAGCCACGCCATGGGCCGCAGGCAGGCAAGTCTGGGTACCCCTGTTCCCAGAACGCCGACAGTAGCCCCCAGGCCCCAGGCGCGCTCGAACTTTTCTTCGAGGCGAAGCCAAAGGGCAATGGCGAAGGGCCGCGGGCCCTAACCGCCTACGTCCTCGATCGACGCGTGGCGCTTGATGGGACGTGGGCGTCTCCGCTTCCCCACACGGCCTCGGCAACCGTCCCGGGCTGACAAAAAGGCTGACGCCTGCCGCTGAGCCTTCATTGCCTTTCCCTCGTCTTGCTCCAGATCCCCTTCTTCCTCTGCTCTGCGTGCCTCCAGATCTGCCGAATCCTCTCCTCGAGCCTGCTACCGATGGCCACCGACAAGGTGAAGTCGTCGGCCCCGGCCGCGAGCTCGGCTTCCTGGTTCGAGCCGGCCCTGAGCGCGTCCACCATTGCTGAGGAGAAGCATCTTGCCACCGTGCTCCCACTGACGGCGTGCAGCGGCAACGAGGGAGGGGAGACGGAGCTCCGGGTCGGCTCCGCCAAGCCGGAAACCTTGGCTGAAACCTTTTACCCCTTCTTTCTGCACAGCGTCCTCTCGGGGCTCGTCCCCCCCTTCTCTGATTTCTTCTTCGCCATTATGGGCTCCACGCCCTCCATCTTCATCCCAACTCCGTCCTCCTCCTGTCGATCTTCGCCTTCTACTGCGAGGCATTCGTGGGGGTGATGCCCTCCATTGCGCTATTCCGCCACTTCTTCTACCTCCGAGTAAGCAGCGGCCAGTGCTCCGAGTGCGCCAGCTTCATCGCGGCTCATGGCAGCAACGCGATCTCGAGGGCCAGGAAGAAGGTGGAGGACTTCCGGCACAAGTGGATCTTCATGGACGCCAAGCGCTCCCACGCTCGGCTGGAGCTGCCGACTGCCTTCCCGATAAAGCTGGACCGGTGGGCTCATGAGAAGCTCACCGACCCCCGGGCGGAGCGGTTGCTGGAGAAGATCACGGCTGACCTGGAGGCGGAGAAGCTGACAGGGGCCATGATCGTCAAGGAATTCCTGATGCAGTGCCTAGCTCCGCTCCAGGCGCACTCGCGCCCCCTGTGGAGCTTCAATGGTGCGGAAGACGACCTCCGGCTGCGCCCGGACGACCTGTCTGACAAGGAGATGAGCAAGGCCGTGAGCACCTTGCTCGGGAAGGACCAGGGTGGCCCCCCAGAAGCCCATATCCCGCTGTACCGCCGCAATGACGGGGAGAAGGTGGCCGCTGCCATGCCTGTCTTCGACGAACGGGGGCTCGTGCCGCTGCAGCCCTCCCAGCCCCCTAGCTCCCCGGTGCCGGTGTCCTCCGGCGAGCACTCTGGGGAGAAACAGAAGGAGGGAGACTCGGAGGCGACCTTGGAGGGGGAGGGGGAGACCTCTCCCCCGCGGCAAAGCGATCTCCTCCGCGTCCTTTTCGATGACGACGATGCCGGCAAGCACCCAGTCAGGGAGTCGCCGCGCTCCACCGGGGTTACCACGAGGTCCGGGGACACCCCCCTAAGGAAGCCGAAGCAGGGGACTCCAAAGAAGGGCGGGGCCGCGTCACTTCCTCGGGGCGATGTCTCCACCCTGCCGCCGGCCGCCGCTGCCGCAAATCCGGCCGCCGCGCGCTCATCCACTTATGAGAGCGCGGCGACCCCCGCGCCCAGGAAGCTTGGGGGCGTCGCGCTCCTGGGTAGGAAGAGGGACTACGTCGCCAAGGACCAGTAAGTGTATCACCTTGCCCTTGTTCTTTGCTCTTGGCGCGGTACTCAACATCCTCATCTTGATGGCCAGGCTGACATTGGCGGCGAATAGGAAGAAGGAGGGCGTCGGAGCCGCGGAGGCCAAGCGGCCTGCCTTGGCTGCGACGACCCCGGCACGGGAGGGAGAGACCACCTCGCGTCCTTCTGCGACGGGTTTGGCCTCTCGAGGCTTTGGGGCCCAGCCTCAGGAGAAGTCCGCCTCCGCGGCTGGGCTGGCTCCGGAGGCGTCCGCGTCCATCGCTCCCGCTGGGGGTCCGAGGGCTTCGGAGCCCCCTGTCGTCCTTGCTGCTGCTCCGCCGGCCCAGGTGCCGGTGCCGCCCACTTCCCAGGCCGCCGTGCCGGCAGGCCGCGACTCCTCCACCATGCCCGGCACTTTGGAGGATGCCTTCGCGGCGCTGGACCAGCTCCGAGCTGACCTTCAGGGCGCCGACCGGCGCATGGCAGCGGGGCGTCTGGGGCTGGTCTCGGGGTGGCTTCAGGCCGACTCAACCGTCAAGGCGGCCTGGAGCCAGGCCGAGGCTGCCACCGAGGAGGGCAAGAAGGTGGCCGGCGTGGCCGCGGCCGCTCGTGATGTGGCATTGAAAGACGCAGTGGCCGCCGAGAAGCGCTGCCGCGCGGCGGAGGCCGAGCTGAAAGCCCTCCGTGACGAGCAGGCCACTCGCACCCGCTAGCTCGAGAAGCAGGAAGAGAAGCTGAAGACCCAGGAGGCCACGCTCACTGACCGCGGCGCCGAACTGGAACAGGCCACGGAGCGTGGTCGCCTGGAGAAGCTGAAGGAGGAGGTGGAGGCAGCCCGGGCGTCCCACACCAAGCTCGTCTCCGAGGAGAAATCTCGGCTGGAGGTCAGGGAGAAGCTTCTTGTCGCGGCGGAGAAGGGGGCCACCGTGGGGCGCAGCACCTTCGACTCTCTTGAGCTGAGGTCCCGCAAGGCACTGTAGGATCTCTACGGGAGCGGGTACGAGAAGCCGCTGGCGACTCCGGAGGAAGGCCCCGCCGGGCTGCTCCCCAAGCTTGTCGCAACGCTCGAGGGCATCATCGTCGGAGTGGGCCCCATGGTGGAGGAAGAGGCCCGCACGCTTTCTACCTCAGCCGCGACGCGCGTCTTCAGCAACCTCTATCTTCGGGACCCCAGCTTCGACCTTGGTGCCTTGCTCGAACTCGTGGACCCTGAGCTCCACGACGCCGCTGCCAAGGCCATGAAGGATCAGGTGGAGACCCTGCTGCGGAAGTTTCTCGCCGTCGACCCCGTGACTACGGCTGATGGCAAGGATAGCGGCGACGTCGTTGATGGCGGCTCTCCCCAGGCGGGCGGCAGCGACGCCCAAGGTTGAGGAAGAAGCTCGAGGGCGGCGCTTCGCCCTGTTTTAGTCCTGCAACATGTATCGTGCCTTGTGGAGGCGTAAGAACATATGCTTGGAGTTTTAAGAGACAGTATGCTTTGTAATAATCTGCTAGGGTTTTGCGATTTCCTTTCCGTTTGCTTTAGTGTTCTGCGTCGGCAGGGCCCGGCCCCGCGCATACCTCAGCCGCCATTGGGTCGTCCAGATCACCAGGACGAGACCAAGGGGTGAGGGGCTACGTGACCAGTTAGGCTCCTGAGTCGCGATGCTCAGGAGTCCCCCTTGACGTACGAACAGCCCTCGGGAAGGAGACGCGGGTGTAGGTCTTAGCGTTCTGCGTCGGCAAGGCCAGGCTCCGCGCATACCTCAGCCATCGTTCGGGCGTCTGGATCACCAGGACGAGACCAAGGGGTGAGGGGCTACGTGACCAGTTAGGCTCCTGAGTCGCGATACTCAGGAGTCCCCCTTGATGTACGAACAGACCTCCATACCTTTCCTCGCCGAGCTCTCGCTCTAGAGGGGCGCGCGAAGAACAGGTCCGAGGGACCTAGCGAGGTGGTGTACGCCAGGCGTGACCTGAGCGTAGCCCCTGTGCCCAGCCCCCTCGCGCGACTCTCCTGAGGGGAAAGCAGTGCGGTGAGGCTGAACACCAAGCCTGGTGGCTCACCTGAGGTTACTGCAGCCGTGAGGCTACCCTCAGTTGTTTATCACCAGCGCGGAGCATGGTGCTTCCGCTCTTGCACGGGCATAGCCGCTCCTCGACTGTGTCATCTGCCAGTGCAGAGCATGGTGCTTCCACTGGTACGTGGGTGGGGGCTCCCTCTGAGGGGAGACCCCGGGGCGTGTACAGCCCCGCCCTGACACGTGGCTTGCACGGCAGGGCTAGAAGAGGTGTGTATGGGCACTCATGAGCCAGCACAGGACTCACGAGGCCCTACCTCAAGGCGGGTTGCGCCTGAATTTGATTCGGAACAATTGAGATGGTCCTGCGAGATGGTTAGGCAACCTGCGCCGAGTGAATCTCCTGAGGTTATCGCATGAGATGGCCAAACACCAACGACCCCAGGAAGTGACGTGAACGGGGCCGGCCCGCCAGACAAAGCTCAGCCGTTGGGTTTGTCGACGCTGCAGGGACGGACCCGAGCACAGACGCCGTGCCCATTCTTCTCATGCGAAAGTCCTGAAGAAAGACAAGCGACGCGCGGCTCCCGCGGTGGCGAGCCACCGGGTCGCGCGCCCTAACTTATCCGCCCCCGATTAGCTCATGCGAGAACCAGGCACCAAGGACCATGGGAGGTGACATGCACGGGAGCTGGCCCGTGAGCCAGAGCTCAGCCACTTGGGTTTAGCGACGCTGCAGGGACGGACTCGAGCACAGACGCCATGCCAGTCCTTAATCATGAGGCGGTCGTGGGTTGGTTTGCAAGGGCGCATGATGTTCATGGCGACGAAGCACCGGACAGACAGGTGATAATCATAAAGCAACTCATGGAAGAAGGTAAAGCCAGTTCTGATAGATGCAATGAATGATACATGGCACAGGGACGGACCCACACGGCTTGGGGATGATGCAGCCCGAGGGGCGCCCCCAACTGAACAAACCAAAAAACGTCACCTAGCACCATTGCTGAAGAGGTGTTGGGGTAGTTGGAGACGCGTGCTGCAAGGGTCGCTCCTCATGAGCCACTCGGGTCCTAAACCTCGGGAGGCTCCGGAGACCCGGGGCTCACGAGGATCCATCGCCATCCCCGTCAGGATCGCCTGGTGCCTGGCCTCATGAGCCGCCAGGACGCCCCGCATGTGGTGCTGGTGCATGGCAGCCGCGTTCAGCAAACCGAAAGGCATGCGAACATAGCTGTGAGGTGGACCCTCGCACCGGCCAATGCGGGACGGCTAGAAGAGCTCCTGAGACGTGGCCCTGTTGAGCCCTTGGATGTTAACGCAGGCGCGCAGCTCGCTGTCCTTGCCGGGGCAGGGAGCTGCGCCGGGTGGTGGGCGACGGTCACCTCGCATAGTCCTTGCCTCCTGAAGCTCCTTGATTGCCTTGGTGATGAACTCCTGAGCGCCTGGCACCACGCGCCCTATGCTCTCTCTACGGAAGCGTGCGTTGAAGCACGCCTCCACATGGTGCCCAAGCGCCTCCCTCATGATGTTGGCCAGGTCTGAGGCCCTCCAGTGGAGAGCCCCCGAGCCCAGCCTGAGAGGGGCGCCGGGCGTGCCTTCCTATGCGAGAGGGGAAGGTGCCCCATCAGTGGGCGCAGGTCCTGAGGTACAACCACCAGCTGCCCCATCCTCCTGAGATCCTTAGCGGAGCAACTGCTTCTTCTTCTTGGGGATAGCCTCAGGAGGGTAGGCAGCACCCTCATCATCCGGGTTCTCGACTGCCGCAGCCTGGTAAGCGTGCTCGAGGGAGCACACTGCATCCTTCTCCTCGCAGGCGACCGTGATGATGCTGCAGCTTCCTGGCATTTTGAGGACATTGTGGCCGTGGTGAGTCACTGCCATGAAATTGGCCAGGGCCGGGTACCCAAGGATGGCATTGTACGAGAGGCGAATGTGGGCGACGTCGAAGTCGATGAGCTCGGTGCGGTAGTTGTCACGCCTGCCGAAGGTGACAGGGAGGCGGACCTGCCCTATCGGGGTGGTGGATCCATCGGTCACTCCTGAGAAGGGCTTGGTAGGCTGCAGCTAGTTGTACGGCACCTGGAGTCAGACGAACGTCTCGATGGAGAGGACATTGAGCCCCGCACCACCGTCGATGAGTGTCTTGGTGACGAGCACGTTGCCGATGATGGGCGAGAAGAGCATCGGGAGGGCGCCGACTGTGGCCGCCCACTTAAGCTAGTTAGAAGAGTCGAAGGTGATGGCGTACTTGGACCACCTGAGCGGACGCGTCGCCTCGAGCTTGGGGAGGGCCACGTTCACTTCACGCACGAATTGCTTGAAGATGCGATGGGAGGCAGGGGCCAGAGCGCCGCCTAGGATGCAAGCGATGGCTCGAGGCTCTTGGAAGCCCCCAGCCCCCTCGTCCTGGTGGCGGTCATCATTCCTTCTTGGCGGTGGCGGTAGCAGAGGAAGGCCAGCGTTGTCCTGAGGGCGGTCCTCGCGAGACTGGTCCCTGCAGGGACCCTTGCGAGGCTGGCCCTGCCAGCGGTCCTCACGAGGCCGATCGCACCATTCCTGGCGGGGGTCGCAGCCGTCCCGGCTTCCTCCAACTCGGCCTCCTCCGCGGCCGTAGCCTCGATCGTTGCGCTCGGGGCGATGACCGAGGTGCCCGTCGTGGATGGCCCTGAGCTCCTGGCAGTTGTTGGTGGTGTGGCTGTGCACGTTGTGGAAGACGCAGAACGGGTAGCTGCCCTTGGATGACTCCGGGTGGTCGCAGCCGCGCTTCATCTTAGGTTCGGCCGCAAGCACAGCTGGCCCCTTGCGCTTCACGTCCTTGGCCTTGGCCTTCTTGTCTTCTGGGTCAGCCTCCGGTAGCTCTAGAAGGGAGAGGCGACCTTCCTCAGCTCTCACGCACTTGGTTGCCATGTTGAACATCTCCAGAGCCGTGCACAAGTCCTCATGTATGGCGAGCTCCTCCTTCATCTTGACGTCGCGGATGCCATCAGTGAATGCCGAGATGATGGCTTCATCCGACACCTTGGGAATCCTGAGGCGAACACTGTTGAAGTGTTGGATGTACTTCTGTAGGGTCTCTCCCGGCTGCTGCTTGATGCGCTGCAGGTCACCCGCGGCCGGTGGGTGGTCGCGAGTGCCCTGGAAGTTGGCGATGAAACGCTCTCGCATCTTGTCCCAGGAGGAGATCGATCCCGCGGGGAGGTTCAAGAGCCACGAGCGCACGCCGTCCTTGAGGGCCATGGGAAACCAGTTTGCCATAACCTTCTTGTCGCCGCTGGCCGCCTCGATGCTCAGCTCGTAGAGCTGCAGGAACTCAGCAGGGTCGGGGGTGCCGTCATAGCGTGGGGGCAGGTCAGGCTTGAACTTCCCTGGACAGACGACGCTGCGCAGCTCCGGAGTGAACGCGCGGCATCCCGCCGTGGTCCCGGGGGCCCGCCGTAGAGGTGGAGCCTGGTCTTGGCGCTCGCACGCCACCATCGCGGGCGGCGCGCGGTCTTGGCGTGGTGGTGCTGGGAGTGCAGGCGCATCTTCCTGCGACCGCTGCACCACCTGGCAGCTTGTTTTGTCGCGTTCGGGCGCCCTGGCTGCAGATCGTGCCAAGGAGCCTCCCGCCTCGGCTCAACGATGGCGTCCTGCCTGGGAGGTGGAGGAGGTGCTCCATGAGCTACGTCACCCGCGGCAGGCGGCGGGTGAGGCAGCGAGCGAGATGGTGCAGGAGACTCTCCGGCGGCGCTGACAAGCTCGGCGATGCGGTCCAGCCAGTCCTCGTAGAGGTCGTCGACCGGGCGGTAGCGCAGAAGCTCGCGTGCCATGAGCAGCGCAGCCAGCGCGTTCGCCGGACCACGACGGGCATGGGAAGACGAAGTAGCCGGGGTCAGCGACGGGGTGGCGGTGCGTCCATCTCGCCGCACAGAAGGATGCAGCGACGAAGCCTGCTACTCGTGGCCCGTGGGGCAGTGGCAGCGTTCGCCACTGGCGATGGGGGACGGCGAGGGAAGACGTCGACCGCCGGTGCTGTCTGAGCGACCCGGGCAGCGAGGGCGGCCCAGTGCTCAGCACGAGCTCGACGAGCGTCAGCCATGGGAGCGGTGGAGCGGTGGCAAATCGACCGGAAGAAGAGAGGCTCCGACGCACCCCTACCTGGCGCGCTAAATATCGGATTTCGGGCTCCGCAGACCCTGGATAGATTCGAACTCTGGGGTGCGTGCGAAGAACTCAACCTTCCCAGTCTGCCTACTCACCTATCCCATAGCTTAGCTCGAAGAACTCAACGGAAAGAGGACCCGGCAGTTTACCCAGGTTCGGGCCACCTTGGAGTGTAAAACCCTACTCCCGCTTTGTGGTGGATTGGCCTCGAGGGGCTGAGGATGAACTAGTACAGTTAAAAAACAACCTTAGGAGGTGTGTTCTTGAGCTGGTGAGGATGAGGGCGGTCTCAATGATCTATCCGTCTGTCCCCCTCTTGGTCTGTCTGTTTATCTCCCTCTCTTTGTCTCTCTGGTGGTGGCTAGGCCCTATTTATAGTGGCCCTGGTCCTCTTCCCCCAAAACGAAGGCGGGAAGGGATCCCATGTCGGCGTACGACACCTATGGGATCCTGAGGGACCCCCTTACGGTTCGGCAGGGAGAGAGATATGCACAAAGAGCAGAACCAACGATCGACGTGGGGTGATTTTACCCAGGTTCGGGCCGCTGATCAGCGTAAAACCCTACTCCTGCCTTGTTTTATTATGAGTGTTCTTGAGCCCAGGCTCCAGGAGCGCTTGCAATGAATAGTACGTTCAAAGAGCAGCTACGCATGCAGAATGGGCCAGAAGATCCTCCTCCCCTGTAGCAGTTGCCTTGGGCCTCCTTTTATATGCTTCAAAGGGGTCACCACAGTGGCAAAATGTACATACATTGAGGTGTAAAGTAGCTACAGGGTTATCATACCTCACCACTAACGGATTAGGACGAATGCATTTAATGCACCGTGAGGTGTCCGTTTAGGTGTCCTCACTTTCTTGGGGATGGAAAAAAAGGGCCATCCCATCAGCACCGCTTAAGCTCTCCTCCACTGGCGCGTCACCACGCATCCAGAGAAGGACCCAGAATGTCAGGCTCGTTGCTGTGTCGAAGCGGCGGAACAGTGATAGAATCTTGTCGGGGCTCAAATCTTGCTGGGTTTCGTGAGCCAACCCGGCAAGATCTTGCCGGGGGCCTGGTCTTTGGTCTTCAGATCTTATTAACTCCTGATCCTTTGATTCTCGGTCTGAGTGTCCCCTTGATAATCTTGCACTAATCTCCAATTACTTCCCCGGCAAGCCTTGCCGCGGGCTTGGCTACGACTGCCCGTGCACAAGTATGGGGTACTAAAGTCCCAATACTTAGTACACCGACAGGAGCCCCCGGGCCTAGGCCATACACGAATGCGAGGCGTTGTTGGGCTAGGCCCAAACAGTGCACGGGCATGCGTGGCAGGGGATAACTGCTTGTGATGATTTCGCTTACTGCAGCCCTCCACTACCGGCATTGAATGCGCGACGTGGGGCGTGTGCACTGAACAGCCGCGGCCGCAGCACGCTTGTAGAGGCATATTCACATTGGGCAGTAAAAAAGGCGGCCTCGCTCCTTCCCCATAAAAAGGAAACTGCAGAGGCGCTGCCTATTTACCCCCTCTTTCTGCTTCTTCTCAATCTGAAATCCGCCATTGCCTTCCTTCTCTCAAGCTCAGAGCAAAGCTTTCCCTCATCCGCTCGTTGCCTCCACACCCGCTCAATCCCCGGCTTCCGCCCCTACAGTTGCCATGCCACCCAAGGCCAACAAAGGCAAGGGCAATGAGATGAAAGCGATGTCCCAGAGAGCGAGCTGGTGAAGATGCGGAAGAAGTACGTCGTCTTCGCCTCGTCGCTTGATGCGAAAGGTCTGAAGAACCGGTACCAGTGTATGTGGGCGAGGGAGACGCAAGCTCACCCCGCTACTCGCGTGATTCTAGGTTCTTGTTCCAAGAGCGGTCCTGACAGATATCACTTCTTCGTTGCTTATTTCAATTGGGGACTCTGTCCTCCTTTCTCCGATTTCTTCAATGATATCATGTACACATACGGCTTCCACCTTCTTGATTTCACGCCGAACATCGTAATGTGCATGTCTGTCTTCGCTCATCTTTGCGAAAATTTTGCCGGAGTAGTTCCCAATACCGCCCTCTTCTGCCATTATTTTATTCCTCGCATCCAAAAGGGGGAGGCCCTTTCCGGTTCTATCACCTGGATTCCACGGGCTTGGAATAAGGAGATATACCCAGAGGGCGTTTACCGGGAGAAGTGGGATGAATGGCGGTCTGAGTGGTGCTGGATCAAGGAAGCAGATCCCCATCCATTCTGTTCGCCTCGACGGCAGAAGGCGGTCCGCGGCGGCGATTGGAGCAACCTTGCCGTGGAGGACGAGAGGCTCACAATCGCCACCACCAGGATCCTTCGCCTGAAAGCTGCCGGGCTTACAATGGAGATGATCAGCTTCGATTTCCTCCGTCGCTGCATCGCCCCTCTACAGAGCAGGGGAAGACCAGCTTGGGAGTACCGGAACGCAGCGGACATCATGAGGCTGCGCCCTAGATTGAACAACAATTTGACTGCTATGCAGCTTGGCGCTCTCCGTCAAAGGCTATTCCAGTGCGACAACAAGCATCGGTTGCCGGCAAGAATTGTCCCCCTGTGCAACAACTCTGCCCTAGGGTCAATCATCGCCTTCATGCTAATGTTCAACGCCCACGGTCTTGACGCGACTTGGGCCGAGCCAACTGAGGAGGAAGCACAAAAGTTCTTTGATAACTTGACGGAGAGAGCCGTCCGGGAAGAACCAGACCTCATCCGAGCCACCACCGACGAAGAAGTGGCATACATCGCCACTAGGGCGGAGGAGGCGAATCTTGCCGCGGAGGCTGGTAGCGTCGGCTTCACAGAATGGGAAACTAGTGACGCAGAGGTAGTGGTGGAAGAAAATCCTGCCGGGGAGGACAAGGCTGCCGGGGAACAGAGCGGCACAGCCGTTGAAAGCTCGTCCAACGAAGACGCGGCTGAAGAAGAACTGCATGAAGAGCTCCCATCTCCGAAGAACACAAAGCGTGTTCTTCGAAAGGCTGCATCTGGCGTCCCGGCAAGCCAACCCTCTTCGAGCAGCGAGGCTCCCGGCAATAAGGCGGCCGGCAAGGCTGCGCCGCGGCAAGGAGCTCGACAGCAACCTGCACGGCGCGCGAGACCCGCACCTGCGGCAACTGCTGAGGCGGCAGGGGCATCTCGCATGACCGCACCGGAGGCTGAGGTGGCGGAATCACGCCAACCCCCTGCGCCTGCTACAGCCAAGCAACCCAGGACCCCTCCTTCGCCTCCCCACATAGACACTGCAACGGAGGTCGATTTCGACATCTCCAGCTTCAGTCCGGAGCGAGAAGAGGAAGAGTACGTATCCTGTCACAGCCTTTATCTTCCAAATTCTGGATCAATCTTATTGACTTGCTTGTTTTGTCTCTGCAGTGATGCAAAAACCTTAGAGGAAAGGATGGCGAAGAGGGAAAAGACTTCCATGGGCGACGAGCCCCCGGCAGGCTTCACAAGCGCACCGGAAGCTATTACCATCAGCCCAGAGCTTAGCCCTCGACGCAGCCTCCAGCACAGCCCCCAGCGTGAGTTCATTACTCTTTTTCCGTTGGCGAATGCTGAGGTTTCTATCCTTGCAGCTGATATCTTTGGGCTGGCAGGAGAAGGACGGCAACAAGGGGAGTTATTGGGAGATACCCCCATCGTGCCACCTCCGTCAACCACGCCGCCCACAGGCGCATCCCCGGCAAGAGATCACACCGACGAGCTTATCTTGGTTGAGGAGGAGCCGACAACCATGGGTACTGGCATCCTACCCCTGGCAACCGAGGTTGCCGGGAGGGGCGAGGCCACCTCTCAACAGCTCGATGCAGGTAACCAATTGCCTCAAAGCGCTTGCAATTCTTTCCTTTATCTCTCTTTCTTTTGTCTTCTTGAACTTCAATCTTGATCTCATTCTGTTTCTCTCCTTTGTCCTTTAGAATTCCTTGTGATGGAACACATGGACATCTATGCAGTTATCGAGGAGACCGCCAGGGATGTTGCCACCGAAGCCGACAAAATCGCTGCCAGCGAGTCCGCCATGGATGCCACCGTCGAGGCCGGCGGTGCTTTTGCCGATGAGGCCGCTAAGACTGCACAGGAGGAACCCGCCAAGGAATCTGCTGAAGAGGACGGCAAGGAGGCTGGTGACCGTACTGACGGCATTCCTGCTGCAGCAGCGCCAGGCGCTACGCCGGCCACGGAGCCCCCAGCTGCTGTTGAGGCAGTTGCTGAGGATCAACCGTCAACATCCGAAGTCCCCTCATCAAGCAAATATCTCAAAGTTGGTGAGAACCTATTTGTTAACTTGCCGGGGACGGCAAGCATTGGGGCACCGACCGAAGGGGAAACTTTTGATGAAGAAATCATCACTACTACTGGGCTCGAGATCGTCAACGAACCAAGTGTCAGCAGCAGCAAATCTGAGGAAGATCAACTCCTTCAGTCCATGGGCGATAACTTCCGCAAGCTCCAAGCACTCCACTGTGCCCAAAAAGAGAAGGTAGATTCCAGAGCTGCAGTTGTTGAAGCGGCTGAAATAGATTTCCAAAAGCGCGTTGAGCAAACGCAAATCTGGTACGCCGAGGCCTATCAAGAGCTGACTGTCAATCGGGAACAAGTGAGCCAAAGCTGGACGGAGCTCCTCTTGAAGCAATCTGACATGGAGAAGGCTCAAGAGGAAGCTACGCAAAGAATTGCTGCTGAAGATGCCCTCCTGACGGAGCATCGCATTGTGCTTGATGCTCACGAGGAAGACCTTGCCGTGCGTGAGCAGGCACTCGCCGCCAAGCTTCGCAGCAAAGATGAAGAAATCGAGAAGCTTGTTGCACGGCGGACCCAAGAGCTGGAGCAGAAGCACAAGGAGGCGCTCGAAGCTCTAACTGTAGATCACGCCGGCAAGCTCAAGGAGGCCATCGATGCTGCCGAGGCCGCCAAGAATGAGCTGAGCGACAGAGTGAAGAAACTGGAAGTGGATCTTGAAGAACACGGCAAGGAGCTCTCGACGCTCAAAGGTGACAGGGAAAAAACCCTCCACACCCTGGCGGAAATGCAAGTTGCCATGTCCGACAAGACCAAGCATCTCTCTTCAGCTAATAATGCTATTGCCGATCTGAGGCTGAAATTGACCACGCTAGAGAAGTCACTTGAGGACAGCAGGGCCCGCGAGAAGGCCCTGAGCAAGGATCTCCAAGACGAGAAGAACCTGCTCAAGAGCGCCGCCGCCGCCCAAGTTGACTACGAAAAGGGGGTGGAAATCTGGACTAAACGCCTCGTCGACGCTGCAGAGAAGCTCACGGCACAACTGTCAACCATGGTCCTGTCAAACTTCAAGTATTCCTCCAAAGAAAGAATATCTTCGAGCGCCAGGTTGACCATGTTCTTCGAAAGCATCATTGATGCTCTGAAGCTGCTTCAGTCTAACCGGGCGACCCAACTGGCCAACGAATCCCGCCAGCTTTGCCGGGCCGTCCTTCGCAAGGTACTCATCAAGGTGGTGCATAATAATCCTGGTATCAACCTCACCAACGTGCTCGGCCGCCTGCCAAAGGACGCAAATCTCAAGGCACTTGAGGAGCTTGTCGCGCCTATCCTTGAGAAGGTGGATTCAATCAAAAGGGTCGAAGGCCAGCGCAGAGATTAGCTGCTCCACCTCTTCTTGCCATCGCCATTCCATGCCAAAGACAATTAAGTCTTAAGTTAGAACTGCGGCAACTTATTAATGTAATATATCTTGCTTATGTTTGGGTACAGGCATGCTATTTCCCTTGTCTGATTCCTTCATGTATGGAGTTCACCCTACGCTTACTGAAAAACTTGCCGGCGTGCAACCTACCGCGAGCGCTGGGTGCGAGACTTCAGCAGCCTGCTGGAGGTGCAGCGGCCAGCAAAGCACCTTGGCGTTCTCAGTGTAGCCACTTAAATTGTTGAGCGGACTCGAAACAAAATAAGGGCGCAACTGATTACGACAAGGGTTCCTTCACGTGCAGGTTTTCCATACAAAAGTCGAAATCGTCTAAGGAAAATAACTTTGTAATAAAAGAGACTTGCTCTAAGTTTTAGAACTTAGCTTTCTGTCGTTGTTCTTCCTCCGGTAAGGTGCCAATTCTGAACGTCGCCAACTGGTACCCATATCTTCCTCCCGCCCCCCCCCCCTCCCCCCGGCAAACATGCACGCGAGGAATCCTTCTGTCTTTTGAGAAAAAGAAAGAAGAGAAAATAAAGATATGGAACCTTGGCGATTCGTTAGAACTTACCGGGAACAAGTGTCATACAACATCTTAGACAAGCATGCATATATATATATATATATATGAACATGGAAATCAATAAGGAAATGCACAACACTTAAACTCATTCATCTGGGCTCAGGGTCTGCGCCTGGCTTTGTACAAAGAATTACATGTCTTGTCGGCAAGACTTGTACAAAAAGGTGGTTGCCGGGGGCCCCCGGCAACTGCTCCTTATGTGTAGAACTTGCGAACCTATTCGATATTCCAGGAGTTGCTCACTGGAACGCCATCTTCGGTCTCCAGGCGGACAGCGCCGGGCCTGGTGACTCGTACTACCCGATAAGGGCCTTCCCACTTTGCCGTCAACTTGTTTGAATTCTTGGCGGACTGAATCCGTCGAAGAACAAGGTCGCCTTCCTCAAGGCTTCGGGCATGAACTTTGAGGCTATGGTAGCGGCTCAAAGCTTGGTGGTAGCGTGCAGCTCGCACAGCAGCCTGAAGACGATTCTCCTCAAGGAGCATAGTGTCATCTTGCCGCAGTTGCTCTTGCTCAAGCTCATCATAAGCGAGCAATCGAGGTGATCCATATATGAGTTCCGTGGGGAGAACTGCTTCCGCTCCGTAGACCAGAGCGAAGGGTGTCTGGCCGGTGGCTCAATTTGGTGTTGTTCTGATTGACCAAAGAACCACCGGCAACTCATCAATCCAGCGTCTTCCACACTTTCTCAGCCTGTCAAAGGTTCTGGTCCTGAGACCGCGCAGCACTTCAGCATTAGCCCTCTCCGCTTGGCCGTTGCTTCTCGGGTGAGCAACAGAGGCAAAAAAAAATTTGCCGCCAAGGTCTTGGACGTACTGCATGAAGGTGCGACTTGTGAATTGCGTGCCATTGTCGGTGATGATCCTGTTGGGCACACCAAAACGGCAAACTATCCCTTTAAAGAACTTGACGGCTGATTGTGCTGTCACCTTCCTCACTGCTTCCACCTCCGGCCACTTTGTGAACTTGTCGATTGCAACGTACAAGTACTCAAAGCCCCCCGTAGCACGGGGGAAGGGGCCCAGTATGTCGAGCCCCCAGACCGAAAATGACCAGGAGAGAGGGATCGTCTGAAGAGCTTGAGTTGGCTGATGTGATTTCTTCGAATGAAACTGGCACGCTTCACACTTGGTTACGAGCGCAGTTGCATCCTGGAGAGCGGTGGGCCAAAAGAAACCTTGCCGGAATGCTTTCCCGACAAGTGCTCTTGATCCTATGTGAGAGCCACATATGCCTCCATGTATCTTTGCCAACAGCTCTAGTCCGTCCTCCCGAGGAATACACTTCAATTTCACACCGTTTGGTCTTTTTCTGTACAGGACATCATCGACGAACTTGTACATAACAGACCGGCGGGCTACTTTTTTCGCCTCTTCCTGTTCTTCAGGGAGTTCTCCTGTCTGAAGGAAATGGACAATGTGCTGCGCCCATGCTGGAGCCTGGGGCTCGACAGCTAGGACTAAAGGCATCTCCTCCGCCAGGGGAACATTTTTCTCGACAGCGAAAGCATGAGGTTCCGCCGGAGCCTGTCGTTCCCCGGCAGGCTTGTCGTTGATCCCGGCAAGTTCCTTGCCGGCAGCTCCAGGGAGCTCTGCCGGAAAGTACTGTACAGAATTCAACTTTCTTCTCTTTTCTTGCCGCATTGATGGCGCCACAAATGGTTGAGTCAAATGGAGCACAAAAGTTCCTGGTTCCACAGGCAACTTGAGGGCAGCGCGCTTTGACAGATCGTCAGCAATACTATTTTCGGCACGGGGAATGTGCTTCATTTGCAGACCGTCAAAGCGCTCTTCCATTTTTCTCACTTCATCCATGTAAGATTGCATCAATGGACTCTGATAATTCATGTTAACTTGCCTGACAACAAGCTGCGAATCGCCTCTGATGACGAGCTTCTTGATACCAAGGTCTGCCGCGATCCTGAGACCGGCAAGCAGGCCCTCGTACTCCGCAGTGTTGTTTGTCGAACTCTCCCGGGGAAAATGCATCTGGATTACATACTTGAGGTGCTCTCCGGTGGGTGCGACAAGCAGCACGCCAGCACCGGCGCCTTGCAGCGAAAAAGCCCCGTCAAAGTACATAACCCATTCTTGATCAATTTCCTTGCCGGGGAGAGTCGTTTCCCGAACCTCTTCGTCTGGCGTTGGGGTCCATTCCGCAATGAACTCTGCCAAGGCCCTACTCTGAATTGTCGAAGTGCTTTCAAACTTGAGACCAAAGCTCGACAACTCCAACGCCCACTCCACAATCCTACCGGTTGCTTCTGGATTTCGCAAAATCCGTTGCAACGGAAAGCGAGTGACGACGGTGATTTCATGTGCTTGAAAATAATGGCGCAGCTTCCTCGAGGCCATAAGGAGGCCAAAGAGCAACTTCTGCATGCCAGAATATCTTGACCTAGCTCCTTGCAAAAGAGAGCTAACAAAATAAACTGGGCGCTGCACCACCTTTTTCTTTTGCACTGGTTCTTCTGACTGCGCAGATCCTATCTTGCCGAGATCAACCCTTGCCAGGGAAGATCCTGCCGCGTCGCTTGGCGGTCCTGCCGCTAGTGTTGCCTCCTCATTAGCTTCTTTCTGCGCCACTAACGCAGCACTAACCACTTGATTTGTCGCTGCCAGATATAGCAGCAACGGCTCTCGTGGTTTAGGCGCGACTAGTGTCGGTGGAGAAGAAAGGTATTTCTTCAAATCTTGCAGCGCAGCATCCACTTCCGGAGTCCATTTCATTGGACCTGCCTTCTTCAAAATTTTGAAGAATGGCTGGGCGCGGTCAGCAGATTTGGAAATAAACCTACTTAGAGCAGCAACACAGCCGGCAAGACGACGGACATCCTTGACGCGTCTTGGCGCTTCAATCTGCTCAATAGCTTTGATCTTGTCAGGATTCGCTTCGATCCCCCGTTGAGATACAAAGAATCCGAGAAGCTTGCCGGAAGGAACACCAAACACGCACTTCTCAGGATTGAGCTTTAAGTTGATCTTGCGCAGATTTGCAAATGTTTCTTCTAGATCTTGTATGAGCGTCGCCTTGTCCTTGGTTTTGACCACTATGTCATCCATGTATGCCTTCATATTTCTATGGAGTTGAGGCTCAAAACCAATTTGGACCGCTCTCGCAAATGTAGAACCAACACTTTTCAACCAGAAAGGCATTCGTATAAAACAATACGTACCACATGGGATGATAAATGCGGTCTTTTCTTCGTCTTCTTTTGCCATGAAGATCTGATGATACCCTGAATAGGCATCAAGGAAGGACAGTAGATCACAACCAGCAGTGGAGTCCACAATCTGATCGATGCGCGGCAAGGGAAAAGGATCTTTTGGACATGCTTTATTGATATCTGTATAATCAATACACAGCCTCCATTTCCCATTCGCCTTGCGCACTACAACCGGATTGGCCAACCAGGTTGGGTGAAGCACTCCTCTGACCAATCCTGCCGCTTCCAGCTTCCTGATTTCTTCGGCAATGAATTCTTGCCGCTCCAAGGCTTGCTTCCTGACCCTCTGCTTGACAGGCCATGCGTGAGGACAGACAGCAAGGTGGTGCTCAATTACCTCCCTGGGAACACCGGGGATGTCAGACGGTTGCCATGCAAACACGTCGGCCTTCGAACGCAGGAAGGCAATGAGCGCGCTTTCCTATTTGTCATCTAGGGTGGAACTTATAGTGAAAGTTCCTCCCGTTCCGTCCTCCCTGACGGGCACCTTCTTGGTCTCTGGTGGAGTAGCCTTGGATTTCTTGTTCTTGCCGGTGGAACTCTCTGGTGCGTCCTCAACGGAAGGGCAGCACTCCGAGGAGGTGCGCTTGCCGGAGTTCGCGCCAAGATTCTTGCCGGTCTTCTTCTTCCCCCCGGGAGTTCCAGCGGCAGGAGCAGATGCCTTGACGGCAGGTACTGCAACTGCTTCCCGGTAGAGTTGGTCGGCACAGATGAGCGCATCCTTCTTGTCAGAGTGGATAGTGATGACACTCAACGGCCCGGGCATCTTTCACACATTATACGCATAGTGTGATGCCGCCATAAACTTAGCCAGCGCTGGGCGGCCAAGGATCCCATTATATGACATAGGAATCTTGGCGACATCAAACACCACCTTCTCTGTCCTGTAGTTGAGCTCGCTACCAAATGTCACCGGTAGCGTAATCTTGCCTTTTGGCTGGGTCCTTCCTGGATTGACCCCTTGAAACGTGCCCGTTTCCTCGAGATCTTCATCAGGAATTTGGAGCCTCTTGAGCACATCCAGCGAGATTAGGTTCAGTCCGGCCCCACCGTCAACTAGCATTTTCATCACCTTGAGGTTGCGATTTGTCGGTGAGACCAACAATGGCAAGCACCCGACCGCGGTTGTGCGATCAGGGTGATCCTCGGCGTCGAAAATGATAGGCGTGTTGGACCACTTCAGGGGCTTACATGCGTCGAACGATGGCTCTGTTGCATTAACTTCTCGCACCCACTGTTGAAGTCGATGGTGGGAAGAATGCAACGAGGCACCTCCGTCGATACACATGGCCTCTGTAGCTTTCTGAAATTCTTGCTCACTGGACTCATCATCTTCTCCATCATCATCATCACCTTCTTCTTTGTCACGGCCTCGAGCGGGCCTCTCCCTCTGTTGCTTGGCCTTGCCACGGCGACCCCCTCGGCCACCGCGCTTCTTGCCGGACCCCTCAGCACCGTCTTGGGCCTTCTCCTTGTCCTGCTTTTCATACTCAGCTCTCTGCTTCTCGATAAGCTGCTCAACTTGCCGGCAGTTTTGGTGATCGTGGCCCTTGGTGTGATGGATCTTGCAATACTGCTTGCCGGAGCTTTCCGACTTGTCGGCAGCCGCCAAGGCCTGGCAGGAGGCGCACCCGGCAAGTTCCTTGCCGGGGTCGCCAACCTTGGCCTTCTTGGTGGCGCCGGGGTTGCCGGATTCCTCGACAGCAAGCACGGCCTTGCCTCTGCGCTTCTTGTTCCGCCGCCGGCCTTTCCTTGACGGGGTTGCAGCGTCTTCATCTTCTGATTCGCCCCCCGTGCCAACAGCCTCGCCAGGGAGTTTCCTCCCCTCTTCAGCCCGAGCGCACTTGCCGGCCAAAGCGTAAAGCTCGGCAATACTCCTGACTTTGTTCATCGCCAGCTCTTCCCGCATTTTGCGGTTACGCACGTTCTGATGAAACGCGCTAACGACAGCAGCAGGGTGAACGTCAGGAATATTGTACTGGACCCGGCTAAATCTCTGGATAAACTTGTGCAGGGATTCGCCCTCCTTCTGACGGATGATATGCAAATCACTCTCTTGGACAGGAGCTTGGTGGCCTCCAACAAAGGCGCCAACAAACTGATGGCACATATCTGACCAAGAAGAAATAGAATTCTCCGGCAGATGCATCAACCACGACCTGACGTTGGGTTTGAGCACCAATGGGAAGTAGTTGGCAAGTATCTTGTCGTCTCGGCCCCCGGCAGCCTGCATCGCAATGGTGTAGATGCTCAAGAACTCCGAGGGATGAGTCTTGCCGTCATATTTCTCCGGGACCTCTGGCTTGAAGGTTCAGGAATTGGGCCACTGGACTTGCCGCAGCTCACGGGTAAACGCTGGAGTACCTACCTCGTAAGGCAAGTCGCCTGCGTCCCCTGGCGCAGGCTCGTCGACAGCGGGCCCTGAGCACTTATCAGATTGATAGCGCGCTTCTCGTCGCCGCTCGATGGTAGTTCCTGGAGAACTTGACGCTGGTCGCGGCACATCCGTGGATCGGACGACGCCGTGGAATCATCATCACGGCCATCAGTCCGCCGGGTTGTCGACCGCCGCTGGTGTCGTGGAGGAGAGTGTACCGTAGTTGCACCACCTCCGGTTTTCTCCACATCGGCTCGCGTTGGATCGATGGACCGCCGTTGCGAGGGCCCTGCCTCCTGCGGCCCATCTTTGTTGGCGAAGCCAATGAGGCTCTGGATAGTAGCTCGCCACTCCTCCATCTTCTCCGGAGCAGGAGGGAAATCGAGGAGCAGCTGCGCACGTGCCAAAGCTTCCGCTGGCGTAGGCAGCGGCGACAGGTGCGAGGTACATGAGGTGCTCTGGCTCCTAACAATGTTAGAAGGAGCACCGTCACGATCCCGCGACCGTGCGCCACTTCCGCCAGCAGTTTGGCGTGCATGCTGGGCCTGTGCACCTTGGGATCGATGCGCAGAAGTCTTTTCATGGGGACGCCCTGAACCACCAGAGCCATGACGTCGCTCATCGTACACGACCTGGGAAGGCCGCGACGCTTGTGTCGGCGCGGGAGCCCTAGAAGGCGTCCTTCGATCTCTGGAGTTCGTCGCGCCGCCCGTAGGCAACACAGCACCATCTCTAGATCCAGTGGCGTGTGGGTTGCCGCTGCCGCTGCGAACGACGCCGCTCGCCTGGCTTGGATCACCGGAACGTCGTGGAGGCTCTAAACCTCTTCCTTCTACATCCGTGCCATCACCCGTACGCGAGGGCAGAGGCAAAACGAACGTGGATGGTTGCGCCATTGCGACGCTCTTCTTTTTGGGTGGCATGATGATGGAGATGATGAAGAAACTAAGGCGCCGATCACTGGATCAGGTTCGCACAACCTCGATCCCCCTACCTGGCGCGCCAAAGATGTCGGCGTACGACACCTATGGGATCCTAAGGGACCCCCTTACGGTTCGGCAGGGAGAGGGATATGCACAAAGAGCAGAACCAACGATCGACGCGGGGTGATTTTACCCAGGTTCGGGCCGCTGATCAGCGTAAAACCCTACTCCTGCCTTGTTTTATTATGAGTGTTCTTGAGCCCAGGCTCCAGGAGCGCTTGCAATGAACAGTACATTCAAAGAGCAGCTACGCATGCAGAATGGGCCAGAAGATCCTCCTCCCCTGTAGCAGTTGCCTTGGGCCTCCTTTTATATGCTTCAAAGGGGTCACCACAGTGGCAAAATGTACATACATTGAGGTGTAAAGTAGCTACAGGGTTATCATACCTAACCACTGACGGATTAGGACGAATGCATTTAATGCACCATGAGGTGTTCATTTAGGTGTCCTCACTTTCTTGGGGATGAAAAAAAAGGGCCATCCCATCAGCACCGCTTAAGCTCTCCTCCACTAGCGCGTCGCCACGCATCTAGAGAAGGACCCAGAATGTCAGGCTCGTTGCTGTGTCGAAGCGGCAAAACAGTGATAGAATCTTGCCGAGGCGCAAATCTTGCCGGGCTCAAATCTTGCCGGGTTTCGTGAGCCACCCCGGCAAGATCTTGCCGGGGGCCTGGTCTTCGGTCTTCAGATCTTATTAACTCCTGATCCTTTCATTCTCGGTCTGAGTGTCCCCCTTGACAATCTTGCACTAATCTCCAATTACTCCCCCGGCAAGCCTTGCCGCGGGCTTGGCTACGACAGCCCATGCACAAGTATGGGGTACTAAAGTCCCAATACTTAGTACACCGACATCCCACAACGGCCAAATTCGAAGAGAGACAACTAGTACATCTTATCCTGACAAAAGTAGTCTTCGCCTGCAAAAGCCTCTGGTCGTGACGCCGTGGTGGGCTTGGCAATGACCTCCGTCCTGGCGGTCTTGGTCTTGTTGCACGAGAATGGAAACCTTTGGCTGATTCTTCGGGACTCCGCGCCTGTGCTTACCTCTTTAGCACCAAAGAGGAAACTACTGTCCTGCGCCCGCTGGCGCCCGCCTAGCCTTGGTCGTCATGGCTCGCGTCATCCGAACCTCACGAGGTGAGGCTTGCATAGAAATCTCCGCTCCTCAGGAGCCAGCATGAGGAGGCTGCTCCTCCTGGAGGTCTTGGCATTGTTCGCCTCGCAAGGCTTGGCCCCTCACGAGGGTCTTGGGTTGTTGATGCCGAAAGCGGGCCGTACCAGGCCGTCGATGGAGCCACGCCGTGGGCCGCAGGCAGGCAAGTCTGGGTACCCCCGTTCACAGAACGCCGACACGTGCTAACTCACACACAGGTAAGTGATGCTAATTTCGACACTCGTCTGGTAACTGTTGTTAGCAGGCCCTTGACGCCCTCCCTGTTTATTTGTAGGTGGACTCGACGCCGTATCACCGTATTGAAGAGGAGAATCTGACACTGGACCTAATGTGCTACGAAGGGCATCAGCTATGGCGTTCAAAGTGTCCTTTGATATGCTTCTTCATCGTGGAGCACTATATGCTTGAAAGGGTGTGCCACCAGTTCGGACGGTTACTGGATGTCCCCACCAAAATCTCGTGTACTAGCCGAGAGCTGCATGCGTAAGCAATGCATCACTCAATCTATGGACATTGGCTTTTCATTTCATACCTCTACCTCATTACACTCATTGGCCTGGTTCTGTTGCAGGACTAACCGAAGGAAGAGGAAGGGTCGGCAGAACTGGGCCACGATGCACCTGTCTTACAATAAATGACTGGATGCAGGCGAAGGAGAGTCTGCCAGAGGCAGCGCACGACCCAGAATCATTTAGACGCTACCTAATGTGGCTATCCAGGCACAGCCGTTTGAAGCTTCATGTTGAGACGGAACATATCGATCTAGCAGACGGTACTGAGAGTGAGGTAGAGGACCACAAACGTCTTCACTGCCGCGTCCTCGAGGGATCTCGGGTGGACATTCGTGGCATCATGGCCAAAGCGGTAAGCGACCTGAAACCCAATTTGTTTCATGAAATAGCCATCATTTGCCTTACTAATTCCATCTTATTCCTTAGGAGGAGGCATGCTTTTGTTCGCTGCTATTGCTCCGTGAAGTTAAGAGACATCCGCCGGAAACTGGTATCGATGTGTTCAAGAAAGCCCTGCAGGTTTCACAAAATAGTCAGTATGTTAATCCTCTCACACTTTCCCAGCTTGTTGTTATTCTAACATTGGAGGAGTGTGAATTTGGAACGCAGAGAGCAATGAGAAGGATTAAAAGGGCTCTCCATGCAACCGGAAGGTATGAAATTGTGGACTCTGATGTAGAGACGGATGAGGAGGAGGATGACGATGAGGAGAGGCTTGAGGAGCAGGACGAGGATGATGACGAGGAGGGGAGGAGGAGGAGGAGCAACTATTGATTAATGACAAGGAACATATATCGGCTCAGGAGCAGAAGGTGGAGCACGCCAGGCAGAACGATGAGGATGAATGCAAAAAGGAGAATGGCGTGATAGAAGGTTACGAGGAGGAAACTGAGGAGGAGGACGAACCAAATAATGAAGGAAACCATGCGCAAGAGCAGCTGCATGGTAGCGAAAGCATAGAAAGCGATGCGGACAGACGTTCTCCATCCCAACGTAGTCAGGTCATCCATAATGACCCGTATAAGACTCCTACACAGCCAGTGAAGCATCCGAAGAAAGACAAGATGGATGCTGCATTAACGTACCCCATAGGCCATATATATGGTCCTCCTCAGAGGAGGAAGGCGAAGACCAAAAGAAAGAAAAAGTAGAAGACGCAGCTCGAGAAACGCAATGCATGTTTTAGCATTCAGTCGTTGGTTTGAATGATCTTGTGTAAACATAATATCCATGGATTGACAACTTACGCAATGCATGTTTTAGCATTCAGTTCTTGGTTCGAATGCTATTTTGCAAACATAATATTCATGGTTTGACAACTTACGCATTCCATTGCTTGGTTTCGACTGATCTAGCGTAACAAAATATGCATTGAGTGACAACTTACGCGATGCATGATTCTCATTGTATACATGTGATAAGCGTCAAATGCAATTCATCACAATTCATTACAACTCAGAACCTAAGTTCCCCCCAGTACACGCAGTCGCTATACATAATCTCAATGCCGTCCCTTTCGAAGAATCTGGCCTTGATGTATGCTGGGTGGACGACCTCGAATTGGCCAACGCAACCAGGCCTGATTCCATGCTTGTGTGCGAACTCTGGCCAGCCTTCATACAACACCAGTGATCTCTGTCCATCATCATAATGTTAAACCAGGTGAACGTGCCACGTACATCCGGTGCTTGTGTCAAGCTCCACGAGTCTCGGCAATTCTCCATGCAGGAGAGACGCCGCGCCAGCAGGGATGGCCAGTGGCACATGCTCACTCCCCGAAAGCATGACCTTCACGAAACTCTTTGCCGCCTTCTTCAAATGGGAGTGTCCTACCCTGCACGCTGAATTTTTTGGAGTTGGTGTTGGCATCTGTGGCATAAGCAAATGTCAGAGTAGTACACGATAGCGTACGATGTATTGTCTTAGGACACTACAACATACCTGATGATGTTGAGGGCACTTGATAATCTTCTCCATCGAGTCCATTACGCGGTACATCATGAGCTGCATCTCCAACTGCGCTTTGACCAAGAAGGTAATAATATCCGCTACTCGTATCTTGTTCGCCAGGACCACTTCCTGCCAACCATCTCCCAGCATGAATTGCTGACTCCAGAGCTCCATCCGTATGTTCCAATGACAAGCACAAGTTTTTGTTGTTATTAGTTTGGCCATACGCCCGGTGAAGCCCTTGAAGTGCTTTGTCAGTCCGATTGGCACAGGGAGGGCATGGAGGTCGGTTTCCTGTATCTGAATGCTGAAGCGCCGAGGGGTGGGCACGCCCACAAAATGTCTGATCTGTTTAGGACGACTTTTCGAAGCACGGCCACTCAAGCCAGCAGGCATGGGTGCTGTCACCGGCAGCTGAATCCTATCAGCCAGAAAGTTAGTCCTGATATGGTGAAAAAACCCAGGTGGCACGACGCATTTCAGTGCTCGTTCATCGTGGGACAGCTGTATTTAAACACAAAACGAACCACAATCCGATCATGACACGAACACAAACGAGGATTAACAAATGCCATCACGAATGAAATCGAAGGCTGGCTGCAGAAACTCACTGCAGGTGTAGGTTCATTGCTTCTGTCATCATTGTCGTACTTCCCGAATGCTTCAGGCTGCATAGCATCAGGCACATGAACAAGCCATAAACTTTGTTCCCCTTTGTCTGTTGCCATCTGTACGGGGCACAATCGAGTCATTGCACTAGACTAAAGAGGGTAGATAAGTATAACTGTTGTTTCACGGCTATTAGGAAATGCTTACATCGGATGGATTGTTGGTACTGCCACCACCGTGACTGGGATTGCACACTCGCGGCTTCGAGGAGGCTTCGAGCGCCGCCGCTGCAGATCCATGATGCTTTTCCTCATGGATTTCATACATTGAACAAATGCGGTTGACTGACCGTGTGTCCGTAGGCCCTCCGGTACAAACACTAGATCTTTTGGATTTAGACATCGCCGGGGTGCAAAGGAGAGGGTGGCAAACAGAGGACGGCGAGCGATTGCCAGAGTTGAAGACGCTAATAAGAAAGTAGTTCAACCGACGGATGTTGGGGAATGGTTTACAGTTGGAGGGTTAATGTTGTACATACGTTATGTTTACTGTGGCCGCACGTTTCCCCATGTCTATTTACTCGTATCAAACCATCCGGGTCAAGAAACCAGAGCATCCGGCGACTTCAGCGGTAGTTCGATATCAACATCTTTCAATGCAGTAAGGCTGTTTCCCGAAGCCAATAACTCGTAACCAGTGCATCCTGTAATATGAATACACCCTTACATTGATACTGAATATTAGGGAGGATTGAGTAAGAGCAAAAATAATATACAACCTTCGAACGATAGCAGAAGATACATTAACCTGATTTGTTTCGGGCTAACACACACGACTCAACTAGATTGTTAACATATGGATATTTGCTTATATCCTTTTATTTCCTACCGAGGAGCAACTCCCGGTTGGCCTAGCATGCGACCTGCGGGTGCTTGAGCTTCAACACCTGCAAGGTGTTCCCTTGCATGGCGAACGCGCTCCATGGCCACCCGCATAACATCGGCAGTCGCACCGGTCTTGGCCTCCAGGCTTGCAAGAGTCATCATGAAATTCACGTACTCACGCGCAACCTGCAGGCGTTCAGGACCGCCCGCCTGGAATGCACGCGGCCGGCTTTCCTGTTTGAAGAACTGTGACTAGCTGATGTTTTTGACAAGGCGCTCCTCATCGGCTGTCGCGCGCCCATCAAACACATGGGCGAGCTCGTCACGGGGTTCCTCGCACAGCCGGATGTACATCAGTAGGAAGAACCTTTCCACGCTGGTGGTCATCTCCTGGGGAAGCTGAGGAAATGCGACGCCAGCCGCATTCCCCAGATGTCTGACCCGGTCCTGAATGACGCTCTCCATGCTGGAAGCCGGTGATGGCATTGCGATAGTGTAGTGGCACGCTAGGTGACTTGTTGATCCCCGTACGGCCTCTCCCCTTGTGCTTATATAGTTACAAGGACACGCGCGGGGATCTGCCGCTTCTGGGTTTATGTTATTTCATATGCGCGCCAAATCATAGGGCGTGCCATCACACTATGCATACACCATCATGTATGTCAGACTGTTCTGACGCTCCTAATGCATCGGCGTTTCAACAACACACTAACACGCCTACTTGACTGACACGCCAACTCGGCTGTCGTCCTGGCGCATCTTCTTTTAGTTAAATCAGTACTGCAAGTCCAACTTACACATGTCTAGTGCAGATGGGCCTTAGCAAAGTTTATAACACAAGACGTTAAGGCATATCTCATATACAAATTATATTTAGCCGGCCCACCGCTGCAACACCTCAGTACACATACGTTCATCCCCAAATATCTAGATCCCCAAATCTCAAACCACTAGCCTGGCAGTCCTCCCTTTTCTCGTGATGTTTGCCGTGAGGTATTCCGTATCCGGCGTTCGTTCCTTTACCCCAGTGTACCAACTTCCACTTGTACTCTGCCCCCGTTGTCGTGAGCAAGTTGTGGTTCTTTTCTCAAGGAAGTATCCTCATGAAGGTTGGGTGTTCTACATGTGTAAATTAGACGGAGTAAGATCTTCCCATTCATCACATTCAGATTTTGGTTACCCATCCTATCGAGGCATCACTAATTAACTTCATAATTGCCTGTTTCCCCAATTTCAGGCTGCGCATAAATTCTGGCATTGGGAGCTGCAGTATGTGGAGTATCTGATTCAGCAACAGTTCCTTGTAGGTGAAGATGTTGTTGCTGCACTACAGTACGCTAGATCTACAAGGGAAGGGCTTGAGCGTGAGAAAGTGGTGAAACTAGCCATTGTTGCATCCAATATCGTCAGCAATGCCACTCACGACGGCAGACTGTTCACGACGATGAATGCTTTGATACTAATAGCAAGAGAGATCTTGTTCCTAACAAAGTTAGGCCTTGCTCTGGGTTTGCTTCTATGCTTGCTATTGCTCTTCGTAATGCTGAAGAAATGATGTGAGCAGTCACATTAGTACTTCTGGATGTTGCTATGCTTTATGATGCTCTTTGTAATGCTATGCTTTATGATGCTTTTTGTAAAGCTGATGACATTATATGAGCAGTAACATTAATACTTCTGGTTGTATCTTTGTTTCTATCAGTTTTGTACAGAACTATCGCAAGGTGAAGAGGGGTATTGCTAATGTCGTTCTTAAAGATAGTCTAAAAAACACGCAACATAGCAAGCTAATACACATCATGTTAACTAGAATCCACTTAGAATTGGACAGTTATTAGGTTACAAGCATAGTACAAAGGAGGATGGCACATGTCGCAACCCCCTAGCCTGTCACTTAAGCTTCAAATTATACAGGCCCTGCGAGATCCCTGCCCGCATCTCATCCGCATAACGCATCTCTTTATGAAATTCGGCGTAGTCCTCCATTAGCTTTGCCATGAGTTCATTATTCTTCTCCAGCATTTGCCTGAGATTTTCTATTTGTTGCGTCTGCTTCATTACGTCCCACAAGCAAAATGCTCGTAGTTCGGCCAGTTCATTCTGAAGCTTCTTGTTGTCTGCCAACACTTCATTGAAAAGATTCTCCATGGAATCCATCCTGCCTGAAAGCACGCCCTTCAAAATATAGATGTCAAACTGTAATAGGATTAAGGCTTGTGTGTCAATGTATGTTAACTTCATGAATGCATAGACAATAAGGACAAGGCTTCCTACACCGAAACACAGAATGGGTCGTCTAGAAAAACGCACCTCAGAGCTTGAACCCTCGGGGATTTCCCTGTCCATAGGCGGCGGCATGTTCAGCTTTCAATTCCACTAGCTTGTGATAGATTGGAGTTGGCGGGGGTGTGGGGGGGGAAGCAGGGGTGTGGGGGTGCCGTTAAATATTTAATTGCAAAGCTGACACGCCAACTGTGTTGTCGTTGCAACAAGGCCGGATGGGCTGATAGTGTATGTAGACACGGCAGGTGCATTGTTCGCCCAACAATGCCGAACGGGCTGATAATGAATGTAGACACGCCAGGTGCATTGTCGTTCCAACCACACCGACTTCTTATTTCCGAGCGCGTACACGCAAGTGTATTGTCGATGCAAACAAACCTATAGTTTGCTAGAGGAACGCATGCACTCGAAATAAGCAGGTTTAGCGTATATACACAGCCATCATATTGGCGAGCCATGATAGCAACGCTAGATTCATGGTAGCCAAAAACTCTTTCACAGAAACAACATCTCATCTGGGTAGAAGACCAACAAAGTATGTAATGAAGAGGTGACATATAGCGGTACGGACGAAGCATCATTCCACAAACTAGTAAGATCAACATCACCAGATAGTACGAAAGGTAATGACCCGGTAATTAGTTATTACAACTTCGTGATTCATTGCTTTCATGGAAGCGATGTTAGACCACATGCTTCTCTCATCTTCATAACATCATTGGTAATCTCTTTGATATCCTCGTCCATGGAGTCGATCTTAGCCTGAAACACACATCGATCGTTCCTTAGTCTCTGATTCTCCCCACTTAGCATCATTACCACCCGACGAGTCAACACCATGGATCGACCCATCTCTTCTATTGCATGCACGTGTTTAGCAATGTCCTGCAGGTATAGCGCACGCAGCTACACTGAGTCCTTGGTGAGCTATTTATTCTCTGCCAAGGCAACTTTTACCTAGTTCTCAAGGTAGTTTATCTGAACTTGAGCGGTTTCCTGCAAAGAATAAGACGTAAGAAGGTTGTCAGTGACAGACTACAGCTACCGTTGACCCCCAGCAATACATGGGTCATAATGAATACAGGCCATGTTTGTTACCATATGAGACAGATCTTGATCTTTGGTACTGGGTCCACCCTTCGAAAGTCGGTCCTGGGTCATAATCTACCAAGCATGATATCAAACCCACAGAGTTCGTATGTCTTAGATCTTTAACAATTAACAGAATGTAATTCCCCTGCTATTGAGATTGAAGGCACATACCTGGAGTTTTGTGTCGCCGGAGAACTCCCCCTATAGTGACGGTGCAATTAGCCTGGAGCAACATGACGGCTTAATCCGAGAAGGTTGGGCAGAGGGGGTGTGGGGTCTGTTGTCGGTTTAGTTGGGTGAAAGGTGTGGTCTGTTTAGTTTAGTTCAGAGCTGCGCATGAGAACATAAAGTTGTGTAAGCTAAAGACTACGCTGGGGTAAGTGAGGGGAGGAGGTGGGTTTGGCAAGCACCGCCAACAGGTTCCACGCGGCTTCTGAGTCGGAACACCTTTGGCATGTATTGCCAAAAGCATCGCCAACTGGTTCGACGCGGCTTATGACGCAGAAGAACACCTTTTGGATGTATTGGCAAGGCCGCCTACAGGTCCGACGCGGCTTCTGAGACAGAACAAACAATGTAGCACATACATTCACTACAAAAAAAGGCACATCCGTGACATTTTGGGCCGGACGAAAAAAAATTATGTCATGCTTATGACACTTCTATGATGATAATTGTGACAAAACCACGTATCATCATAGATGTGGTGGGCTCCTACTTCTATGACAAAAAATCATGACAGAAAATAGGCTTTTCGTCTTGGGCGGGCCGGGGACGCACCTGCATGACATTCTTCGGGCCGTCCATGATGGAAAAAATCATGGTAGAAGCGAGGGCGAGGAACATTTCGGGGAGTTCCCGGTTACGGTGGGTGTGGTCGGGGCCAAGCGATGCACGCGAGGTTTGCGTGTTTCTCTCGTCCACGTACGTGTGTGTGTGCGAGGCGTTGGGCTCTAACTGAACCCGAGCGAGGCGTTCGCATACTGAACCTGAGCGATTGCACTAGCTACGTTACTGAACCCGAGCGATCGGTCCTGGCTGTTAACTAAACCCGAGCGATTCCTTCGCTACTGCTGCTAACTGAAGCCGATCGAACCAGCTGCCTCTTGATGAACAGTGACCGTTGTTGGGGGTTGGATGAACAGTTCCCAGTGGGGGTTGGATGAACAGGACCCCGTGGTAGTAGAGGTCGTTGCCGCTGGATGAACATGACCCAGATCGAGGAGGCCGCCACACACCCGAGCCGGTTGGGGTGGATGAATAGGACCCCGTGGAGGGCTGGTTGAACAAGAGCCGGTGGAGGCTGGATGAACAGTAGCCTGTGGAGGCAGGAGGGAGACGCGGTGGATGAACAGTAGCAGGTGGAGGCTGGAGGAAGTCGACCGTGGATGAACAGTAGCCCGTGGAGGCTGGAGGAAGTTGACCGTGGATGAACAGTAGCCCGTGGAGGCTGGAGCGAGGCAGTAGATGGTGGATGAAAATTAGCCCGTGGAGTCCCGTTTTGCGGTACGCCACACCCCTCCCAATCAACAGGACCCCATTTCGACCGTAGGCGCTCCAACACAAGTCCGTTTCCTCCGTTTTGCGGTCCGCCACACCCCTCCCGATGAATAGGACCCCATTTCGACCTTAGCCGGTCGAACAGAAGGCCGTTTCTTCCATACTACGGTACGCCAGACCCCGTTTTGGCTGTTCCGTCCAAGCCGGTTGGCTCCCGATGAACACGATGCATTTCGTTTCCTCCCGATGAACACAACGCAGTTTCTCCATTCTGACCCAGCCGGTTGGCTTCCAATGAACATGACGTCGTTGCTGTCGTCCGTTGCCTCTCCATGTACACGAGCCCTGGCCTTACGTATGCGTGAGTAGGCGTTCGAGACCCCGCCCGTATGTACATACGTGGCCATATTTTTTGGCATGTGGCTATACGTACGTGTCACAGTTTAGAAGGGACTGCCTCAACTCCTACGTCGAGGGCTCTACTACTACACGTGCCGCTGCTTGCTCGGCCAAGGTTCATCGTTGCAGAGAGACCGATCGACCAGTATGTACATACACGTTCGCGACCACAATGACAACGCTACGTACGCTTCGACCAAGTGGATCCCGGCTGTTAGGCAGGATAAGGAGGCACTTCCTTGCGTGCGAAGTTATTGATGGTGGGTCTGAGCTGTCAGGGGGAGGATTCATTTTTCTTCGCACCTAAGATGGAGGCACTTCCTTGCGTCCAAAGATATAGCTGGTGGGTCCCAGCTGTCAGGGGGGAAACATTTTTTTCGCAAAATACAAAGGCCCTTCCGGTAGGTCCCCGCTGTCAGGTGGAGGAATCATTATTTTGCGTGTAATAAGGAGGCACTTCCTTGCTGCGGTTGTGGACCCAGCTGTCAGCCTCTCCACGTACAGTCCTCTTCTGATGTAAGTCTTTCCTTGACCACATTGACCACGCCGCGGCGAGAGCACCAAGGCGGTGGATGACGGCGAGTCCTGGGAAGGGAATGACCCAGAGCCGGGGAAGACTCGGCAGTTGTTTCCCACGCGGAGGGGAGTACGAGGGTTTATTGGTTGGGCTGCAGTGTGAGGCTGCCGTCGCCGGAGAATAACAGGAGGTCTGGGTGAGTACAGGGATGGCCATGCCAGCGATGGGAGTAGGGTGGGGCGATGAGGCCTATGTGGCAGCAGAGCCGGCCATGGGAGGCAGGAGCAGGCGGCACGACCGGCACTGGTTTGGGTAGCTGGAGCAAGAAGACCAGAGGTTAAAGAAGCACTACGGCCGTTGGATGGACATCGTACGGTCACTGCAGCTAGAATCGTTCATATTGACTAAGTTGACAAAGCCCTCCGTCGGCGTCAACTTAGTAGGCCCACAAGTCAGCCTCCAACTATGGTGGGTCCTAGCTAGCAGGGGGAGTATTCATTTTTTTGTGCGTAATAAGGAGGCACTTCCTTGCATGCGAAGATATAGCTGGTGAGTCCGAGCTGTCAGCGGGAGGAACATTTTTTTTTCGTGAAATACAGAGGCCCTTCCGGTGGGTCCCCGCTGTCAGGTGGAGGAGTCATTATTTTGCGCGTAATAAGGAGGCACTTCCTTTCGTGCAGCCATGGACCCAGCTGTCTGCCTCTCCATGTACAGTCCTCTTCCAATGGATGTCGTTCATTGACCACGTTGACCACGCCGCGCCGAGAGCACCAAGGCGGTGGACGACGGCGAGGCCTAGGAAGGAAACAACACGGAGCCAGGGAAGACTCGGCAGTTGTTTCCCACGTGAAGGGGCGTACGAGGGTTTACTGGTTTGTCTACCGTCGCCGGAGAATAACAGCAGGTGTGGGTGAGTAGAGGGATGGCCAGGCCAGCGATGGGAATAGGGTGGGGTGGTGAGGCCTACGCGGCAGCATAGCCGGCCACGGGAGGAGGGAGCAGGCAGTCCCACCGGCGCTGGTTTGAGCGGCTGGAGCAGGAAGAGCAGAGATTGAAGAAGCACGACGACCGTTGGATGGACGTCCAACAATCACTGCTCTCGTGTGTTGACTAAGTTGACATGGCCTTGCGTGCGTGTCAACCTTTTTTTTAGGAAAGCGTACGCGTCAACCTATAGTAGGCGCAGAAGTCAGCCTCAAATTTGTGGAAAACAGTATACAACCCATCTGTCATTATTTCTAATAATTTACAGCCCATTTGCTAATTCTTAAGGATTTTTTTGGAGCCCATATTCTTTTTGTTAGCATTACAGCCCATATTGTGGCCACGGTTAAAAAATTCTATGAAATTTTTCATATTTTGGTGCGGCCCGAACTGTTTTTAATCCCGAAATTTCGAGTCAAATTCAAACTAATTTGACAAATAAATTTATATTAATATAAAATCCAAATAATTGTCCACGCAAAAAAATCAATGAAATATAAAATCTCAAAATGAAACAAAAAAGAAATTTGAACCTAATTGACGGTTTGATGTGTTTCAAAAATTTACAGTCCATTTCTCATTACTGATACCCCATTTTCTAGGCAAGCCGAATGAAACTCTCCTCATCTTGAAAGATTTGCAGCCCAGCAGGGCTGACAAAAGCAAGTAGGCCTCGGTTGGGTATTCGGCAAAAGAACAAAAAAACTGGGCTAGCCATTTTTAGAAAGAAAAAAAAACTACCGGGCTGGTCTTGTGGTAAACATAAAATAAAAGGCTGGCTAGACAGGCCAGAGTGCCCCGCACAGCCCAGTTGACACCCTGCTTCCGTCTCAAAAACAAAAAGAACTGGGCGAGCTACTGGGTCCCTGGTGTCAGCCGCTCGTTGTGCAATTCTCTTGTTTATTGACTACGTTGACAATGGCATGGGACCCAGATGTCAGAAGTCCATTAGGAGGAACCATTTTTTTGGCTTGAAATAAGGAGGCACTTGTGTTCGTACTGCCGTGACCCTGGTGGGTCCCTGTTGTCATCCTCTCCATGTACAATCATCTCCTGATTGTGCACGCGTCAACCTAGTAGGCCCACAAGTCAGCCTCTAAACCCGTGGCGGACAAATACAGCCCATTCCATACGTTCAAACAAAAAGTTCAACATTCAGAGCAAAGTAACAGGTCTGATCCATATATAGAGTACTGAACTTCCACGTTGACAACCATCATAGCCAAGTTAACTATCTACTCCCACTAATACTCTAGTAGTGTACAAGTACTAACTTACTCTTAGCTAACTAGACGATGACGGCCGCCATCTGCGGTACACGCTAAACGCCGGCACCGACGTCCTCCTCCTCGCCTCGGACTTGCCAGAGGTGCGATAGGGCGCGTTGGCCCTTTCCATGTCGGCTTGGTCCACCGAAGCTTCAGCTTCTAAGTGGGAAAACCACTTGAGGAGCTGGTAGTAAAATTCGGCGTCACGAACGCGTGCGTGCCCGACAGCCTCCAGGGCTATTTGCCGAGCGCTGGCCTCCATGTAGTCGGCCCAGTTGCGAGTGCTCTGCTCGCGACTCAGAGCGTCGGTGCGCTGCTGCTCCATGCCCCGCTGGCGGCGCAAATCGGTTATACACTGCTCCTCCACCAGGCGGTCGCGCTCCAACAAGTCCTCATACTCCGCATTGCCATCTAAAGACCGATAGAATGCCTCCTCCCTTCGTCTGCCTTCCGGTGAAAAACCGAACACTAGTTCCGGCGGTGACCGCCTCCAGTGTTGCCTATTGCGGATGGGCGAGGGCATGACGGACATGGCGAGAGCGAGGGCAAGTGGCGAGCGACGTCGGGCCGGTGGGGGCTGATGAGGATAGGCGAGTTGGGTGATGATGCCACCAAAGAACGCCGGGAACCAGTAATTATAGGCGGAAGGTAGGTGAACCAGCGTGTCATGGGAAACACGACGGTCATCGTGGTCATCGAAAATCAATGCATAAGCAGGCATGCCTTAGCGCGCCAGCTTGCCCTGGAAAACTAGAAAAACTAAAATTATGACTGTACAGTCCCGTCCCGTCTGTGCTGGGTCGCACATCGGCATGACGGTCAAACTTTGACCATACATGTAACTAAGAAAATAATAATGCATGTCACCAAAACTTATATTGTTGGATTTGTATTTGAACATAGTTTCCAATGATATTATTTTTGGTCACATGCATTAGAATTTTATTAGTTAAATTTAAGGCCAATTTTTGACACAAAATGCAAGGGGGACCAATAAACCAGGACGGAGGTAGTACGTGCGTGATCCACTGGTTATTCGCGTAGGATCGAGTCGGTCGGATAGTGTAGGTGTAGGATCGCAATAGCTGATGAACGTTCACTGGGAGATAAGGCATTTGCAAACATTTTTGCTCGCAGTTTCTTCAGATTCGCATGGCATTTTCTTCAGAACAGCATGTCAGTTTCTTCAGAGGTAGGCATTTTTATTCAAAAAACTGCCACCTTTGGATCTTGCGTCGCAACTAAAACTACCAGGAGCGTATTAGTAGGCTAGCTAGTGATCGATCAATAACTTGTAAACACTGAGCGAACAGAAATAAGGAACTGCTAGTAACTTGTAAACACTGAGCACACAGAAATAAGGATCATGCTGTGCACAGTAGTAAGAGCCGATCCGTTTGAAATGTTCACGAGACTCACATGCCTGGCATTGTAATATGTTCACATTAGTAGCCCAAATTCATAACCAACTAGTACGATTCCCATACATAAGATCAACATGTTAATGCATCTCAATGATTCATAGATCATATACAAATATGTAGCTCCAAAAGCAAAGATCTAGAAAAAACATTTGTTCTTGGTACTAACATGGATGCTTCTCTGGGCCAACATTCAGTACATAGTGAAAGACAAATTTGTTTGTGAAGTCTACATTTCCTCTTGCAAACGTAAGTGGTTTCACCAACAGCTGGAACCATAAGAATGAACCACACATGATGGAGGAACATCCACTACAATATGATTTGGTCTTCTCTCGATCACACGGCGAGACTATTTTTGAAATACAAACTTTAACTTAGGCAAAATGATGTCCATTGTATAATCATACCAAAGCAATGAAGCACCTAGTGTTCGCCAATAAATAGTACAGTACTACTTATGTGCAGTCCATGAAGTGACTATCCAATCTTCCTGTGTCTATTTTCAAATGGCACTGCATGCAATGACTATGCTATTCTCTTGTGCAGTTCAACCAAAATTGAGGTCACTTTGTTTGTTTGCCAAATAGCAACGGGCAGACAACATAAATATCAAGCAGCTAGTAAACATATACCCCACCTTGTATTTTCGGTTTAAACACGTCTCTGCTAGTCGTTTCCGCTCAGCATATGTCATGTTTTGCACTGGATAATTTGATACTGTCATTTCTTGCCCTGGACAATATCGTACTGAATTGATTTGCTGGTACAGAGCAGAAATATAGCGCCTATTCTTCATCAGACCAAGGATATCCATGTTCGCAGTGATGGAAGAGGTCAAATTGATACAACCGAAATTGAGCATCCAATCATTGAATCATGTCCTGCACCTCCAATGTAGGTCCACCCTGCCAATAAATTCACATGCAAACAACTAATATTACTATCTAATGACAGTACAAAAATAGTAGCAAGATAGTAGCAAACCATGTACCTTCGTAATGAACAGCTCATAGTGCCACCAATTGGATATAACGGTTTGGAAGAAAACATGCTCATAATGTTGAACCATTTGGACTTTTTGTGCAGTTCCACTAAAATCGAGCATCCCTGTTTACATAGATATTGAAAGTGTGATTACTATAAAAGTGGCACTAGTTGAAGCATAGACTCACAAATATAAGCATTCCAATTTCTTAATGGGAAAAGGTAGCAAGACTGTTTCTAACCACCTGTTTGAAGGAATAAATAAGGCAACAGCGGCTGATGTCAAGAAGGCATACATAGTATTTTCTGAAAGATTGAACCATTCCTGACCTTTCCTCTTATTTTAAGCATATTTTGTGCAGTTCAACTAAAATAAAATGCCATCACCACCTTCACAATTCAGTGACACTGTACAAAAAGAAATGACTTACCATTACATCATGATGTCAGGTATGTAATCGGCAGGCATTTGAGACAAACATGCAGACCTCCTCCGATAACATAATGAACATTAATTTTAAGAAAGGTGTGACTAGCTTTACCGGCATAATTTGAGTGAACTCTACACCCTCTGTTCCTTAATATAAGACGTTTTTGCAGTTCAATTTAAAGTACCCAAACGTCTAGTATTTAGAAAAACAGGTAGTAGTTTTCTTGAGCACATATCTGGGAAAGCTTGCCACACCTTATATATGTCCATACGCTAATGCAACACCATTCGAATAGTGCAAATATACACTATTCCAGTGACTAGTGCAACAATAGAGTAGTTTTTTTATTACGGGGTATAGTACAATGGTTTTACTGAACAGATTTCCATAAGCTAGCACTGGAAGATTTCTATAAGCATTAACAATACAAAATGTAAAGGTAACAAGTTTCAGCATTGGTATACTAGCTGTGCAATAGCATTAAACCAAATACAAAAGTTTGAAGGTAACTAGCATTATTAACTAATGACAGTATAAAAAAATTGCAAACCATGTACCTTCAAGGTAAATATCATTTCGAACTCGAGGGGACCTCAAAATTGCTATCTCAATCTTGATAATCGATGAAACGTAAAAACTTGATCAAACGAATCAAGAAAACAGCCGGAGGAGAAGGTGCCCACTCTTGACATTTCCTCTTCTCTTCATAAATTTTTGTGCAGTTTAACCAAAATAAAATGACATCAGCGCCATGGCATTTTGGTGATACTGTACAAAAAAAATTGACTTATCTCATGAAAGTGAGGTATGTAATCTATAAGCATTAACAATGCAAAAATCTAAAGGTAGTAACAAGTTTCATCATTGGTATACTGGTTGTGCAACAGCATTAGAATGCCTTAGCTGAAAAATCTTTAATACATCCACAATCAACAGCTAACCCTGAAATAATCCAGTGACATTAAATGGCATTGCTTAAATTTATCGGTGGCATTAGACTGAGTGCGGCATTAGTTAAATGTGGCATCGTAGCATTGCTTGACTTTACCGGTGGCGTTATACTAAAAACAAAAAAGTGGCAATAAGAGCATGGGAGGCCCATTCGGACAGTGGGAGCACTAGTACGATGTACCTCCACGGACGCATAGAGTGGTGAGGGAGGGATGGTTACCCAGAGCAACAAATATCCAGGCAGCATATGTGGATTACGTCCCATTTTTGTTCTCTTTAGCCACCTTTTTCCTATGTGGGGACAACAAACCGATCGACCTTGTCATTCTCTATTGTGTTGTCATGCCTTTCTACCCTTTTTCAACCAAGAGAGACGAGAATCATTCCTTAGCTAATGATTTCCCCTTTTCAACCTAGATGAGGGTTCGATACCTAGTCTCTTCGACGGTACTTTCTCCCTTCCTTTCCTTATTCAACCCAGACATGGATTAGTCTGCATGAAGTAGGGTTTTCTTTAATAGTGAAAATTAAGGTTTTCGTCTGTGTGACCAGCAGTGCAGAGGATAGCAAATTGGGGAGATGGTGGAGTGGAAAAAGATCGACATGCAGCGACGTGGCAGATGGGGCAATAGAACAAGGGTATGGTTCGAAAAGAGGTAGCATACCTGAGGGTCGGCAGGAAGTGGCTTCGCTCATGGTCGTCATCCTTTGCACACACTACGGCAGCGAGCTTCGGGACGGAGGACATCCCGCGCGGGCGCTAGATCTGAGAGGACGGCTTTGTCGTCAGTGTGTGACCTCGCTCGCCGACGACGAGTGCGTCAACGCTGCATGTCCTTTTCTTCCCCGATGGACGGGATCCTGGCAGATCTGTGACCACCAGTGAGGAGGGAGAGAGAGGGGCCACCACCATCTTTTTTAGATCTGGAGAGAGGGTGATAGTGTGAGAAGCAAGTGGGCAGCCCTTAGCAAGCAAGCGCTGAATCTCTAGCCTATATATCTTTTTTTATACTAGTACTAGAGGTGGAGTAGTGGTAGAGTAGTTTATATTTTCTATGCATACAGTACACCAATTAGTTGTGCTTCAAAACTGAACGGCACGCCATTAAAAAAATAAAGTCAAGAAATAATGAGGCACCTCGGGCCAACGCGGCCAGATCGCATTTTGCACGAGAAATGACACACCATGTTTCGTTGACATGTGGTCCCGTTCCAACATGTCGGTGAGACGACGGTGAGTCCTTTTGTACAATTTCTGAATGGACGTCTATGTAGGCCGGGGTGCCTCTTCCTGTACCGTGGCAACCGTCCACTGCCTCTTCACCTTTCCTTCTTGATTTGGAACTGCTGTCGCACGCTCTTCCTCCCTCCATTTGCCTTCACCCTTCCTTTTGCCATTGTTCGATTGTCTTCTCCATGGAGGGAACAGGCTCGAAATGACCCCGTTATTCTTGCCCCGATCTGAAAGATGACGTGGTGGAGGAACTCATTGATTGGTGCGACGTCATCACCTCGGCTAGCATGGAAGGTTCATTCAAGACCATTCTCGACTCAACAAATAACATCATTACAAATAACCCAAGGGTTCAGGAGCGGTTTGATCTCCCCTATCTTCTTTGCCATGACCCTGCTCGCTGGCATGGGGATGATGGAAGCCTCGCCTTGTGCAAGTTGATGCCGCTTGATAATGATACGTGTGATGTTAAGATGTCATCGTGTAAGGGTAAGGCCTGAGCAGGCGCAAATGGAGATTGGGTTGTTTATATTGGGTACAAGTGCGAGTGGGAACTTGTGAATGTGTACACTCGTCACCGGGTTCCACTTCCAAAAATCTCAGAGTGCCCTGAGGTTGAGCACACAGATGATCTACGTACGTTCAAATACAATCATGGTGACTGTCGTCTACAGAATATAGCAATTTGTCGAGTTCCCAACCGCTCTTGGGATCACGCGAACTATCATGTTGTTGCTATCTTCGACAAGCTTGTTGCCGTCCTTACTTCCACGGCTCCTCCATGGATATTACTCTAAAATCAATTTCTGTACACGGATGAGTAATGTGATGCAATTCAATATGAGCATCTTGTGTTTGCTACCACCACTCGTGGCACTGTTTTTGCATGGAATCCTTATTGTTTCGGTACGTTTTCCTTCCACCGTAATTAGAATTGTTTCATCCACGTGCATGTGAGTTAGTATCCCCGTACTAATTAACCTTCTTGTGTTTCCAAGGTCCTGTGAACATTCCACCACCTATACTTGAAAAAATTTATAACCAAGGGGGAGATGACGATGGTGATGATCACGAGCATGAGGACGAGCAGGACCTACATCCTCAGTGCTGCCTGGCAACTTATTCTGATGGATCACCTCTTCTTGTATGTATACAGGGCACTGCTGATGTTACTATGGAAGCAGGTGTTGTCTCCCATGGTCGCACTCTCCGGACCTATTCCAACATCCGTTGCAGGGTATTCGGGATGGATACTAGTGTGCTAGAGCCAGCTCCTTCTGAATGGTTCAGTATTCATAGTCTTGCAGAAAACTTGATCTTCCTTGGACAAAACTATCCACTGATGGTGAAAGGCGATCCAGCTGCTGTTGGCACAATGTTACAACCATTTATGAGAAGCAACTGTATCTATACCTCGGACATTGCTATGGTTCCCTACCCTGGCTATCACAATATGCGTCCTGCTATAGGCTGCTTCAGCCTGGATGATAAGTCATGCGTTGGTCTCGAGATTGACAATAGCTGGCCCTTCCCAGAGAATCAGTTATGGTTCAAAGCAAGCGTTTCCATTGCCGAGGATTGGTTGAGCTGAAGTTCATTTCATCGCTTTGTTATTTGTTGTGTGAGAAAAACCATAGTATTTACTAGAATGTTTTGTTGGAAATAATCTATAATCCAACATGTATCCTCGTTGTCGTTGCGAGTTGATGACTTGTTGTATGTAATGAATGGTACATTTGCATATGCATGTGATAATCTCAATTTATGAATGGTTTTCGAGTCACTTCTTGGAGTGTTAGTACCGTAGTAGTACAGCCAACATCCGGTTATATGAAGTTGCCACATCACATAGAGCCAGTAGTAGTATGCTAGTACAATAGTTAGTCCTACTAGTAGTAGTATACCATCAACTAGACCTAGGTGTCGCTCGGAGGCCAAGAAATATGGTGATAGCATGATGATGTAGGCACAGGGCTTGCCATGTTTCCTACTCCTCCGGTCAAAATGTGGAGAAGATTTGGTCGATTTCTTCCTCCTTTTGCCGACACATGGGACATCCAGCATGTCGTGTCATGTAAGAAAATGGAGTGCTAGTTGAAGGCACGTGCTGTGCATCTTGGGTTAAACTGTAAATATAATCTTACTCTTGAGTAACTCTAAAAGCGGCCACCGAAGATCTTTATTGGATTTGTTTTTCATCACCAGCATGTCGAGGTGAAACATGTGCAGGTTCAGTGGGTCGTCTTGTGTTTTCACTGACACGTGGGACCGAATGTGAGCAAACAGACAATGGGCACACTCCGCGCGTCTGCTGGCTGGCAAAGAAGAGAGAGAGGGGGGGCTGATCACGGACTCCAGGAAATTTCACGACAATGTGAGTAGTACTAGTGGTGTACCGTACTCCTGGAGAGATAATGTGTTCGCTCTACATAACCAGCACCTCAATATAGTGGTGTGGCATGGGCCATAACTAGCATTCACGTCTAGTAGTACGGCACACGCCACCCACACGAGTCCCATCTGACACCAATTTTCTTGGAGTCCGTGCTACAGCTATCTCTTCTCCCACCTGTTTTCTCTAACTCAGCCATCGCGCGGTGGGCGGGGTGGGGGTTTGCCGATAGTCGGTTTGCTCAACTGCGGTCCCACTTGTAAGTGAAAATGCAACACGGCACGCATTCCCCCTTGAGCAGCGTTCCGGACCAACCGTGTGGGGGTGCAACGCGAACATGGTAGGCTTTTCCTTTTGAACTTGTAACTTGTAAAATTTGGTTCTGCTGCTTGGTGCGACCGATAGATAGTAATGAGAAGTTGATGCCAAAAAAAGAAGATAAGTTTGGTTCTGGCACGGCTCATGCATGGTACATATGAAAATTATGAAGTTGATGCGAAAGGTAAGATAATTACAATATACTACTACACGGAACTGGCAGAAAGATAAAGATACATACTGGTCCATCAACGACATCCTCACGCCCTAGTGCGCCGGGTCACCAACTGACGTGTGAGGAGCAGCGGCATTGGCGGCGAGCTCAACGTGCTTCTGAACAATGCCGTCCAAGGTTGCCCTGCGGTCCAAGAAGGCCAGCGTCCTATCGTCCTCCTCTTGCATGTAGTAGTCCTTGTGGACGATTTGGTTGTAGATGTGGGTGATTATGTCGATGGTGTCTTGCTACGCCAGGCGCTGCGCGGCGAGCGTGACCTCGAGGTGGACATTCTCCGGTGCGACAGAGGGCAGTTGTAGGGCCACCAGTGCGTCGAAGAGGTTGTCAGCATAGAGGCCGTTGAGGGTGGCGGGCATCGCAAAGCCTGGGCGCGTGGGCTGGAGGCATACGTCAAGGTCGTCCACGAGCTTCTTGACGACGGTGAACTTGTCGAGGAAGCCGACGAGGGCCTCATCGAACAAGGAGACGAAGCTATCATCCAAGAGGCCTCTCGCCCTAGCAGCCTCAAGCACGACCTGGAGACGTTCCTCGGTGCCGGGCCGCGGGCCGGCGTCGTGGACCATCTGGCATAGCCGGATCATGCTCGCGCTCACCGTCTCCATGGGTCTAGCTTCTAGTCAACACTTCTTGCGATTGGAGTGATCACTCTTGCCCTTGGTTAGGGTGTGTAGGTGCGTAGGATTTCGTAGATTGGACTGGCGGGGAGCCGTTATAAGAGAAGTGCAGACTGCATTGCATTCACGTGTGTATTGGCCATCTACTCCTCGGCCCTCCGTCTGTCCCGGTGCAGTATAGTCATCTCACTAAGACCAATTTGGGGCCAAACGAGAGAACTTTGATGTTTACTATTAGTATTTTGTAATTAATGTCATTGCATGCAAAGAATTGAGCACAACATGTTGTGCTAAGTAGTAGTCTCAAGTCATTGAATGCATACGCACCCCATGTCTCCTATTGTCTCATTTCTTTTTTTGTGGCAAAAACAAGGAATGAGGTGGGTAGTTAATGCACCGCGCCTAAAAGTTTTGGGATTATTTGGTTTTCATAATGTGACTAATGCACCAGTACGGAGGGAGTACAATAGTAGTCTGATTAATGAGATTTTATATTTGAGCCATCTACCGGAAGGGAGAGTGTATAATATCATCGAGAACTACATTCAAAACCGAATAAACCAATACTCCATGTATTTATTTACAGAGGGAGTAGTATATTTTTTGTGACATGCATTACTAGATATTGCTAGTCAAATACTAAATCTAGACGGAGGTGGTAGTACTGCTAAATCCAGACGGTGGTGCTAGTACTAGTAGTACTACTACCAATGTAGTATTACTGTACTACACGTTGGTCAAATTATTACGTGCTGCTCCTCACAGTGAAGTGACAAGACCCTGCGCCGGAGATGACACCTAAGTGTAGGCACCGTGTTCGGCATACCAAAGTCAGCCTCACCGTGTGCAGTCACTATCATTATGGTTGTAGAGCTAGCCTGCTTACAACTAGCCGTGTTCGACATAATTTCCCGTGCGTTGCCACGAGTAATAATAAATATTGTACTCGAGTAATGGGTATATCGTTGCCGCACCTATGCACGTGAACATTTATCATAACATAGTACCTCGTGCTGGATAGTCGTAATATTACAAGTTTCAAACTGACTAGCAATGTGCCCGTGCATTGCAATGGAACCAAAGAAGAATAGTACTTGTTCACAAACTTGAAAGAAAACACTCTTGTTTTGATACACATATACCACTAAAAATATATTTCTCTGGTTGTTTTGATGAGGTGAGGGAGGGATGTGGTTGCTTTCAAGATAATAAGGGATTTTCTGCAAATTGGAGCAGAGAAGTGGGCTATTTTTTGTTGCAAAAATGCCACAACTTACCTCAAAGCCATTTGATGCAGATCTAATGGTCAGAAATGACAGATGGCAGACACACCATCATCACCAACTAAGTCTTTTATAGGAGTACAGAAGTAGAGATATTACAAATGCTAGGAGTAATGCTGCACCTACGAATAGGGAATTATTAGGAAGTTTACGTAAGAACTTTCGTTACTTTAGGTGGATGCAGCATTATCGTACAAACTAAAATCCACCGCCCTGACAAGTCACTGATGGGCAAATAAATTTGTGAGTCTCTGGCGACTTGATGTTCCAAAAACAAATTCAGCTTCTGCGGAGCCTTTGTCGATTAGGCTTAGACGCTTGCGGTGATCAGCAAGCCATTCATTGTTGCGCCAGAGAACGCCAAACCTCATTACCTTGAGCACACTTGCCTCCAGAACAAAGAACCTAGCCAATTTAATCTCAGATGTGCTGCCTCGGTAGTCGATCAAATCAATTTCTGTAAGATGGAGATCAAGGCATTCGATGAGGTTGTTATAGTGCAGCACATTTTTCACTTTCGGGTCTTTTTTTTATCTGCAAAAGAAGAGAACATATTAGAGCAGCTGGCTGTATAAGATTGCCGATATCATTCGCTCATATGATAGGGTTGGCTCTAAGGCTACACTACAAAAAAAAGACACATCCGTGACATTTTGGCCCGAACGAATTTTTTTCTGTCATGCTTATGACACTTCTATGACGATAGTTATGACAAAACCCGGTATCATCATAGATGTGGTGGGCTCCTACTTCTATGACAAAAAATCATGACAGAAAATGGTATTTTCGTCCTGGGCGGGCCGCGGACGCACCTGCATGACATTCTTTGGGCCGTCCATGACGGAAAAAATCGTGGTAGAAGCGAGGGCGAGGAAAATTTCAGGGAGTTCCCGGTTACGGTGGGTGGTCGGGGCCGAGCGATGCATGGAGGTTTGCGCGTTTCTCTCGTACACATATGCGCATGTGTGTGAGGCATTCAGCTCTAACTGAACCCGAGCGAGGCGTTCGCTTACTGAACCCGAGCGATTGCACTGGCTACATATGTTACTGAACTGGGAATGTATCTGGTGCACCGGGGCAATTGGTGCTACCGGTGCACCGATCCCCCGTTACACATTAACAAATGTTTAAAAAAATCCATAAAAAATTTAGTGCATTGACACAACATTAATGTATGTTGTCACAAAAATTAAAATCAAAATTCGAAACATTGCTCGAGATACAAAAATGATAAATTTGACACTGAATAGTACATAACACAAGTTGGGCTTCAGTTTTGGCCCATTAGCACATTGATGTCAAATTTGTCATTTTTGTATCTTGAGCAATGTTTCGAATTTTGATTTAAATTTTTGTGACAACTTGCATTGATGTTGTGTCAATGCACTAAATTTTTTCCGGATTTTTTTGAACATTTTTGAGTGTGCAACGGAGTCCGGTGCACCGGTAGCACCAATTGCCCCGGTGCACCAGATACATTCCCTTACTGAACCCGAGCGATCGATCGATCCCTTGGCTGTTAACTGAACCCGATCGAGCGATTCCTTCGCTACTTCTGCTAACTGAAGCTAATCGAACCTGCTGCCTCTTGATGAACAGTGATCATTGTTGGGGGTTTGATGAACAGTTCCCGGTGGGGGTTGTATGAACAGGACCCCGTGGTAGTAGAGGCTATTGTCGCTGGATGAACAGGACCCCGATCGAGGAGGTGGGGTGGATGAACAGTAGCCGGTGGAGGGATCCCGTGGAGGGCTGGTTGAACAGGACCCAGTGGAGGGCTGGTTGAACAGGACCCCGTGGAGGGCAGGTTGAACAGGACCCCGTGGAGGGCTGGTTGAACAGTAGCCGGTGGAGGCTTAGTTGAACAGTAGCCGGTGGAGGCTGGATGAACAGGACCCCGTGGAGGGCTGGTTTAACAGTAACCGATGGAGGATGGATGAACAGGACCCCGTCGATGAACAGTAGCTGGTGGGGGCAAGAGGAAGTCGACGGTGGATGATCAGTAGCAGGTGGAGGCTAGAGGAAGTTGACGGTGGATGAACAGTAGCCCGTGGAGTCCCGTTTTGCGGTACGCCACACCCCTCCCGATAACAGGACCCCTGTTTCGACCGTAGCGCTCCAACACAAGTCTGTTTCCTCCCTTTTGCGGTACGCCATACCCCTCTAGATGAACAGGATCCTGTTTCGACCGTAGCTGGTCGAGCAGAAGGCCGTTTCCTCCGTTTTGCGGTACGCCAGACCCTTCCCGATGAACAGGACCCCGTTTCGACCGTACGCGCTCGAGCAGAAGGTCGTTTCCCTCCGTTTTGCGGTACACCACACCCCGTTTCGGCTATTACGTCCAAGCCGGTTGGCTCCCGATGAACACGACGTGTTTCGTTGCCTCCCGATGAACACGACGCTAGCTATTTCTCTGTTCCGACCCCGCCGGTTGGCTGCTGATGAACACGACGCCGTTGCTTCTGTCTCCATATGTACGGGACTGCATGGCCATATGTATGCGCGATTATGCGCTCGAGACCCCGCCCGTATGTACATACGTCTACTCCATTTAGCGTGGCTGTACGTACGACACGTGCCGCTCCTTACTCGGCCATGGTTCATCGCTGCAGAGAGACCGATCGACCGCTATGTACGTACACGTTCGCGACCAGACAGATAACGCTACATACACTTCCATCGGGTGGGTCCCAACTGTCAGGGAGGACAAGGAGGCACTTCCTTGCGTGCGAAGATATAGCTGGCGGGTCCCAGCTGTCAGGGGCATTTTTTCCCATAATAAGGAGGCACTTCCTTGCGTGCTAAGATGTTGGTGGTGGGTCCGAACTATCAGGGGTAGGAATAAGGAGGCACTTCCTTCCTTGCGAAGATATACGTGGTGGGTCCTAGCTTTCAGGGGGGGATAATTTTATTTTCACGTAATCAGGAGGCGGTTGCATGTGTGCGTCCATGGACCTGCTGCGTCCCCACTGTCAGCCTCTCCACATACAGTCCTCTTCTGATGACTCTCGTTTGTTGACCATGTTGACCACGCCGCGCTAAGCGCACCAAGGCGGTGGACGACGGCGAGGAAACGGACGGCAACGAGCCGGAGATGGGAAGACGCGGCAGTGGAGTCGCAGACGGAGAGGTGTACGTGGGTTAACTGGTTCTGGTGCGGCGTGGTTCTGTAGTCGGCGGAGAATAATAGGAGGGGTGGAGGGATGGCCTGGCCGGCGGTGGGGTAGCACTTCGCAGTGAAGTGTGCTAAGCAGAGTTGCTAGGAGCCGGAGGCGGGAGCAGGTGGTCCCGGCGGCGCTGGAGGAAGAAGACGAGAGATTGAAGATGGATGACGGCCGTTGGATGTAAATCCAACGGCTATTGACATCAAAATCATTTGTTGACTAAGTTTACAACGCCTTGCGTTGGCTTTGACCTATTGGCCCACATATCAGCCTCTAAAAATGTGGGACGTATTCAACCCATTTTTTTAGAATTTACAGTCCATTTGCTGGGCTGGGTGAACAAATAATGTAGCGTCCATGCGGCCCATTCATTTTTTTTCTAAAAAACAACAACCCATTTGCACTTTCTCGAAATACACGAATTTGCTGGCCTGGGTGAACAAATAATGTAGCATCAATGCGGCCCATTTATTTTTTTCCTAAAAAATTACAGCCCATTTGCACTTTCTCGAAATACACGATTTTGCTGGGCTGGTTATAATTATAATGTGTGTTAGGCGTAGCAATGTTATCAAAAAATAAACAGGGGCTGAGCATTTTTTTATAAATATATTTAAATAATAAGTGCTTTATTATTACATTGGTCCTTAAATCTTACCAAGATTTTCTACACAATCAACAGGATTTTCGTTGCCTTAATGTAAAAAAAACCCAAGATTTTATTGTTAAACATTTATTTTTATAAGTTCATAAGATGTGGGATATTTTTTTCTTATATATGTAAGTATCTGTTAAATATATGATGATAATAAACATAATATATAATAACATATAAAATAGTATAAATATATATAATATAGTTAGAAGGGAAACATAAGTTGGACCCGGCGTTCCTATTCTTATATAGAAAAATAGAACAGACCTCTGCGTTTTCTTCAAAAAAATACATAAGTTGGGCAGCAGATGTTTAAGAAAAAATAGAACCTAGGATGGGAGGCCCATAGGCCAGTCGATACATGACGGCCCTCAAAAAATACAACCCGGCATGTCGTGGGCTGCGCATGTTAAAAAAGAAAGCCTAGACTAGGCAGCCCACAACCCAGCTGACGTCCAGGCCCCGGACAAGAACACACCGGAGCCGGGGAAGACATGCTACAGTAGTTGTAGAATTCGTTGCTAAAAAAATAGTAGTTGTAGAATCCTTGCCTATTTTCTATCGAAAGTACTGAACTAGCCTAGTGGCCAAATTCCACTCCCCAACAGTTGCTCCGCCTAGGTTCGATTCCACCTTATGGAGTGAAAATATCCCCAAATTTTTTCCTCTACCATTACTGACATGTGGGTCCCCATTGTCATCTACGCACACCACCTCCAACACTTGCCAAAACTTCATCCCTCGTTTTCTCTATTTTTCGCACACTCAACATTGTGTGGGCATTTTGAAAATAGCATATCTTTTTGACTGTGCATCGTATGAAGATGTGCTATGCATGAACATTGATCAGCATGATGTTAACTGGCTGGTAGTTCCATTTTTTACCATGAATAAAACTTTCAACATGGTATTATCTCTATTTGAAAAGGGCGTGTTAGTATAAATGCTCTGCCTCTGAAACTTGAAGTTTCTTATCTGAAACTAAAACTTGCAGTTTCTTCTCTGAGAATCACATTGTCTGCACTTTATATATGAAACTACATTTTTTAAAGTGCTAAAAATAGATCTCTAGAATTCAAAAAATACTTCATATGCTCAATACTGCAAATCTGAAATTCAAAAGACATTCATATCTGAAAGTACTCTCAAAATACACAACACAAAACACAATTCATAACCTGCAAATACTGACAACCCTAAGCTCCTCCTCAGACTACTGATGAGGTGAACGACGAGGGAGAGGATGGCGGGGAAGCATCATCGCGGCAACTACTTTTCTCCTCTTGCAGTTGTAGTTGGGTTCTGTCGACGAAGACTCCACCGGCTCGCTCTGCCATGGAACCCTCACAAACGGCACCGTGTAGATGCTCGATCCTTCAATCTCTGGTGGATGCTCCATCTTGGATCGATACTTCCACCACCAGTGCCTCACTATCGGATCCGGTGAATCTGTTTGCTCCATGGCCCAGAGGAGTAGCTCTATGTACTCCCGCGCGACTCCCTCCCGGTGTATCGCCTCCTTTTCGCTCTTTTCTAGATATTTGTCCATCGCTTTCACTGTCACTGCTAATTGCTCCGGGTTGTCAAACCAAGACTGTATCTCCAACATCCTGGCTAGCTTCATAGGGTCGCCGCCTGCGAGCCACACGTAACTGTTGTACTCCCCCATCGATCTACTTCTCCACAACGCCGGCGGTGGTTTTTGAATGGAAGAGGAGAGGAGCGGCGCTGGTTTTGGATTAGAATGGGAGAGGTGCGGCGGTGGTTTTGAAATGGAAGAGGCGAGGAGCGGCGCTGGTTTTGGATTGGAATAGGAGAGGAGCGGCGGTGGTTTTGAAATGGAAGAGGAGAGGAGCGACGCTGGTTTTGGATTGGAACAAGAGAGGAGCAGCAGTGGTTTAAGAGGAGAGGAGCGGCGTTGGTCTTGGAAGAAGTTTTTTTTTTGCGTATTTTGGGTCAAAGTTTGACCACGTACTTTGACAAGCAACTAGCAAGATGCCCGTGCATTGCACGGAACATCAAGATGCATTTTTTTACAAAACACCTGTTGTGATTGACCCATGCAGGAGTAATCCCATGTGTAAAAACTAATGATATCTCGAGAATTTCATCGAAAAAATGATATCTAGAGAAAGATCAGAGATAAGATGAGGAGGAGTGGGGCGCGGTGGTGATTGGTGGTCGGACTTAGTGGAGGCATGGGGATGGATGACGCCGGAAACGGCCACCATGCCAGATTGTTCCAGAGGCTTCCTTTTTTAATTACTCAACAATGAAGTTGTGGGAGATAAGGATCAACGAGAGAGCTGTGGGTATCCAAAAATAAAGTTGTGACAATGTGTACAAATAAAGAAAGATTGATTGGTCCTTCTTTTAGAAAAGAGTACTCCCTAGAAAAGTGCCAATATAAGCTACTCCTATTTGATTAGAGGATTTTTTTTCGATCGAAGGGGCCACACGGCCCCCATTTTCATTATGAAAATGGAGTTGTTTACAGGGCAACAAACCAACCATTACATCACTGATCTAGAGCCACATGAGGATGCTCCAGCCTAGCAAGCCTAATCATCACACCACTGATATATATCACCACATCAGGATGCTTCAATCTACCCAAAACTAGCTAGGAAAGGGCCTAGTGTCACACTAGCTACAAAGGTATCAACAGATTAAGGGACGACAACCAAATTAACATAAAGGCTTCGAGGCCAGCAAGCATTTTCCAACGGCTAGCTTCACAAAATCCTTCTCACATGCGGCGCCAAACCATGCCCACCTCTGAAGACATCACGAGTCACCCTCACGATATGTCTAGACACCTGATGAAGCATGTATTGTACCCCTCTTTTCTGCAGAATTTTCCAAGAGTCAAGTAGGCTGCAAACAAGAAACATAATGTCAGTAGGATCTCTAGGCATAATACTTTGAAAATAGGATTTGTTCCTTGTTTTCCATATAGACCACAAGAGAGCAGCAGTACCAAATAAAACAACTACTCTATCTTTGACAGTATAGCTAGACAACCAGTTCTAGCACAGGTCGAAAAAAGACATTGGAGCTCTCTGGTTCCCAAGAGCACATCCCACAATATTCCATATGTCGGTGTACTAAGTATTGGGCCACTAGTACCCCGTACTTGTGCACGAGCAGTTGTAGCCATCCTCGCGGCAAGGCTTGCCGGGAACAGTTCGAGGTCGATTCAAGCCATCGGAGAAATCATCAAGTCAGAGATATGAGGATCAGCAGATAAGAAGAGCTGGGATCCGAAGGCCAACTTCCCCGGCAAGATCCTTGCCGGGATGGCCTGCGGAGCCCGGCAAGGCTCGGTGCCCGGCAGGCTTCGGCGCCCAGCAAGATTCTGCCACTGTGCCACCGCTTCGGCACAGTAACAAGTCTGACATTCTGGGTCCTTCTCTGGATGCGTGGCAACGCGCCAGTGGAGGAGAGCTTAAGCGGTGCTGATGGGATGGCCCCTTTTTCCATCCCCAAGAAAGTGAGGACACCTAAACGGACACCTCACGGTGCATTAAATGCGTTTGTCCTAATCCGTCAGGGGTTAGGTATGATACCCTGTAGCTACTTTACACCTCAATGTATGTACATTTTGCCACTATGGTGACCCCTTTGAGCGTATAAAAGGAGGCCCAAGGCAACTGCTACAGAGGAGGAGAACTTCTGGCCCATTCTGCATGCGTAGCTGCTCTTTGAACGTACTGTTCATTGCGAGCGCTCCTGAAGGCTGGGCCCAAGAACATTAATAAGAACACAAAGTAGGAGTAGGGTTTTACGCTGATCAGCGGCCCGAACCTGGGTAAAAACTTCCCGCGTCGATCATTGGTTCTGCTCTTTGCGTATACCTCCCCCCCCCATCCCCGCAGAATGTAAAGGGGTCTCTCGGGATCCCATAGGTGTCGTGCCCCGACATCTTTGGCGCGCCAGGTAGGGGGATTGAAGGTTGCGTGAACCTGATCTAGTGATCGGCGCCTCAGTTTCTTCATCATCATGCCGCCCAAGAAGAAGAGCGCCGCAACGGCGCAACCGTCCACGTCCGTTTTGCCTACACCTTCGCGTACGGGTGACGGCGTGGTTGCAGAAGGAAGAGGACTAGAACCCCCACGGCGTTCTGGTGACCCGAGCCAGGCGAGCGGCATCGTTCGCAGCGGCAGTGGTAACCTGCACACCGCTGGATCTAGAGATGGCGCTGTGTTGCCTACGGGTGGCACAACGAACTCCAGAGATCGGAGGGCGCCTGCTGGAGCTCCCGCGCCGGCGCAAGCCTCACGACCTACCCAGGTCGTGCATGATGAGCGACATCACGGTGCTGGTGGTTCAGGGCGTCCCCATGAAAAGATTTCCGCGCATCGATCTCAAGATGCGCGGGACCAGCATGCACACCGAGCTGCTGGCGGAGGTGGCGCGCGGTCGCGTGACCGTGGTGGTGCTCCTTCTAATATGGTTAGGAGTCAGAGCACCTCACGTACCTCGCACCTGTCGCCGCCGCCTACGCCAGCGGAAGCCTTGGCACGTGCGCAGCTGCTCCTCGATTTTCCTCCTGCCCCGAAGAAGATGGAGGAGTGGCGAGCTACTATCCAGAGCCTTATCGGCTTCGCCAACAAAGATGGGCCGCAAGAGGCAGGGCCCTCGCAGCGGAGGACCATCGATCCGGCGCGAGCCGATGTGGAGAAAACCGGAGGTGGTGCAACCACGGTCCACTCCCCTCCGCGGCACCAGCGGCGGCCGACAACTCAGCAGGTCGACCGCCGCGAAGAAGTTTCCACGGCGTCATCCGATCCACGGATGCGCCGCGATCAGCGTCAAGTTCTCCAGGAACGAGGCAAGGAGGACGCTCGAACTACCATCGAGCGGCGACGGGAAGCGCGCTATCAGTCTGATAAGCACGCGGGGCCAGCTGTCGACGAGCCTGCGCCAGGGGACGTAGGAGACTTGCCTTATGAGGTAGGGACTCCAGCGTTTACCCGTAAGCTGCAGCAAGTCCGGTGGCCCAATTCCCGAACCTTCAAGCCGGAGGTCCCGGAGAAATATGACGGTAAGACCCATCCCTCGGAGTTCCTGAGCATCTACACCATTGTGGTGCAGGCTGCCAGGGGCCGAGATGACAAGATACTTGCCAACTACTTCCCGTTGGTGCTCAAACCCAATGTCAGGTCGTGCTTGATGCATCTGCCGGAGAATTCTATTTCTTCCTGGTCAGATCTGTGCCATCAGTTTGTTGGCGCCTTTGTTGGAGGCCACCAAGCTCCTAGCCAAGAGAGTGATTTGCATATCATCCCTCAGAAGGAGGGCGAGTCCCTGCGCAAGTTTATCCAGAGATTTAGCCGGGTGCAGTACAATATTCCTGATGTTCACCCTGCCGCTGTCGTTAGCGCGTTTCACCAGAACATGCGTAACCACAAAATGCGGGAAGAGCTGGCAATGAACAAAGTCAGGAGTATTGCCGAACTTTACGCTCTAGCCAATAAATGCGCTCGAGCTGAAGAGGGGAGGAAACTCCCTGGCGAGGCTGTTGGCGCGGGGGGTGAATCAGAAGATGAAGACGCCGCGGCCCCATCAAGGAAAGGCCGGCGGCGGAACAGGAAACGCGGAGGCAAGGCCGTGCTTGCTGTCGAGGAATCCGACAACCCCGGCGCCGCCAAGAAGGCCAAGGTTGGTGACCCCGGCAAGGATCTTGCCGGGTGTCCTTCTTGTCAGGCCTTGGCGGCTGCCGACAAGTCGGAAAACTCCGGCAAGCAGTATTGCAAGATCCATCGCACCAAGGGCCACGATCTCCAGAACTGCCGGCAAGTTGAGCAGCTTGCCGAGAAGCAGAGGGCCGAATACGAGAGGCGAGATAAGGAGAAGGCCCAAGATGGTGCTGATGGGTCTGGCAAGAAGCACGGTGGCCGAGGGGGTCACCGCGGCAAGGCCAAGCAGCAAAAGGATAGGCCCGCTCGGGGCCGAGACAAAGAAGAAGATGATGATGAGGAAGATGATGAGTCCAGTGAGCAAGAATTTCAGAAGGCTACGGAGGCCATGTGTATCGATGGAGGTGCCTCGCTGCATTCTTCCCACCGTCAACTCAAACAGTAGGTGCGGGAAGTCAATGCGGCAGAGCCATCCCCAGATGCATGTAGGCCCCTGAAGTGGTCCAGCACGCCTATCATTTTCGACGCCGAGGATCACCCTGATCGCACAACTGCAGTCGGGTGCTTGCCATTGTTGGTCTCGCCAACGATCCGCAACCTTAAGGTGACAAAAATGTTAGTTGACGGTGGGGCCGGCCTAAACTTAATCTCACCGGACGTGCTCAAAAAGCTCCAAATTCCCGACGAAGACCTCAAAGAAACGGTCACGTTTCAAGGGGTCAATTCGGGAAGAACCCAGCCCAAGGGCAAGATTACGCTGCCGGTGACATTTGGCAGCGAGCTCAACTTCAGGACCGAGAAGGTGGTGTTCGATGTCGCCAAGATCCCCATGTCATACAATGGGATCCTTGGTCATCCAGCGTTGGCTAAGTTTATGGCGGCATCACACTACGCGTACAACGTCTTGAAGATGCCTGGGCCATTGGGCGTCATCGTTATCCATTCCGATAAGAAGGATGCGCTCATCTGTGCCGACCAACTTTACCGGGAAGCAGTTGCAGCACCTGCCATCAAGGCACCTGCTCCTGCCGCTGGAACTCCTGGGGGGAAGAAGAAGACCGGCAAGAACCTTGGCGCGAACTCTGGCAAGCGCACCTCCTCGGAGTGCTGCGCTTCCGTCGAGGACGTACCAGAGAGTTCCACCGGCAAGAACAAGAAATCCAAGGCTGCTTCGCCGGAGACCAAGAAGGTGCCTGTCAGAGAGGACGGAACGGGGGGAACTTTCACCATAAGTTCCACCCTAGATGACAAATAGGAAAGCGCGCTCGTTGCTTTCCTGCGGGCGAATGTCGCCGTGTTTGCATGGCAACCGTCTGACATCCCCGGTGTTCCCAGGAAGGTAATTGAGCACCACCTTGCTGTCTGTCCTCATGCGCGGCCCGTCAAGCAAAGGGTCAGGAAGCAAGGCTTGGAGCGGCAAGAGTTCATTGCCGAAGAAATCAAAAAGCTGGAGGCGGTAGGACTGGTCAAAGGAGTGCTTCATCCAACCTGGTTGGCCAATCCGGTTGTAGTGCGGAAAGCGAATGGGAAATGGAGGCTTTGTATCGATTATACAGATATCAATAAAGCTTGTCCAAAAGATCCCTTTCCCTTGCCGCGCATCGACCAGATTGTAGATGCCACCGCTGGTTGTGATCTCTTGTCCTTCCTTGATGCCTATTCAGGGTATCATCAGATTTTTATGGCAAAAGAAGACGAAGAGAAGACCGCATTTATCACCCCATGTGGTACGTATTGTTTTATACGAATGCCTTTCGGGTTGAAAAGTGCCGGTTCGACATTTGCAAGAGCTAAGTGCCGGTTCGACATTTGCAAGAGCTATCCAAATTGGTTTTGAGCCTCAACTTCATAGAAATATGGAGGCGTATATGGATGATATAGTGGTCAAAACCAAAGACAAAGCGACACTCGTCCAAGATTTAGAAGAAACATTTGCGAATTTGCGCAAGATCAACTTGAAGCTCAATCCTGAGAAGTGCGTGTTCGGTGTTCCTTCCGGCAAGCTCCTCGGATTTTTTGTATCTTGCCGGGGAATCGAAGCGAACCCCGACAAGATCAAAGCTATTGAGCAAATTGAAGCGCCGGGACGCGTCAAAGATGTGCGTCGTCTTGCCGGCTGTGTTGCTGCTCTAAGTAGGTTTATTTCCAAATCTGCTGAGCGCACCCTGCCCTTCTTCAAAATTTTGAAGAAGGCAGGTCCAATGAAATGGACTCCGGAGGCGGAGGCTGCGCTGCAAGATTTGAAGAAATACCTTTCCTCTCTGCCGACGCTAGTCGCGCCTAAACCACAAGAGTCGTTGCTGTTGTATCTGGCAGCAACAAATCAAGTGGTTAGTGCTGCGCTAGTGGCGCAGAGAGAGGCTGATGAGGAAGCAACACCAGCGGCAGGACCGCCAGATGACGCGGCAAGATCTTCCCCGGCAAGGGTTGATCCCGGCAAGACAGGATCTGCACAAACAGAAGAACCCGTGCAGAAGAAGAAGGTGGTGCAGCGCCCAGTCTATTTTGTTAGCTCTCTTTTACAAGGAGCTAGGTCAAGGTATTCTGGTGTGCAGAAGTTGCTTTTCGGCCTTCTTATGGCCTCGAGGAAGCTGCGCCATTACTTTCAAGCACATGAAATCACCTTCGTCACTCGCTTTCTGTTGCAACGGATTTTGCAAAATCCAGAAGCAACCGGGAGGATAGTGGAGTGGGCGTTGGAGTTGTCGAGCTTTGGCCTCAAGTTTGAAAGCACTTCGGTGATCCAGAGCAGGGCCTTGGCGGAGTTCATTGCAGAATGGACCCCAACGCCAGACGAAGAGGCTCAGGAAACAACTCTTCCCGGCAAGGAAATCGATCAGCAATGGGTTATGTACTTTGATGGGGCTTTTTCGCTGCAAGGCACCGGCGCTGGCGTGCTGCTCGTCGCACCCACCGGAGAGCACCTCAAGTACGTAGTCCAAATGCACTTTCCCTGGGAGAGTTCGACCAACAACACTGCAGAATACGAGGGTTTGCTTGCCGGTCTCAGGATCGCGGCAGACCTTGGTATCAAAAAGCTCATCATCAAAGGCGATTCACAACTTGTCGTCAGGCAAGTTAACAAGAGTTATCAAAGTCCATTGATGCAAGCCTACGTAGATGAAGTCAGGAAAATGGAAGAGCGCTTTGACGGTCTGCAAATGGAGCACGTTCCTCGTACCGAGAATAGTGTTGCTGACGACTTGTCAAAGCGTGCCACCCTCAAGTTGCCTGTGGAACCAGGAACTTTTGTGCTCCAATTGAATCAACCATCCGTGGCGCCATCAATGCGGCAAGAAAAGAGAAGAAAGTTGAACTCTGGCCAGTACTTCGCGGCAGAGCTCCCCGGAGCCGCCGGCAAGGAAGTTGCCGGGATCGACATGCCTGCCGGGGAACAACAGGCTTCGGCAGGGCCTCGGGCCCTTGCTATCGAGACGAACGTTCCCCCGGCAGAGGAGATGCCTTTAGTCCTAGCTGTCGAGCCTCAGGCTCCAGCATGGGTGCAGCACATTGTCCATTTCCTTCAGACAGGAGAACTCCCGGAGGAATAGGAAGAAGCAGATAGAGTAGCCTGTCGGTCTGTTATGTACAAGTTCGTCGATGACGTCCTGTACAAAAAGAGACCAAACGGTGTGAAATTGAAGTGTATCCCTCGGGAGGATGGACTAGAGCTGTTGGCAGAGATACATGGAGGCATATGTGGCTCTCACATAGGGTCAAGAGCGCTTGCCGGGAAAGCATTCCAGCAAGGTTTCTTTTGGCCCACCACTCTCCAGGATGCAACTGCACTAGTAACCAAGTGTGAAGCGTGCCAGTTTCATTCGAAGAAATCACATCAACCAACTCAAGCTCTTCAGACAATCCCTCTCTCCTGGCCATTTTTGGTCTGGGGGCTCGACATACTGGGCCATTTCCCCCGTGCTACCGGGGGCTTTGAGTACTTGTACGTTGCTATCGACAAGTTCACAAAGTGGCCGGAAGTGGAAGCAGTGAGGAAGGTGACAGCACAATCAGCCGTCAAGTTCTTTAAGGGAATTGTTTGCCGTTTCGGTGTGCCCAACAGGATCATCACCGACAACGGCACGCAGTTCACAAGTCGCACCTTCATGCAGTACGTCCAAGACCTTGGCGGCAAGATTTGTTTTGCCTCTGTTGCTCACCCGAGAAGCAACGGCCAAGCGGAGAGGGCCAATGCTGAAGTGCTGTGCGGTCTCAGGACCAGAACCTTTGACAGGCTGAAAAAGTGCGGAAGACGCTGGATTGATGAGTTGTCGGCGGTTCTTTGGTCAATCAGAACGACACCAAATCGAGCCACCGGCCAGACGCCCTTCGCTCTGGTCTACGGAGCGGAAGCAGTTCTTCCCACGGAACTCATATACGGATCACCTCGAGTGCTCGCTTATGATGAGCTTGAGCAAGAGCAACTGCGGCAAGATGACGCTGTGCTCCTTGAGGATAATCGTCTTCAGGCTGCTGTGCGAGCTGCACGCTACCAGCAAGCTTTGCGCCGCTACCATAGCCGCAAAGTCCATGCCCGAAGCCTTGAGGAAGGCGACCTTGTTCTTCGGCGGATTCAGTCCACCAAGAATTCAAACAAGTTGACGCGGGTAGTACGAGTCACCAGGCCCGGCGCTGTCCGCTTGGAGACCGAAGATGGCGTTCCAGTGAGCAATTCCTGGAATATCGAACATCTTCGCAAGTTCTCCATGAGGCGCGGTTGCCGGGGGCTCCCGGCAACCACCCTTTTGTACAAGTCTTGCCGGCAAGGCATGTGATCCTTTGTACAAAGCCAGGCGTAGACCCTGAGCGCAGATGAATAAATTTAAGTGTTGTACATTCCCTTATTGATTCCCATGTTCATATTTATATATGCATGTTTGTCTAAGATGTTGTATGACACCTACTCCCGGTAAGCTCTAACGAACCGCCAAGGTTTCATGTCTTTATTTTCTCTTCTTTCTTTTTCTCAAAAGACAGAAGGATTCCTCGCGTGCACATTTGCCGGGGGGGAAGGGAGATATGAATATCAGTTGGCGACGTTCGGAATCGACGCTTGCCGGAGGAAGGACAAAGACAGAAAGCTAAGTCCTAAAAACTCAGAGCAAGTTTTTCTTTTATTACAAAGTTATTTCCTTGGACGATTCCGACTCCTGTATGGAAAATCTGCACGCGAAGGAACCCTTGTTATAATTGGTCGCGCCCTTATTTTGTTTCGAGCCCGCTCAACAATTTAAGTGGCTGCGCTGAGAACACCAAGGAGTCTTGCCAGCCGCTGCGCCTCCAGCAGGCTCCTGAAGTCCCGCACCCAGCGCTCGCGGCAGGTTGTGCGCCGGCAAGTTTTTCAGTAAGCGTAGGGTGAACTCCATACATAAGGGAATCAGACAAGGAAAATAGCAAGCATGAACTTAAACATAGGCGAATTACATTACATTCATGAGTTTCCGCAATTCTACCTTGAGACTTAATTGTCTTTTACATGGAATGACGACGGCAAGAAAAGGGGGAGCACTCAATCCCTGCGCTGGCCTTTGATCCTTTTGATGGAGTCCACCTTCTCAAGGATAGGCGCGATGCACTCTTCAAGCGCCTCAACATTTGCGTCCCTTGGCAGATGGCCGAGCGCGTTGGAGAGGTCGATGCCGGGATTGCTGTGCACCACTTTGATGAGCACCTTGCGGAGGGCGGCCCGGCAAAGCCGGCGAGTCTCGTTGGCCAATTGGGTCGCCCGGCTAGACTGGAGCACCCTCAAGGCGTTGATGATGATTTCAAAGAACATCATCAACCTGGCACTTGGAGATATTCTTTCCTCGGAAGAATACTCGAAGTTCGACAGGCCCATGGTTGACAGTTCTGTCGTAAGCTTCTCCGCAGTGGCGATGAGACATCCAGTCCAGATCTCCACTCCCTTTTCATAATCAGCTTGGGCGGCGGCGGCGCTCTTGAGCAGGTTCCTCTCTCCTTGGAGATCCTTGAGTAGAGCCTTCTCACGGGCCCTGCCGGCCTCGAGAGACTTCTGCAACGTGGTCAGCTTCAGTTCCAGAACTGCAACGTCATCAGCCGCAGAGGAGAGCTGCTTGGTTTTATTGGACAGGGCAACTTGCATCTCCGCCAAGGAGTGGAGGGTTTTTTCCCTGTCGCCCCTGAGCGTCGAGAGCTCCTTGCCGTGCTCTTCAAGATCTACTTCCAGCCTCTTCACCTTGTCGCTCAGCTCGTTCTTGGCGGCCTCTGCAACTTCGGCAGCATCGACGGCCTCCTTAAGCTTGCCGGCGTGACTTGCAGTCAGAGCTTCGAGCGCCTCTTTATGTTTTTGCTCCCGCTCCTGAGTCCGCCGCGCGACAAGCTTCTCGATATCTTCATCTTTGCTGCGAAGCTTGGCGGCGAGCGCCTGCTCACGTGCGGTGAGATCTTCCTCATAAGCGTCAAGAGCAACGCGGCGCCCCGTCAGGAGGGCATCTTCGGCGGCAATCCTTTGGGTAGCTACATCATGCGCCTTCTCCATATCAGATTGCTTCAGGAGGATCTCAGTCCACTGCTGGCTCACTTGTTCCTGGCCGGCAACCAACTCTTGGAGGGCCTCGGCGTGCCAGACTTGCATTTGTTCGACGTGCCTTTGACAATCTGCTTCAGCCGCCTCGACAACTGCCATTCTGGAGTCCGCCTTGTCTTTCCGGGCTCGATGGAGAGCCTGGAGCTTGCGGAAGTTCTCGCCCATGGCCTGAAGGAGCTGATCCTCTTCAGATTTGCCGCTGCTAGCGCTGGGATCGTCAACAACCTCGAGCCCGGCAGCAGCGATGATTTCTTCAAAAATTTCTCCTTCGGCTGGTGCCCCAGTGCTTGCCGTCCCCGGCAAGTTGACGAACAGGTTCTCGCCAACCTTGAGGTATTTGCTGGATGAGGGGCCCTCAGATGTTGACGGTTGGTCTTCAGCGACCGCCTCACCAGTGGCAGGGGGCTCCGGGGCCGGTGCAGCGCGTGGCGCTCCTGCGGCAGGAATGCCGTCAGTACGGTCATCAGCCTCCCTGTCGCCCCCTTCAGTAGGTTCCTTGGCGGGTTCCTCTTGTGCAGTCTTGGCAGCCTTCCCGTCAAGAGCACCACCAGCCTCGACAGTGTCATCCTTGGTGGCCTCGCTGGCAGCGATCCTGTCTGCTTCGGCAGCAGCGTCCCTGGCGGTCTCCTCGATGACAACGTCGACGTCCATGTGTTCCATCACAGGGAACTCTGAAGGACGAAGGAGGAAAACAGAATAAGATCGAGATTGAAGTTTGAAGCGACTAAAAGACAGAGAGATAAGGGAAAAAGTAACAAGCACTCTGAGGTAATCGATTACCTACGTCGGGCTGTTGGGAGGTGGCCTCGCCCCTCCCGGCAACTCCGGTTGCCGGGGGTGGGTTGCCGGAGTCCGTGCCTGCCGGCTCCTCCTCAATTAGGATGGGCTCGTCGGTAGGATCTCTTGCCGGGGACGTGCTTGTGGGCGGCGTAGTCGATGGAGGTGTCACAACGGGAATGTCTTCCGACATCTCTCCTTGTTGCCGTTCTTCTCCTGTGAGCCCAAAGATATCAGCGGCAAGAATGGAAGCCTCGGCACCCGCCAACAGAAAAAGAACAGTGAACTTACGTTGGGGGCTGTGCTGGGGGCTGCGTTGAGGACTGGGCTCCGGGCTGACGACGATGGTTTCTGGCACGCTCGTGGAGCCTGCCGGGGGCTCGTCGCCCGTGGAAGTTTTTGACCTCTTCGCCATCCTCTCCAGCAAGGTTTCTGCATCACTGCAGAGACAATACGAGCAAGTTAGTAAGATCGATCCAAGATTGGAATATAAAAGCTGTGGCAAAGTACTCACTCTTCTTCCTCTCGCTCCGGACTAAAACCGGAGATGTCGAAGTCGACCTCCGCTGCGATGTCTGAGTGGGGAGGCGGAGGAGGAGTCCTAGGCCGCTTGGCTGTGGCAGGCGCCGGGGCAGCTTCCGGTGCGGTAGTACGAGACCCCCCCCCCCCGCCGCCCCAGCAGTGGCCGCTGGTATGGGTCTCGCGCGCCGCGCAGGCTGTTGACGAGCCCCCTGCCGCTGTCCAGTCTTGCCGGCCACTTTCTTGCCAGGAGCCTCGCCGCTCGAAGAAGGCTGGCTTGCTGGGATGCCAGATGCAGCCTTCCGAAGAACACGCTTCGTCTTCTTTAGGGCTGGGAGCTCTTCTTGCGTTTCTTCTTCGGCCGTGTCCTCGCCGGACGAGCTCTCAGCGGCTGCGCTGCTCTGTTCCCCGGCAACTTTGTCCTCCCTGGTAGGTTTTACCTCCACTACTACCTTTGCGTCGCTGGCTTCCCACTCTGTGAAGCCGACGCTGCCGGCCTCCATGGCAAGATTTGCCTCCTCCACCCTAGTAGCAATGTAAGATACTTCTTGGTTGGTGGTGGCTCGGATGAAATCTGACTCTTGCCGGACAGGTCTCTCCATCAAGTTGTCAAAAAACTTTTGTGCTTCCTCCTCGGTTAGCTCGGCCCAGGTCGGGTCAAGACCGTGGGCGTTGAACATCGGCATGAAGGCGATGATTGACCCCAAGGCAGAATTGTTGCACAAGGGGACAATCCTTGCCGGCAGCCGATGCTTGTCTTCGCGCTGGAATAGTTTTTTACGGAGAGCGCCAAGCTGCATAGTGGTCAGATTGTTGTTCAGCCCGGGGCGCTATCTCATGACATCTGCCGCATTTCTATATTCCCAAGCTGGTCTTCCCCTGTTCTGCAAAGGGGCGATGCGGCGGCGGAGAAAGTCGAAGCCAATCATCTCCATCGTCAGCCCGGTAGCCTTCAAGTAGAGGATCCTGGTGGTGGTGATTGTGAGCCTCTCGTCCTCCGCAGCGAGATCGCTCCAATCCTTGCCGCGGACCACCTTCTGTTGCCGGGGAAGACAAAACGGATGGGGATCTGCTTCCTGGATCCAGCACCATTCAGCTCGCCATTCGTCCCACTTTTCACAGTAAACTCCTTCTGGGTATATTTCCTTATTCCAAGCCCTTGGAATCCAGGCGATAGAACCAGAGAGGGCCTCTCCTTTTTGGATACGAGGGAAGAAGTAATGGCGAAAAAGAGCAGAATTGGGAATCACGCCGACAAAGTTTTCACAGAGATGGGCAAAGATGGACATGCAAAGTACCGCATTCAGCGTGAAATCAAGAAGACGAAAGCCGTATGTGTACATGATATCATTGAAGAAGTCAAAAAATGGGGGACAAAGCCCGCAATAGAAATACGCAGTGAAGAAAGGGTATCTGTCCGATCCACCTTTGGAACAAGCACCTGGAATTACGCGTGTGGCAGGATGAGCTTGCATCTCCTTCGCCCACATGCACTGGTATCGCCCCTTCAGAGCTTCAGCATCGAGCGATGGGGGGAAGACGACAAGCCTCTTCCGCATCTTCGCCAGTTCGCTCTTCGGGACGTCGGCTTTCGCCTCCTTGCCCTTGCATTTGCTGGCCCTGGGCGGCATGGCGGCTGTGAGGACGGAATCCGGGGGTGGAGCGGGCGTGGAAGTGGCGGGCAGAAGAGGAAAAAGCTTCACTCTGGGCTCGAGAGGAGGAAGGCGATAGCGACGGCCAGATTGAGAAGAAGAGGGGGGTAAATAGGCTTGTGCCTCTGCAGCTTCTCCTTTTTATGGGGAAGGAGCGGGGCCGCCTCTTTTATTCCCCAATGTGAATGCACCTCTATAGGCGCGAGGCAGTTGCAGCCTTTCATGCACACTTCCCACGTCACGCGCTCGGTGCGTGTAGTGGGGGCCACAGTAAAACGAGATATTTACGAGCAGTTAATCCCCTGCCACGCGTGCCCGTGCACTGTTTGGGCCTAGCCCAACAACGCCTCGCACTCGTGTATGGCCTAGGCCCGGGGGCTCCTGTCGGTGTACTAAGTATTGGGCCACTAGTACCCCGTACTTGTGCACGGGCAGTTGTAGCCATCCTCGCGGCAAGGCTTGCCGGGAACAGTTCGAGGTCGATTCAAGCCATCGGAGAAATCATCAAGTCAGAGATATGAGGATCAGCAGATAAGAAGAGCTGGGGTCCGAAGGCCAACTTCCCCGGCAAGATCCTTGCTGGGATGGCCTGCGGAGCCCGGCAAGGCTCGGTGCCCGGCAGGCTTCGGCACCCAGCAAGATTCTGCCACTGTGCCACCGCTTCGGCACAGTAACAAGTCTGACATTCTGGGTCCTTCTCTGGATGCGTGGCAACGCGCCAGTGGAGGAGAGCTTAAGTGGTGCTGATGGGATGGCCCCTTTTTCCATCCCCAAGAAAGTGAGGACACCTAAACGGACACCTCACGGTGCATTAAATGCGTTTGTCCTAATCCGTCAGGGGTTAGGTATGATACCCTGTAGCTACTTTACACCTCAATGTATGTACATTTTGCCACTATGGTGACCCCTTTGAGCATATAAAAGGAGGCCCAAGGCAACTGCTACAGAGGAGGAGAACTTCTGGCCCATTCTGCATGCGTAGCTGCTCTTTGAACATACTATTCATTGCGAGCGCTCCTGAATGCTGGGCCCAAGAACATTAATAAGAACACAAAGGAGGAGTAGGGTTTTACGCTGATCAGCGGCCCGAACCTGGGTAAAAACTTCCCGCGTCGATCATTGGTTCTGCTCTTTGCGTATACCTCTCCCCCTGCCGAATCTTAAAGGGGTCTCTCGGGATCCCATAGGTGTTGTGCCCCGACACCATAGGAACTTAGCTACGGAACAAGAGAAAAATAAATGATTCACACTCTCTTCACAGTCACAAAATTCACAAAACTTAGCACCTTTCCAGCCTTTTTTCCTCAAATTGTCCTTGGTCAGAATCCTATTTTTGATTACTAACCAAGAGAATGCCTTAACTTTAAGAGGCATCTTCATCCTCCATAGCTTTTTAAAAGGGAAAACAACTTGTCTAGCAATAAGATAGTGATAACGAGATTTAACAGAAAAGCTACCGGAGTTTGTAATAGAGGATTTGCTGCCGAGAAATATCCGTCCACAGAGAGCGCCACCCATCCCACCGGTGGTGGAGGCCAATGCTTAGATGGAGCATGGTTGGTGTCGGTAATTTTTACTTGGCACCTCGCACTCTGCATATATGCCGGTTCCATCCGTGCATTTGTGCAGTTCCACCAAAATGCAGTTGAATAACCCTGTTTGCACAGATAATTAAAAAGTGTGATTACATTATAGTGGCACTAGTTGATGAAGCATACACTAATAAATAGAAGAAACTTCATTTTCTTAGTGGGAAAATATTGTGATAGTATCACAGTATGCCATGCTGTGAGGGCAAGATGGGCCCTGCGACACCTCATACGGTAGGCCTCACACTGGAAATCGACCCAATTCTCCCCGATACACCTTCTGCCAGTGATGAACATCATTGTACAGCAGTAGTACAAGGAGGGGCCTTGAGACATTCCAATCTCTTTTTTTGTGCAGATCAACTAAAATTAAGCACCCCAGTTTGCAGAAACACTTAAACATTAACAATGGGACTAGTTGATGAAACATATACTAACAAAGGGAAGCACTTTCTTTAACTACATTGGAAATGAAATGATAGAGAGGACAGTAGCTCTATTTTAATTTTATTATTACTTCATTTTATCAGTGGCACTAGGGTCAAGCAGGTGGCAAGCGAGGTGTACCGTGCGTCTCAAGGATGGAGGTCGGGGGTGCTTAGACTGGGATGCTGAAGCTCGCTCTTTTAGTCCCTATCTTCCCCCCGGATGTTTCTGTGGTAGCTTTTGGGTTGTAATCCAAACTTGATCGAGCTGGGGCTGCGTCCCCCACCTGCCTAGCTTATATGGCGAACTTGTCTCCTGCTAGTACTCAGTCCGTTCTAGTAGTAGTTGCATAACTGCCTGTTTACACTAAGATGTTATCGGATAATGGTTCTCTATGGTTGGGTTTCGTTAATGAAATTGGAGGAAACCCCCTCTTTTGATATAATAAAATATGTGGAATTTGGATATCATTTTGTGCAGTTCAACTAAGATCAAGCGTGAATTGTATCTCTGTTTGCACAAAAAGGTGGAAAGGAGGGTGACTAACAAGTGATGAAACATACATCAAATGAAAAGAAGCATGTTCCTTATCTGAATGGCGATCCTACAAGGATAGTAGCAATTTATAAAGCAGCAGTATTGCTAGATATTAGTGTGGGCATTAGGATTAACTATGACAACCGTTAAATACGACATTACTTTAATGGTGCCATTGCTTCATTTTACCAGCAACATTACATTAACAGCTGCTAAAGTGTTGGTATTTGGGCACGGGAGGGTAGACGGACCAGGACAGTTGCATTTCTAATGAAAAGAAGCAACTTATGTTAATGGGAAATTTAGCAGGACATGAAAAACAGTGCCATTAGTTCATATTACTGGAGGCATTACATTGAAAACAACATTGGTTTAACGTGTCCTTACTTTAACAGTGGGACTGCTACATTTTACCATAAGAGGGGCTCGGGGCAACAAACATCTAAATAGGATATCTGGGTTGGTCCCATTTTTGTTCGTTATAGCCACCTTTTACTGTGTGAGGCCAGCAAATCTAGTGCCGAACATACTCTGTTAACTTGTCCCCCAGTCCCCATTTTGTTTCCTTTTTCAACCAACAGATCGGTCTATATCGAGTTTATACTGTGTTTCCCTTTATTTCCCTATTAGACCAACACACCAGTTGGATAGCCGGTCTCTGCTACTTTTCACACCCATTATTTCCTCTTTCGACCAAGTCCCAGATTCAGGTAACAAATCTCCCCCCACCCCCACCCCACCCCCTTTCTTCCCTATTTGAACCAAGTAGTACTAGATTCGACTGCATGAAGTAGTTTTACCTCTTAACAGTACAAATTTAGGTGGCTTTCGAACAGCCGATCGATCCTATCTACGAGGAGGGCTGAGAAGTAGTAAAAATACAAATGCAGCGACGTGAGGAGCTGGGGCAGTAGAGCAAGGCCGGTTTCGAAGGAAGTTATACCTGAGGGTCGCCCGGATGTCGCTAGGTGGGCGACGGGAGGCCAGATCTGCCTGCACTACATACGGCAGCGAAGAAGAAGGGGTCGGAGGCCCTCCACAGCCGGCGCTACGTGGGAGAGAACAGCAAGGCACGCTGATCGGGACACACCGGTAGTGGATAAGATCCGTCGCCGAGGATGACCGCGTGAACGTTGCACCTTCTCACCTTCCCCGGCGGAGGGGATCCAGCCAGATCTGTGACCAGCGGTGAGCAGAGAGAGAGAGAGAGTGTGTGGCCACCGCTGTCGTGTTTAGATCTGGAGAGGACGAGAGAGTGTGAAGAGAGCAACACTAGCAAGCAAGCGCGGAGGCTCCTGCCTATACAGTGGAGTAGTTTTCTTTTTTCTATCGGAGCCGGCTTGACCTCATCAATGACTGTTGAGAAGTCTTCATGCACGTGCCCCGGAGGCGTAGTTGTCGTCATTTTATCTGAAGCACCGGATTAACATAACACAAAAAAATGCCACATGACAAGAAACCATAACCTCACTGCCCCAAGGAGACAACATGAATCCCGACCGACAAACTAGACGAGGATCAAAGCTCAAATTAAAGACAAACTTGTAGAAAAGTGGTCAATCGATAGATGTCCTAATTAACATAGCCGGCTTGACCTAGATGGCAGCCGAGTAGAAGTCTTCATGCATGTGCCCTCAATGACCATCGCCTTGGAGGAATGCAGTTGTCGATGTTTAACCCTCGCAGTGATCCGAAGCACATGACACCTAATATTGCGAGATGACAAAAAAACCTTTTTTTAGATTTCTCATCAGAACTACAGCCCTGTACAACACAGCCTGCATGATATATAGATGATACCCAATCAAGCCATCTGCTGGAGTCTGGTCACATGCATGGATGAATTGATCTCCTGTGTCGTGCAGGTATTGTCCAGGCACCGATGTGTGTACAACACTGCTCTAGTACTATCGCTTGTCTCTCTCTTTTATTAACTCAGCCGACTTGCGGTGACGGTGGAGTGTGCCTCTGGTCGGTTCTCAATTGCGGTCCCACATGTGTTTGCAAATGCAATATCACATGCATTCCATTCGGTGAGCGGCGTGCCAGACCGACCGACCGTCTGGGGTGCGACGCGAATGCCACGGGCGTGCTGTATACATGTGTATCGCCGTTTTCTTCTGGCTTTGCTCCATGGCGCAATCCATGGATACAAAATTATATTTAAAAGTCGAGGGCGAGGCTTTTCCCGCGCGGTAGGCGGGGCAGTTCTGCCTAGTCGGTTCGACAGAGAGGCGAGAAGATGAGGGAGTAGCAGATTGAACTTACAGCTGCAAATGTAGGGTTGTGTGATTTGACGGCTTGTTGCTGGTGGACAGGAGGGGCCCAGTGATTTGACTTTCCATTATCATTATTACTGCGGAGCTACGATCCGGGGGAGTCTCCCCTGATCCCCTCAATGGTATACAGGTGCCATGCCAACATCAGATAGCCTAACGCACCTGGAGTTCCTGGACGGAGGAAGTAGTTTCATGTATGCGAAGTAGGCAAAAAAATGCTCATTTATAGTCGTCAGAAATCTCCAAGGGCAGGACCGCGCGAGCAAGGCGACGGTCGTGGTAGGCGCGACCATGATACGGGCTGCTGACAGCCCTTGGATCTGAGATCGAACAGTCGCATGCTAAGTTGCTGAAAATTTGCAGAATAACCCTCCAGGATAGGATATTCACCCATAGGTCTAGAATCACGCCATGCAACCATTCGATCTTAGATCCAAGGCCTCTCGAAAGCCAGTAGCATGGGAGCATGGAAAGCTTCGTATCACCTGTAATTTTCCCGATGCTTCACGTGCGAACACGCAGATGCATGAAGCCTTTTAGTTGGGCGTCTAGTAGACATGACATCTAATTGGGCCCCCATAGTACTGTGCATGAAGCCATTTATCCACCAGGCAAGCCACTACTGTACCGTTCGCATTCCCCACTCAGCATTTTTACAATCGGAAAACCGCTAGCAGTTCGCTCCTACTCGTCCCCGGCCGTCCTTTAACATTACGGCAGTTCGCTCCTAGTCGTCTCGTCCTTTCACATTACAGCAGTTCCACTAATCCTAACCGTCCTCCCAAATCCATGGCGTCCCAAATCTCCATGGCCGGCGGTGAGTACAAGGTTAGAACCATCACCGGCGATGAGTTCGACATCATATACACCCGTTCTTCCGCGACGGTGAAAGGATGCCTTGCTCGCTTCAGACGCATGTTTGAAAAGTCAAATGATGATAAGTGGGTCACTGGGCTAGATGTTGAGTACACCACAGTCCTGGACAAAGAGAAGAATCTAAAGGAGGAAGAGAAGAAGAAGCCCGCCGTGATCCAGATTTGCGTGCATAACTTGTGCTTGGTCTACCACATATGCCATGCCGACGTTGAGTGCGAGGAATTTAAGAACTTCCTCGCGGGCGGCATAGTCAAATTCATTACTGTAGACTTTACGAACGACAGAACAGTCCTAGATCGGATAGGCCTCGTTGTAGGCGAGCCCTTCAACCTCTAGAAGAATGGGCTAGTGTCCTCCTGTCAGCCTTCAACGCTGACCCTGGCAGGAGCCATGGTTCATACTTCGTACGGTAAACTGAAGAAACCTCCGCCCAAGTTTCATCATGCATGGGAGTGGAATGTACTAGATATAGACCACATCCATTACGCTACAATGGATGCCTACCTTTGTTTCAATATCTACAAGGGTTGGATGAAGAGTGAGAGCCAAGTGTGCGGTTCAAGCAAAGAAGTATCGACCAAGAGGAAGAGGGACACGGACGAAGTCGAGCACGTGGACAAGGAGTCCGAGTAAGGTGGCAGTGTCATTGCTCATGGTGGTTCTAATGCAGTGTCTACCGGATTAGTTGCTTAGTTTAATTTCAGGGTGCTTAGTTTTATTTGAGGGGTGTGTTGTGCTGAGCCCCCAGCAGAACTATGTTATGTTCCTTCTCGTTACTTTAACTCTTCAGTACGTACATACTAGTATTTCTTACAGTTCATCTTGTAGTTGGTAGTACTGCCACTCGTTTCTTCACATTATATACGTAGTACTATATATGATATGGCCAACATCATATTGGCTATACTATAACCATGCTCTAAGCATGGCACTTACGCAAAACACTTAAATGAGATAAGTCATTTAAAAAAAACTTAAATGAGAGAAGTTTACCCAAAGCATGAAGGACTTTAGTTGTCAAAGAATTAAATATGTATGCAAATTTCTTTAATAGACTTTAGCACCCCATCTAAGCATGTACTAGCTTTTTAAATAGTACTATATGCATAATTTGGCGACGAGCGCTCTCTATATGTACCACCTTTTTTCTTTAATTTCATCTTGTTAGTTTTGCTCCATGGCGCAATCCATCGATACTACTACTGTACAAAAGTAGTACATTTAGGCTAGAGGGCGGGGCAGTCTCGCCTGGTCGGTTTCACGAGAGGCCTTTGTGATTTGACAACTCATTACTACTGGAAGGTGGGGCCTTGTGTATTTGACTGCTCATATAAATGTTGCCAACGACCTGAGGAGGAGCAAAGAACCATGCGGTATACTCAAGTTTTCCACTGGAGTACTAGTACGACGGAGGAGCGTGAAACACGGCAGCCCAGTGCGATATGGCGATAAAAAATGATATAATTTGCTAGTCATCGATCCCATGACGCCGCTCATCGTTAGCATTGTTCTATTCGTGCCTCGAAGAGAACGTGACACATGCGGCGAAACACCCGAAGCAAAAGAAGAAACGCAGGAGCAAAAGAAGAAGGAAGATTGCCTCCCAAAAAAAGAAGGGAGATGCAGACACAAGTCTGGGGCGCTACTCTCTACTTCATGAAGAGTTCTAACTACTTATTCATCGCCTCCACGACCTTCATCTCCTCGCTCGTCTCCTCCACCATCTTCTTCATTCTATCCATGACGCAGGATTTCTCGACGCGAGCCTTCATCATCTCTTCCATGGCCGCATTACGTACCTTGACAGCAGCCGGGTGCTCGATGCGGAGCTTCGCCAACTCCTCCTTCTGTTCCATGACGAGGGTGTGCAGCATCTTCACCGAGGAACTACTCTTCTCATGCAGCTTCTTCCAGCTGGCGTTCTCCTCCTTCAGCAGGTCGAGCTCGTGGTGGAGCTTCGCCTTGTCCTCCTGAAGTTGCCGGATTTTGCCGGTCGCCTTCTTACCCGAGGCATTGCTCTCCATCAGCAGCATCACCAAGCCGGCGGTCAACTCCCCCTGCTCAATGAGCTCAGCGGGCATGTCGTCGAGCCTCTCCTTCAGCACCGCCACTAAGCCGTCGATGAACTCCTTCTGCTTATTGAGATGATCGGGCATGTCGTCGAGGGATAACGACTCCAGCACCACTAGCTTGGCATGTTCGCCTCCGCGGCTAGGGCGCTCCTAGGAGCCCTCGCCTGCCCGTGAGTGACCTTTCGAGGTCTCTGCGAGGCGGCGAGCCCTCTCTTTTTTCCGCGGCCTTGGTCGCCACTCCCTTGCTATGAGTAGTTCTCGACCTAGAGCTCTGCACACCGGCCATGGCAAGGACAGACGAACAAGAAAGACTTATGAGGAGGAAGGTAGAGTGATTTTCGACTAGGTAGTTCCCCTTTTTATAACCTAGTACTAGCACTAGTACTAAAACCTGCATAGTGTGAACATGTACAGGTTTGATACGTACTAGGTGTGAGCAGGTTTGCACTTAATTATAGATGGTAGTACTACTTTGGAATGTGATGGGAACAAGCTAAAGATTAATTGATGGTTTTGGTTTTGAGGCCCGAAACGGCTCCCGATGTGTTTCCTGGAACACAAATTTCAAGTACTACTGCTCAAATATGGTCGCACAAGTCAGTGATGTAACTAGTCGTACATGTCAGACCAAGCCGATGCGTATCGCAGGTCCGACCGACCATCTATTGGTGCGACCGACCGTAAGTATTACGCGATGGAAACTTCTGGTTGTGGCTTCGGGTGATTGTCACGACCAAGCATTCAAAAACTAGTGATAAATCAATTACCATCTTTTTCCAAACGACCAAGTATTTTCACAGGAATACAATACATATAGATGGAGGGATTGTCATGGTTGCAAACCGCCATGGCGCCGCAAGTTCACTACAGCAGCAACCGAGTAGGTCACTGCATCGCTGGCGGGGAAGGAGGGAAGCTCACCTCGCCTACGATGCATGCCCAGCGGTGCCGCCATAGCTGGTCCCGGGATTTGGCTTCTCCTACCACCCATTTGAACAGCTGCACCGGCTGCTCATGACATTCCGCAGGCATGCGCGTTCTTTCCTCCACAGTCGACTCCGTGAATATGATCTTTGCCATTAGCCCTAGCTCGAAATCAACGCGACGCTGCCAGATGCTGACATCCCTCAGCATCTCTCCTCTAAGATCGACTTGCGCCTCCGCCTTGTGCTGCGCCAGGCGCAGCTCCTTCGAACTTGTCTCCAATCGATGCGACGCTTCCTCGATCCGATTTGCCCATGCTGCCCACCACCTGAAACGCAGCCCTGGAATGTCCTCTGGCGCCACCGATCTGTGATTCTAGAGCAATGGATCCCCTCTAAAACACATGTGGGTTTCACTCAAAGGCGGCAGTGCTGCGGGCCGCAGTGAGAGGGCAGCCCGCGGGATCCTGGGATCTAAGGTATTATCCATGGCGGGATCCTCCATGGCGGGATCCAATGGGCGTGGCGGGGAGGCGAGCCTAGGCGCTGGGAGAGCCCTACGAGGCTAAGATAAAGATAGTACTACTCCACTCCATCCATATTTAAATACAAAGGCCACCAACAGTAGCCCAGGCAAAAATTGATCATGTTGCCTGTGTCCTAGTTTATTGGCCCCTTCTTTTTGTGCCAATTTTTGACCATATGAGTATGTTCAAATGCGTTCGATGATATTACTTTTTCTGACATGCATAAATATTATGTTACTTAAAAATATGGTCAAAATTGGCACAAAATACGAAGGAGATCAATGGAAGTAGCAACCCATGATTTCACTACTCGCATGCACACAGTGGAGTAGTAATGTCATTCTCAACTACTTCATCCCTCACGTCCACTCAATTTGCATGAGCTGTATTAATTGACCATCAATTAAGTGAATGACTTTACACGCGTCAAATTATCACATGGGGTGGATCTTCGTACAAAAATGCGTCCCACCGTGTACCCGCGTGTGCGTGCTAGGGAATGAGTGTGTGCGTGCACATCTTCGCTTCATGCACGTACAGCCAGTGTGCATGAGAGAGGACGAGTACATTCTTAAGGAACCAGCAGCACGTCACTATGATCAATACACATAAGGTCGCGACAACGCCTCCACATGTGCCACGTGGCTTCATGGATGCCCCCCACATCATTTTAATCCTAATATATTAACTCAAAAAGGGAGAGACACTGTGTAGTGTGCCATTGGAATTCTAATTTTACGTGTTTTGCACATATTGGAAGTACTAGTAAGGTACACGTGCATTGCACGCATGAGATTTGGCAACCAAATTATGAATAAACACCATACTATATCATGTAAGCTTTGAGTCATATATGCATGATGTAGATGTTCGTTTAATTCTTATAGTTCATCCCATTCAAAACCAAATAGTTTTTACAAAAAAGTTAATCTATTTTAAGATTCATGGAATTATGCGTTGTAAAGCATAAAGTAAAAACAAATAATGGCAATTCATCAATAAAAAAATTTGGGCAATTATGGCACGGAATAGTCTAGAACAAAGGAGAAGTGCTTGTGTTTTGAGGTTGTGCATTATGCTTAAGTTCAACCATGGGGTATTCTAGATTGTACATGTGGCAGAATCTGGTGGAATGTAGATGATATCCAACGACCGGTAGTGCTCGGATTTGCCATCTCTGCACCGTCGGATTGGCTTCATCCAACGACCATCTTTCAAAGTTATGCACACACTGTATAGGGGTATAGATATAGATATATAGACTAGTGGCACATCGTCTAAAGCCTTTCTACACGCTCATTTTTTGTATAGATGTGCTCCACCGTGCACCCGCGTGTTTGTATGTGGGAACGAGCTAGTGCGTGTGTGTACCTCTTCTATTTCATACACGTAGTCCGTGTATGTGAGAGATACTGAGATATGGTGAGGGGATACGTGTCAATGCAATTTGTGTGAAGGAGAGGCCTATATACATACATGTATGTGCATGGGCCGGGGTGATATACAAGAAGGGGGGGAGGGGTCGACCGCGTGAGATATCGATAGAGACAGATAGAGGGAAGAGCTCTACGAGCGTACAAGCACTGGGATATGGGGGTGCTGGAAGATGGTGCGAGGGGCCAACTGGAGGCATACTGGGAAGGAGTGCACAAGTGCGATATTGATATTTAAAGAGAGGGGGCGAGAACGTGCGTGGTTGCACGCAGTGGCGGAGCCATGAAAATTAAATGAGCTAGGGGGGCCAAGCATTGCTAATCCTTTATGGGGAGGGCCAATTCATCAACTTAAACCATTTTACCAGCAATTGATATACTAATCACATTCATATTAGCCTTAGTACAGTGAAGTATAGGGGGGCTAGGGCCCTTGTTGCCCCTGTCTTCGCCACTGTGCGCGCGTCTGAGAGATGAAGCGGAAGGCATGGAGGATGAGAGGGAGACGATAGATAGATAATGTGTATGTATTAGCTATGTAGTCCTACATAGAGATAGATTTGATCGATGTGTACATGGGAAAGAGCAGGGTGAGACCTGACTAGAGATATAGATCTATCGGTTTGTGTGGAAAACTGGGAAAGACCTAACTATATATATACACACATAGAGGAACATCGGTCATTGTGCATGCATGTGAGAGATAAAGAATGGACAAAGTGATGAAGAGGGGGAGGTGTGTGTGTGTGTGTGTGTGCATGCATGGGAGACCGACCTGAAGAAAAAGATTGCATGTGTGCGATGGATAATGCCGAGTGGTAGTGTGTGTGCATGCATGCACGACAGAAAATAAGTGGTACAACTATAAAGAGAAGACAACTCTGTGGGTGTAAAAGACTTGGTGAGGTCATAATCAATGTAAAGTTGAATTCAAATATTTGAATAAGAGATCAAGATGTTTGAAACCCATGCATGCATGAATATAATTGAGATATGCGTGGTGTGGTTTTGAATTTGAACAAGGTCAAACTGATTTGAATTTGAGATACCGATGGCAGGCATCGTTTGGCGACATTGCATCCATGCATGGACACACTATTCAAATTGGAGATGATGGGTGGCTTTCGCAGCACATATCTAAATGTTGTGTGTGTGTGTGTTAAACACATTGTACATAGTATCATACATGGTTTAGATTCCAAACATCTAGCTAGAGCATACATGTACTATTATTTGAATTCAACATAAAATGGATACATATATTTGAATTCGAGATCGTATGTACATGTAGTTCATATTTATATGGGAATTTACTACTCTCATATTCATGTCATGTGTTGTGAAGATAATATTTAGATGGTTGTATAACTATTTAACTCGAGTACAATCCCATTCAAACAGGGAAAATGTACTCAAATTTAGTCCATTTGCTAGACAGTAGGAAATGTTTTTTTATTGTTGAGGGAAGTGCAAATTGATTTGGTACTGTACATGTTAAGCTTGTTGTCCCGATTTTTTTAGTTTTTCATTGTTGTTTTTGAATGGTATTTCTAGTAATAATATAGCAAAACGGGACATGGCTCTCTCTAGCTAGTGGGGTGCGAATTGTCTTTTTTGTTTTTGTTTTTTTTTTGTACACGTTAAGCTTCTTCTCCCCAAATTTCAAGCCGCGCCTTGTTATGCCGAAATTTCAAGCTAGCATCTCTGTCTATCGTGCTGCGAAACTCCCGCCTCTTCAACCCGCGCCTTGTTATCCCGAAATTTTAAGATATCTCATTGTCTTGTCGTTGTGCTCCGAAAACTCCCTCCATCTCAACTCGCGCCTTGCTATCAAAAAATTACAATGCGCGCGAAAACTCCCACCTCCTGTGAAATCCCGACACGCGAAATTCCCATGATACCCTTGAAACGAAAGAACCGCCTAGTTCAAATCGGTGGGGGTACTTTGGTAACTTACCCCACATTTCGGACAAGCGCGTCTCTAAGCCATGGTTCCGCCCTCCCATCCCCTCCCCCCCCCACATTCGTACACCGAGGCCGCGAAAACCCACGAAGCCCCACACCCTCCTCCGTCCACCACCCAGTTGGAGCCTCTTCCCCGATGACATCGTCCACCACAACAGCTCGACGTCCCTCATCCACCGCACCGGATGAGGATCCATCGTTGATCTCATCGTCCTGCCGGTTCAGCCACCCCGTCCTCCACCTCCAAGGAGCTGCCTCGACATCTGCCTCATCTATCGCGCCACCTCCATTCGCACACCGCCGTCCTCACCTGCACCACCGGAAGAGCAACACCATCATCAATTCCTCGGATGAACCTGAGGCCTAATCGGCCCCACCAAAGAGGTTCTACACTAATCGCTGCATTTTCTTCTTGATTCGATCTCACGGTGCTGCCGGCGCTAGGTCCCGAGCCACCATGGCACGGCTCCATCCACGGTGGCATCGCCGGCCACTTCCTCCATGGCGTCTCTCCCTCGGCAGCGACGTCCACATCAGTAGGAGCTGCTGCTGCTGCTCCGGCTCTCGCTAGCACTGCTGCTGCTGCTTCGGCTCTCACTCACGCTGCTGCTCTGCTCTTGCTCTCGGTCCCCTGCCTGGTCTGCTCTTGCTCTTGCTCGCATCGTTGCTCTTGCTCTTGCTCTTGCTCTTGATTATGCTGTTGCTCTACTCTTGCTCGTGCTGCTACTAAACGAGCAGCAGCTCCGGCTTTTGCTCGACCTCCTACTGCTGCTACCTGAGATGCTGCTACATGACTAGCTACCCCGGCTCTCGCACGCGCTATCGCTCTGGGCGCTGCTGCTGCAGCATGACTAGTTGCCCCAGCTGCTCTCTGGTACTACGTTCCCTGCCAGAGCGGCTACCGATTTATATCACTGCTACTCTGCCACTACTGCTCGAGGGGGCAAAACTATTAGTGCACTGCTTTTCTGCTACTAGTGCGTCAGTTTCGACAGTAAAATTCAGTTTCGACAGTTAAATTCAGTTTCTACAATTAAGTTCAGAGATGAGCGGCTGGTGTATTTCACATCTAGCACTTTGTGGTTATGTATTTTACATCATCTATTGGAGATGGTATTAGAATTCCACTCAGGTTTACGTTGTCTCTCTTGTCCTGCTTTAGCCTCGTCGTCGTACAACTCACCGGAGCCGCTCTAACGATGAAACCCTCCATCACAGCGGAGCAGTACCCTGGGCTCCATCTCCAGACGCCTAAGATCTTCTTCCCCTCCTCCGACAGCCACATCAACCACAGCATCCTCAGTGACCAACCCAATGATGCTGAGATCTGCATGGCTTCGCCAAAGAGGTTGTACACTTGTTGCATCGCTTTTTTACTCTACATGTTATATATATTGTCCACTGAGCTTGCGTAGTAACATGAAATACGATTAGTTTCTCCTACTATATGACAAGCAGTGAGGTACCAGGCAACTTAGCTATCCGTGATGGACTCTCTCGAAAGCCATCATTATTTATTTCTGCGTGTTTGAGCTGTGCATTTGTAGATGGGCCTAGGAGTTCAGCTAGTAGGGCAGTGGCCTGGGTCCAAAGTAGTAGAAGTAGCACAAAAACATTTATGGAGTGTAGGCTTAGAAGGAAAAACATAGGATTTGGAAAGTTTCCTATGGTACTACTATTCATGCATTTGGTTAAAAGGAATGGAGCAAAGGAAAACTGTATGATTTGTTCCTTTAGTGTCTCCTTCAAAGAAAAACCGTAGGAATTTTAATATCCACTTGGCCTCCTTTTCAAATTCATATTCATGAAGCACAAGACTAAGAGATAGTAGCATAATAACATTATAACTGTACATTTTCTTGTGGTTTGACTTAATTTCACCATGCTTTGCATTCCTGTGATCTTCCAATTCTTGTGAACCAAACACTCAGATTGACAGAAATACTGTGTTTTTAAATTCTCTGTTTTGCACCTGCATTCCTATCCTATTCCTGTGTATTTCCTATCCCTGCATTGTTAGAATCCTCCAATTCAAACAAGCCTTTACAAAATTACTTCTGTTACAGATATGTGTCAAAGAAAACCTTGTGTGGTTTGTGCTGCTGCGTTATCGTCCACCCCAGCTCAGCTGCTCCAACGAAAGAAGGGTTCACCACAGCAGGGATCCGCCCTCCAGACTGTCTTTCACCGCCTTAGATCTTCTTCCCTGCCGCTGGCAGCCACGACAACTGCATTACCATCATCAACTGAGCAGATGACCTTGAGGACTACACGGGTCCGCAAGAAAGGTCACACTTTTTCGTGTCTGCTTACGTTATGCATTGCTTAATATGGCATGCTACTTTATTGTCCTGTTCACCGATTAGACTCTGAGTCAGGTCCAAACTAATGCTCAAACTTGAGTTTTTAAATGGTTGTGGGGTACATATTGGGGCAGCAATCAATAGTATTTGTCTACTATCTGCTTAATCTCGGGTTTCTACTATGAATTTCATATTGGGTGGGAAACAAAAATTAAAGGAGCCATTAACTGTATTTTTAACTGAAGCTATTATCTGCCTACTATCATTGGTTTTAGGTCTATCCACAGGTTGCTACCATCACTCTGGATTTGTGCATGCACTCCTTACATAATCTCACTATGTTTTATTCCTATGCATGTCAGTTATTGTACACAATGGTACTGAAGATGTACAGCAAAAGAGATGAGCCTTGCGTGGCAATAAAATTTCATGCAGACATCGCTCCATGGTGGGTGCAAAGGGGGACTCAGAGGGAGCAGACCACTCCTATTTACCCCCTGAGGTATTTGCTCTAACTTGACATGCTGATGTTGGTCATATCACGCATATGGCGCCTTGCATTGCTTACTTCATACATTAAAAATGTCATCTTCTTAACTGAGACATACCTTGTGATCATATATGTGAATTATGCAATACCGTCTTGTTTAGCCCGGCATCCTATATGTGAATTTTGCAATGCCATCCTGCTTAGCCAGTCATCTTATATGTGAATTATATCATGCCATCCTTTTTTTTATTGCGTAGTACATTTGTCAACAATTTAAGTACATTCAACTACTCATCCTGTACACCAGCCATTTGACACGGTGGTGGAAAAATCTGGAGTGAAAACAAGGTCTTCAGAGCAGACAATGCTATCTCACGAAGCGCATATCTTGCTGGTTACGGATAGCTCCTCAGAGGAGGATTCAGAGATAGATGACCAATACCAGTTCCGCCCCCCCCCCCCCCGGAGGTGTATGCTCTTAACTTGGCATGGTTATCTTGCTCATATCATGCATATGGTGTCTTGCCGTGCTATGTCATTTGCTTAGTTTAGACATTCTTTGTGTGAATGCCACCTGTTTAGTGTCTAATTACAATATATATGTCAATTATGCAATGCATTATATATGTGAATTATGCAATGCTATCTTGTTGGAAGGCATTATGTATGTGAATTATGCAATGCCATGATGTTTAGCCAAGCATCATATATGTGAATTATATCATGCCATCCTTTTTTTGTATCACGTATTCCATTTGTCGACAATGTTCTTATATTCAACTACTCTTCCTGTGCATCAGCCATTTGAATTGGTGATGGAAAAATCCGAAGTGAAAACAAGGTCTTCAGAGCAGATAATGCTACCTGCTGAAGCAGATATCTTGCGGGTTACAGATAGCTCCTCAGAGGAGGATTCAGAGACAGATGACCAGTCCAATTTTCCCCCTGAGGTGTATGCTCAAACTTGGCAGGGTTATATTACTCATATCATGCGTATGTTGTCTTGCATTGCTTAGTTTTGACATCATATACAAAATATTGAATGCCATCTGCTTAGTTTAGACATCTTATATGTGATTGCCATCTGCTTACTTGCTTAGTATATAAATCATATATTTGAATTATATCATGCCATCATGTTTACATAGACAGCATGTATCTGAATTATGCCATGCCATCCCATTTAATAAATACATCATATTAGTTATATCATCTCATCTTGTTTACATAGTCATCATATTTTTAATTTTGTCATTCTATCCGTGAATTATATCATGTTATCTGGTTTCCATAGATGACATGTATGTGAATTATAGCATGCCAACCACTTTAATAGACACATCATATAGTTATATCATGTCATCCTGTTTACATATTCATCATATTTTGAATTATGTCATTCTGTCATGTTCAGTTAGCCATCATATATGTGAAATTGTGTCATGCTATCCTATTTAGTTAGCCATCATATATTTGAAATTGTGTCATGCTATGCTGTTTGATTAGACAACATACATGTGAATTATGTCATGCCCTCTTTTATTCCCCACTATCCGTTGCACCTGTCTATCATACAATGTCTGTACATTCAATTACTTTTCTTGTTTATCAACCATTTGAATTGGAGGGGGTGATGGCAGTATCTAAGGGAGTAAAAACACGGTCTTCAGAAAAGATAGTGCTACCCGTTGATGCAGATAGAACCACGGTTGTACTTGCCCAAGAACCAGCCCCACCACACATAACCCAGACTCTTGCAGATTGTACCCCTACCTAGTTCGATAGACAACCAGCTACACCTCTTCTAACCCCCAACCCCTGAAGATAGTAACCCAGTTCCAGTTGACACACCACCGTCTCCACCACAGAGCACCCAAACAAGAGCAGTTAGTAAGGCAATTGCAGTGCCGAAAGCACGAGGACCACCACTCCGAACCCCAACTCAACGCTTAAAGCAGAAGAAGAATTGTTCTCAGGTCAGGTTCCATAGCTATGGTTCATACTCCTTTGCTCTTGCATCACTGTATTTACTCATACCAACTAATTTCAAATTTGAAGGATGCAATTGAAACTCCAATGGTGCAACAGGTATGTTTTAAACCTCTTTCTTTAACTGGTTTGCTGTTGTAACTTGCTCTATGTTGATTTCAGTTGCAATTGAATAAACAGTTATGTTCTCATGTCATGCTGTGTAGTTTCCTGCACTTATATTCTGTCTATGCTGCTTTGTCTTAAACGGATATGATTTTAACTGTCTCTATCTTGATTTGGCAACATACACTAGAATGATATAGACCATACAGTGACCATAGTACATAGATATATGTTTGTTTCATGTTGTTATCCTATCCACCTTACTGCTGAACTGGTTTACCAAAATGAGTTTCATATACAGCATGGTAAACCTGTGATGTGTCTGCTTGTTTCTCTTTTATAATGCGGACAAAATATTCGAGAAGAGTACCCTGTTATGCAGTGGTAAAGGAAGTAACGCAGATAAGGTTCAAGATAGTGAGACATCCCTCTTGGTCTCCAAGAAAGCTGATAAAAACTATCTTGAAGACAGTGAGACAACCCCAAAGTCCTGTCTTGATGTAGTGTTCGAGTTACTGGCCACTACTGCTGGCACAAGCTCTTCGAACTCTCTGCCTGAATCAGTTCGGCTTCTTGAGTCTCAACTTCAAGTTGAAAGACATCGATCAGATGTGCTGCGACACGAAGCCGAAGGACTGAGGAAGTCCCTGCATAATTCAGATGCATACTTTCTGGTACAACAGCAAGCGCTGGAGGATTTAAGCGCCAAACAAGAGAAAGCTAATAAACTTGCCAAGCGTCTTGTCAGCATGGTGGGTATCCAGTAAATCATTTCTTGAGCTCTTCTGAAGTGGTTTCAGTTCTGGACTTGTTTTGCTACCGCGTTTATTTGCACTGGTGGCCAATTTAGATGCCCAGTGTATGTAATATGCTGCTTTGTTCCCCATATTCGCACTGGTGGCGAACTTTGATGCCCAGTGGATGTAATATTTGTAATAGCCGTAATAGCCTGCCGTAAGTTGTTTGCTTATTTTTTTCCTTATTGTCTTGTTTATTTGTTTGGTTGTAGTCACTGCAGTTATTTTTCCGCGGTTTGCTAGTGGCCACAATAAAATATTTTTAAAAACTAGGCCACCATAACCATGGGCAACATACAGACCGTTGTAACCATGGTCCTACTACTGCGGTAGTGACCATGGGCCTCGTACGGGCCGTAGGATCCATGGGCCTTCTATGGGCCATAAAATCAATGGGCCTTCTACGGGCCTCATGAACGATTGGCCAAACATGGGTCGTACTATTCGTGGACAAATAAAAGGACCGCAATATGGGCCGTAAACGGGCTAGAGTGGAAATCATCAGTTTATGGCCCAAGCATAACGGGCCCTTAATAGGCCGATATGTATAACGTTCTTAATTCTATCGACAAGCATAACGGGTCATTATTGGGCCGTATTTGATGACGCTATGGAAACAGCCCAACGGATTACCGGGCCACAAACGGGCCGACTGTAACCACGGGCTGGATTTTGCCCACAAGCGGAACATGCCAATAACGGACTGTAAGTAATCGAAGGCTGGAAATGACCCCAAGAACAAATGGGCCCTTAGAAGGCCGAAAGATAATATTGGCTGGAAATGGCCCAATGGAATAATGGGCCATCAATAGGTGTAAAGCGATACACTGTTCATTATGGGCCAGTTTCACCACGGGCCTTTAATGGGCCGAGAGTTCAAAGGGCCTCATATGGGCCGAAAGAAACCATGGGCCATACATGGGCCGGAAGTTACAACGGGCTGGAATCATATTGGACGGCCCAAATGACGCTACTGGGCCAGATTCGGATAGGCCATAACGGGCCATGAGTTAGCGGGCTATAAATGGGCTATATGCGAACAGGCCGTTAACAGGCTTTCCATGGGCCGGCCCGCTACCTTTTGACCAAGTCAAATGGGGCGGCCTTTTGACCTGAATGGGCCACTGTTGGGCTGATCCACGTGTCAACTTATCATAGGCGTGTCCCGTCCAATCGCTGGATGACATCTGTCCCAACAAGGAGTTGACACGTGTTTCTTTCGGCCAATGAGAATTTTACACGTGGAAAATCGCCATTGGTCGTTGCTACTAACGGGTTATCGGGTCCAAAACCGGACCCGATAGCTTAACGGCAACCCGTTACGGTGGATGCCATGTGTCGGTTACCCTTGACGAAAACACTTCCATGACGCGCCATTTATCGTCATGGAAGTGAACACTTCCATGATGATAATTTTGGTATTGTCATGGAACACTTCTACGACAGCACAGGTATGACTATCTTGATTCTGTCATAAAATCATCATGGATGTACATGCATGACAGAAAACGTGACCTACTGTGACAAACACGTATCATCACGGAAGTGTATTTTTTTTGTAGTGCTAGTGATATTTTTTCACTCTCTCTCTCTCTCTTTCTCTTTCCTCTCATTTACCTAGGAGCACGTGAAGAGCTTGGGCACTGTTGCCTTCCACTATGTGGCCGATGCCATATTTCTCAAAAGTATGCCACATACAATACGCATCGGTGTCAAATCAAAATATTTTGGCACCGCTCTAGCAATCTGAGAGAGTTGGCACCGCTGTGCACACAGACCCACATGTACAAACAAATCAATCAAACTAACTACACCAGCCTCTCCCTCTCCCAAACAAGTGTTTTTTTATTGCCTCAGTCCTCTCCCACGCAGGTGTTTTTTCATTGCGTGAGTTAATTTGGCACCAGAGCAAAGTAGGTGATCCAGATTGGGGCACCAGGTGAGCAATCGAGGGCATCGATGCCAAATGCATCAGAAGTGAATTTGGCACATGTTTTGGCCTACATAGTGGAGGCCTCTTATAGCCCACTTTTGTACTACCTCATATTTAGTGTAAAGTTTGACCATAGATTTACCTAAGAAAATGCCAATGCATGTCACCAAAAATTATACCATTTGAAATTATGTTCAAATACGAATCCAACGGTATAATATTTAGTGACATGCATTAACATTTTGTCAGTTAAATCTATGATCAAATTTTGATAGTACTACAAAATACGAAGAGTAAACCAAGACGGAGTTGCAATACTTGCTCTTAGGCTAACCATAGAGTTACTAGTCTAAGTTACTTGCCACTATGACTAGCCTAGGCTACTAGTACAACAAAAAAATGATGCAGGTGATCACATGAGAAAAATACTAAAAACCTTTCTTTCGGTGCAGTGCGTAGATGCAGTATTGAACACTACACTTGTCATCATAATTTGGGAAAATTACGAAAAAAATTGAGCTACATTGTGATTACCATTTACTAATAGAAAAGAAGTTTCACCTCGATGAGTAGCTTCTCCGTGCATGGAAAGCATGTAAGGAATCCAACAAGTTGATCCAGATTGGGGCCGATAGATTTTATTGCCAAGATCTTCACTATGCACACAGACTGGGTCAAGCTTGTGGGAATCATTTTCTGGATGACAGTCGTAAATACATCAAGAATAAATTAAAAACGTGAATTTCAAGAAGACGGAGAAGAAGATGAGTGTTGTACCTGAACGATTACCGATCCAATAAAGAGTTCGGAGAATTTGGCAGACGAGTACACCAACGCTGTTAATTTCGGCTCGTCAATGACCCTGATTTTTATTGGACCTTCTAGATCAGATACAAGCAATCTCTCAACGAAAGGCGCATTCTCAATGACCATAACGTGGAACAGCTCGAGTGATCTCTTCCCAATTGATGTCTGGTTGTGGGGCCAACAAGACACATAAATCCATCAGAGATTCGTCGAGGCGATGTGGAGGCTAATGAACCCGTGGATCTGCCGAAGACGAAGGTACTCGAGCGCAGTATAGTTGCGGAGCAGGTGCTCCATAGCCTTCTTCGAGATGCCAACATCGAAGAGGTCGAGCTGCTTGAGTCGAGGGAGAAGAAGGGCGAGCGCAGCATTAATCTAGGGAAAATAGCAGGAGCTGAAGCTGGCACGGCGCAGCGTTGGCGTGAGGCAGAGCGCGGACGGCGGCAGAGAGCGACATCGTCCAGCTTCAAACCTGAGCTCCTCGAGCTGATCTAGGGCGGGGGATAAGAACCACTCATCGAACTTGGCTTGGACCTTGCAGTTGGTACTGAACATGTGGATGTCAAGGTGTCTGGCTGGCCCAGGGTGCGATGCAAGGATCTTGGAGACTGCGGCCATGCGTTCGCAATCCCCGTCGTAGAGGTAGCTGTCGACGGTGAGGTTGAGGGGGACGCGGCGCCAGAGGGGGCACCACCGCCGGGAGAGCAGGGTGGTCCGCACGGCAGATTTGGTGGGGAGGAGGGCGATGATGATGAGCAGCATGTCGTCGGGGAGGCTGCTGATGAAGTCAAGGCTCGTCGGATGTAGTTTTGGCTCGAGCCGCCTCCGCTTGTTGGCTGCCTCGCCGTCCATCTCAACCGGCAGCAACGCCGGTGTACACGTGTGCTGGTGTGTATTGTGTGTTGGGTGTGCGCGAGTGCGTTCTTGTGTGCATGCCGCCGCGCAGTGGTGTAGTGTGCGCGAGTGCGTCCTTCACGCGGAAGAAGTGTGCCCTCAATTTACTAGCGGAATTGCTTCAGGCACGACAGTCAACGCACGACGCCTGCACGATTCTCCTTCCCCAACAGTGCTCTTGCATGCACGCTAGTTGTTGGTGCTGCCATGTCTGAATCATGCATGCATCGTGTGCATAGCAGCGCTGATTTACTAGCATGCGGGGTGCTACCGCAAGTGGTTTCAACTTTGTTTACTTCACCGCGTGTCAGATGGGCCTCTAGTTTACTTATTTTCACCCACTGCCACATGGGCCAGCACACGAAGATAGAGAACACGAGCTGACAAGGTAGCATGTGGACTGGTTGACCAGTCAACTAAACAATATACGGAGCTATACGCTGACACAGTGATCGTATAATCCCTTGGTAAAGAGAGATCAAGTGAGAGGGGAGGCCCATGAGAGATAGTAGAGAGAGAGAGCTACTCCCTCCGTTCGATAATGTAGTGCCTAAAAATTTTTTAAACTCAAACTTTTGAAACTTTGACCAAGTTTATAAAGAAATTACTTATATCTACAATACCAAAGATAAATGATAGTATGAAGTAAGTACATGTTGTGATGAATCTGATGATCGTTCCAGATGTAAGTGTTTTTCTCCACATATACCTGGTCAAACTTTTCTGAGGTTTGACTTTTCAAAACATCCATATGTTTATGGACGTGAGAGAGTACCTAACTAGAGAGAGAGAGAGTGTGTGTGTGTGTGAAATAGAAAGAGTGAGTGAAAAAAGTGTGTGTGCGTGTGTGAAAGAGACATGGACAACACACGATAAAGTAGAGAAAAAGCATGTGTGTCTTATGCAAACATATCACACATGCATCTTTGACAGCGGAAACAAGGTGAGGAGATAGTGTGTGGTTGTTCGCAACTGAGAGAGAAAGACCCCTAGCATGTGGCCAAGAGAGGTGTGACAAACAAGGGAGAGAGGTCGAGAGAGACGTATGGAGAAAATGCAGGCATGGGGAGGAGAGAGTGTGTGTTTGTGACAAAGAGATCCCCTGGAGATCGTGATGGGACTACATGGGTGGGAGATCGAGTGACAAGGTGTGTGCACGATAGAAGATACCCCGAGAGATATCAAGATAGACGTATGGCTGGAAGGAGACAATACATGTGTTCCTGATGGATAGTGAGAGATAGTCATACTTAGGGGGGAGTGTGTGTGCCTATGATGGAGTGAGAGATTATGGCACTTAGGGGGGTGCGTGTCACATAGAGAGAGAACAAGGGTGGAGAGTGTTAGATGGGTCTATGTAGCGCGAGAGAGATATGTGTATGTGTGAACCAGGGAGATATAAAGTTTGAGAGAGATAGAGAATCCCCGATACGGCTGAGTGGTGTGTCAGATAGCTGAGAGGGGGAACGAGATACTCCATCCGTTCGATAATGTAGTGCATATAAATTTTTTAGAAGTCAAACTTTGGAAACTTTGACCAGGTTTACGCAAATATTATTTATATCTACAATACCAAAGATACATCATACAAAACTACATCTCATGATGAATCTAATGATATATGTTTGCTGTTCTAGATGTAAATATTTTTCTCCACGTGCCTGGTCAAACTTTGTGAAGTTTGACTTTTCAATAAATCTATATGCTATGGACCGAAGAGAGTACCTAATTCGAGAGAGATCAAGTGCGTGTGAAGGAGAAAGAGTGGGTGTGCAAAAAGAGTGTGTGTGCGTGTGTGAAAGAGAAAGGGACAACAAACGATAAAATAGAGAGAGAGTGTGTTCGTTACTTATGTAAACATATCACGCATGCATCTCTGAGATAGAAAAGAGAGGCGGGGAGATACACGAAGATAGCTAGTGCGTGATTGTTTGCAACGGATATAGACACTCCTATAGCACATGTCCAATAGAGGTCTGGCCAACAAGGGACAAAGGTCGAGAGGGACGCATGGAGAAGATGGACGCATGGGGAGGGAGAGAGGGTGTGTTTGTGATACAGAGATCCCCTTGAGATCGTGAGGGGACTATATGGGTGGGAGATCGAGGGACGAGGTGTGTGTGCGATAAAAAGATGCCCTGAGAGAAATCGAGATAGACCAAGTGAGGGAAAGAGACAATGCATATGTTTGTGATGGAGACTGAGAAATAGTCATATACATAGGGGGGACTGCGTGTGCCTACAATTGAGTGAGAGACAGTCATACTTAGCTAGGCGTGAGATTGTGTGTGTGTGCGTGTGAGATGGAGAGAGAATGAGGGAGAGCGAGAGAGATTTAGATGGGTCTATCAAGTGCGAGTGAGATATGCATGTGTATGTGTGACCCAGGGAGATGGAGAGTTCGAGAGAGAGAGAGAGGGAAAAGCTCCGAGACGGCAGAGTGGTGCGTGAGAGAGTTACGGACAACGAGCTAGGGAATTTGTGTGCGTACGATGAGTGCACGCTAGATATATATTTAGCTTGGACTAGAGAATCATACATTGTGTGCTAGAGAGACCTATACATGGAGTGTGCATGCAAACTAGAAAGACCCCCCCCCCCCACAGACACACACACACACACGCACACAAACACATAGAGAGAGAGAGAGGGACCGACAAGCTTTGTGTTTGGATGTGTGCGATAGAAACGAAGATTGTCAGCGAGAGAGAGAACAGGAGTCCGAGAGAGGGGGAGGTCGCATTTATGCATCAAAGACTGATATAAACCATGTTTCGATATAAGTTTGCATTCAAATATTTGAATTGGAGAACATGTTGTCTGCAATCCACACATGAACGGAGATATGTGTATCAAACAAGTTTATTAATTTGACTTTCAGCATGTTCATGGAGTACTATAATACAACATGCCACTCAATTGAGGTGTTCAATTTTGGATTTAGTTCACTATTTTGACCTGGTGAACGAGCTATTTCATTGAATCAAGATATTTCATTTTGGGCTTGATTCCCATTTTTGAGTGGGTCAACTATTTGTCATATAGTAAATCATTAGCAACGAGCATGTAAAAACACATTAGTCCCGAGCGTCATCTCACCATCTAAAAAAGAAGTGGCAAGCTAATATATCAAAATTTGATTCGAATCGACTTGGTAAGGTAGACGTGGATGCTCGTTCTCCCAAAATTTGAATGAATCACTAAACACCCTCTGCTCGGTGGAATTCGCCTGAGCAAATAAATGGGAGACACAAAATTACCGGCCTATGTGGGACACGCATCAATTGGCCCATTGTACATCGAGGGTAGGTTCGTAACTTCATCCAAGCGCGCCTTCTCCTCGGCCGAAATGACAGGCGCCGAATAATTCATAAACCATGGGCAGCAAAACACCCTCTCCTCGGCCGAAATGGCAGGCGCCGAATAATTCATAAACCATGGGCGGCAAAACACCCTCTCCTCGGCCGAAATCGCTCACGCCCTCCTCGCCCGAAATTGCTCGTGCCCACTATTTGGGAGAAGCAAAGTTACCCTACTATCCCCGACTCTCAAGACACAGACCCAATCCCAGAAGCCAAAAGGCAGGGGTAGAACTATAACTTCCCCCACATTTCAGCCAAATGCGTCCGTAAGACATGGTTCCCCCTCCCGATTCCCCAATCATACAGCGTGGGCGCCAAATCACCTTCTCCCCAGCCGCGAAACCTCAGCCCCTCCTCCATGGCGCACCCCACCGCTCCAAATTCACCACCGCCCTCCTCCCCAATGGCGGAGCCGCTGTCCATTTGCCGTCGTGCACTGGGCCTTGTGCCTCTTACTCCGTGCTGCCGAAGTTGCCTCGATGACGACCGCGTGAACCGTACCGGAGCCGATTCACCCGCGCCGTTGTGCACGGCGCCGGAGCGGTCCAACTTTGGATGCGTCCAGCGCCCCGGCGCTGCTTCCCCGTAGCCATCGACCATCGCGACATATCTGCTTTCCTGCCGCCGGGAGCCACCGCAACCGCGTCGGCCTCACCGACTCGGCAGCTGGAGCTGCCTACTTCACCGGGCCGCAAGATAGGTCGTACACTCATCCTAAATCACTTTATTTAGGCGTCAATCATCTGAATTTTTATTCTGGGCCAGTCGATTCCCAATGGGACGCAGCACCCCTCTAGGCGGCGGAGCTCCTAGGCTGCCGGTTGGCTGGTGTCTATCGTAAGGGTGTGGGGGCGCAAGTTCACCGTGGAAGTAGCTCTTAGGTGGCTATCTTAGAGTTGCGTGGGTTGAAGGTACTGCCGCCGCCGGATCTGGATGACGGCGAGTCTTTGTGGATTGGCCGGGGGCGGCGCAACCACGGTAGTGCGATGGGGCGGGGAGCGATGTTTTGGTCGGAGCTCTCACGGCCAGGGACGGCGGAGGCAGGCTGCTCTACCAGTGGTCGCTGGCTCTTTGGGGAAGATTCTGAACAGTGTCAGCCGGGAGGCACAAGACGGCCATCAAGCCATGCGGCGCAGATCAGACAGTACCAAAATAAAATAAAATCGTGTGACCCCAATTTAGTTTTCAGTCAATAGACGTGTGACCACTCTCGTACCTTACTGTTGATCTCTTAGGGTATTTCTTCAGATCAGAGATATGTGTCATTCTTAACATTATGCATTTTCTGCATCTTCAGCCACACCGTCTTCCTTCTCACTGCAGCTGCTCCAACATGGGAAGCATACACCAGAAGGGAGCTATAGTCCCCACTCAACAGTTCCCTGCATCGAATGTGTGTGCCCAACATGGACAGCCACAGCACCTGCAGGGCCATCGACAAGTTAGCACATGATGCTCACTCCTATGGATGGCGGCCAGATAGGTTGTACCCTCATCTTACTTGTGTGCAACATGTATGGCTTTGTTATTCATCTAAGCATGGAAAATATATTATCACATTTAACTGTATATTCATGCTGATCTCTTAAGAGTCTTGTTCAGGAGTTAACGTTGTTCCATAGTTCAGATAAGAGACTTGTTCTTTAGGTAACGATGTTCCATAGTTATCATCCATCAGCCAATGCTATCCCACAGGCTAGTGATTATACCACTTCTAGTATTACCTATGTTATTCTTTAATACTTTTGTGTGCCATCTAGTTAATCAAGAGTACAAACGATACATATTTTGTAGCTTTCATCTGTGTTCTCCCTTTAGTTTTTGAGACCTGCTGCTGCTAGTTAAGCCCAGTCCTACTATTTATGTCGTCTCCTACAGGCACTCATTACATAAATCTAACTACTAGATGTCTTCCATGCATGTCAGATATAATTGCACACACTGATATATCCACAAGAACCTCACGGAGCAATGTAACGGCCAACAAACTTGACGTCAATGATACCCAATATGATGGAACATGTAAAGGTAGTTCTTCAGAAGACTTGCAAAAAGATGATGAATCCCATTCACCCCACAAGGTCCTTGCTCTAACTTGGCCCATGATATGGGTACAGCATACATATAATGTCCTGGAGTGCATTTACTCTGTTGCAATACTATGTGCTTAGCCAGCTGATCATGCATGTAAATATGTCATGTTCCTGTTTTTCAGTACCTATTCCATTCATGATAACATGTTTTCAAATTCAAGTACTGTCATTCTACTCGGTCGCAATGCCATCTGCTTAGTTTGGACATCATGCTTCTGAAAATCTTATGCATTGTTATTAATCAGTATGTACTCCATCTATCTACCATACCATCTTTTTTTTACATTGAAGTGTTGTTCTAGTGGTCTGTTGCAATGCCATCTTAGTTTCCCAATGATACACGCATATGTTGCCTTAGTGTTTTTCTGTATTCCGCTATCATACAGTTTTACATTCAACTAGTGTTTTTTTACTCTGTTGTCCTGTCGTATCCCTAGATCTTACATCATACTCCCTCTGTCCGGATTACATGTCGCAGAAATGGATAAAAATGGATGTATCTAGTACTGAAATACGCCTAGACACATCCATTTATTTCTGGATGGAGGGAATACATGTCAATATGTCATGCCTTTCTGTTCTTCGGTACCTATTCCATCTCTCTGTCATAGCATGTTTTATAACTGAAGCACCATTCTTCTATATAAGGCATGCAAGGGGAAGACGGCTATGTTAGAATCTGAAGGGTTACAAACAAGGTCTTTGCAAAAGATCCAAATGCCAGGAGATAGTAAACCAACTCCAGTGTTCATAGATACTGCTCCGGCACAGAGAAACCCAACTCCTAGTGATAATAATCAGCTTCAAGTGGCCAAAGAACTAGTCTGCTCCAGTCCAGCAAAAATATGTCAACTCCATTCTAAAAAGCGTGTGCATATCCTCACATCATGAAATTTTATAGCATTCAGATCATATTTTCTACATGTTTCTTACCCATCTCTCTTTTAGAAAATAAGCTTAAAGGATAGAAGACTTTCTAAACAAGGATCGTGTTCGAGGAAAGTATCTTGCAGGAATTCTCTGTGCTCCAATGGTGATTTAAGTACCTATTGTATATCACTATATTTTTACATCAGCATGTATTTTGTTAATCTGCGTGAATCCAACCTTTATCTGATCTAAATTTACTTGTAGCAAAATGTATAATTAAAGGTGACAATGTTGATTTTTGTAAGGAAAACTGCCTGGTAGTTTTGCATACTGAGCTGCATGAGTGTACTATCTCATATCATGCACATTACTAAATTGTAGTGCTGTTCTGGTTGCCCAATCATTCATTGTGTCAATGTTGCTTTCCTATTACCTTACCTGGCTGATGATAGTTGTGCCATATTGTGTTAATTTGGTGTAGGCTGGTGTGGTCTGGTTGCCCAAACATTCGTTGTGTCATTGTTGCTTTCCTATTATCTGACCTGGCCAATGATAGCAATGCTTTAATTTGGTGCAGGCTGCTGAAGATAAGAAGACAAACTCTGAAAACAGAAAGGCAACCCCATTGTTTCTTTCCAATAAATCTAGACCAGGTAATATGACAATAACTCTTGATTAATCTGTTCGGTTCTCCTCCTAATTTATGTTATGATGCAGTGGTCGAGACACTCTCCACTATCAATAATACAAGCCTGCCAAAATCGCCATCTGAATCTGTTTAGTTTCCTCTGTCTCGAATCCAACGAAAAAATGTATGTTTGTGAACCAATTACTGGTTGAAGCAATGATGGAAATCGTGGAGGAATCAGAGGTGCATATTCTTGCGCAACAACAACTGATCAATGTTTTCAGAGACAGTGTAGCAAAGAAGGAAGAACTTGCTCACATGCTTATGGGCGTCATCCGCGCTGAGGTTGTAGATTGTGAGGTTGTAGATCATTAAGTTATGTTCATTTATTTGCACTGGCATCAATCTTTGATTGCCCAGTGGATGTAATTTCCTGTAATATATGCTGGATGTGCTACGTTTTTCCTTAATGGGCTTCCCTAATGGGCTCGCAGGGGCCAAAATTCTTATAGGCCTTTGATTGATCGGTTTTGGTCCTGTCCATAATTGCTCGTCGTAATGGGCTCAAATTATAGCTGGGCCGTAATCGACGTTATCTAATTGGGCCTACGGACATGTTCGAACTTAATGGGCCCATTAAGTTGATGGGCCGTAACCAGGCCGAAAGCTCTATTGGGCCGCTATAATTGAAACAAGCAAACAGTTAATGCTTGGCCCTGTTACCTCCCGGGTCGTTAACAGGCCGACATCGAAGAGGGCAATAAATGGGCCCATTCAATTTCACGGGCCGTTAACAGGCCGATACTAAGGTCGGGCTATATATGGCCCAACTGTACTGTGGGCCTTTAGCAGGCCGAAAGAGACAGCGGGCTCGTACTGGACCATGAAGAGCGTGGGCCGCTAAGAGGCCGAAAGTCAGGTCGGACTATATATGGTCCAACTGTGTTGTGGGCCTTTAGCAGGCCAAAAGTGAAACCGGGCTGGTATTGGACCATGAAGAGCATGGGACTTTAAGAGGCCGAAACTCAGGTCCGACTGCAAATGGCCCAACTTATTTATGGGCCGTTAACAGGCTGAAAGACACACCGGGCTGGAAATTGGCGCAACACTTAAATGGGTCGCTAAAAGGCCGAAAGACGTACATCTTGAAAATTGGCCCATCCCTTGAATGGGCCATTAACAGGCCGAAACCACATCGGGCTGATATTGAGCCCAAATATATAGCGGGCTGTTAACAGACTCAAACTGACGATGGGTTGCAATGGTGTTAAATATTTAATGGGTCGTTGACGGGCCGAGTTGGCACATCTCATTTGGGACTTGGGCTTAAATGGACCAGACACAAGTAGGCCCTATATGGGTCGGCCTGCTAATTTTGACTGGGTCGGTCTCTATCACCTAAATGGGCCACTGTTGGGCCTTGCCACGTGCCAACGTATCATAGGCGCCTCCCGTACAATGAGTGGATGACATCTGTCCCAACGCTGAGCCGACACGTGGATCCTCCGGCGAATGAGAATTTTACACGTGGAAAATCCCCATTGGTCAGGGCTGTTAACGGGTTATTGGATCCAAACCGGAACCCGATAGCTTAACGGCGACCCGTTACGGTGGATGCCACATGTCGGTTACCCTTGACAAAAACACTTCCATGACGCGCCATTTATCATCATGGAAGTGGACACTTCCGTGATGATAATTTTGGTATTGTCATGGAACACTTCTACGACAGCACAGGTATGACTATCTTGATTCTGTCATAAAATCGTCATGGATGTACATGCATGACAGAAAACGTGACCTACTGTGACAAACACGTATCATCACGGAAGTGTTTTTTTGTAGTGATTCGTACATATCGGAGGCAAACCAAATTATGTCGAGCATACAATAGAGTGCCTGCTTAATTGCATGTAAACATTGCGGGTAACCACAGCATGGAAACAAAAGAGTGACATAATGCCCGTAAATGTTAATGGCTAACGGTTTAGAAACTCAGCTAATGAAAAGCTAACAGGGAAACTACAACTAGTCCCATGATCAGGCAATGGCTGAGATACTTTAGAAACAAAAGATCTTGGTTGCTACGTTGAAGTTGTTGCATTAGGCCAGCCTTTTCAGTCTGGTGCTTCTCCTGCTGGTAGTCTACTTCTCTGCGAAGCCGGTCAGTCCAATGCACAAAATAATCCCACTCATCCTCCATTGACCTGAGGGCGGACTGCAGGCGATGCGGCCACGACGCGTCAATCCAAGCCACGGACTCCCATCTATGTTCCTCCAGCGAGTCAGCAATCTTGTTTCAGAGGAGTCTACAGGCTGAAGTACTTGAGTTATGAAACGTGTACCTGAAGGTGACCACACCCTAGAAACCTTCTGCTTCCCAAGCAACCAGATGCCATGGTGGCAAACCGCAATGGCATCTGTAGTCGGTGTCGAAGTCGATGCCGCAGAATGATGGGTCCGGCGTGTCCAGCGGTGCTATCTCCTCTTCATTAGCCACCACGTACACTGGACAAGCCACCACGATCTCGCTGCCGTAGTACACTGATTCATCATCGGTCGCGCTCCACCCCTCTTTGTTCGAACCTACCTCCTCTGAGGACATGATAGTAGCCCCTTCCCCCGGGAGCATGATCCCCTTCCCCCGAGAGCGCCGACGGCTACCCCGGCCCGGCGGCCACCACAACCGCCGGCCACCACTCCAGTGTCGGCGTCCACCCCTGGGCGAGTGCGCCGCACTGCTTTCCCCCCTCCCATTCGATGGCTTCTCGAGTTTCCCTCTCCGCGGCTTCCTCCTCCTCGGGCTCTCCGTCTCCGCCCTGTCCCCCTCCGGCGGGACACCAGCTCCGCTCCCTTGTGCTCGTCCCCAATGTGCTGGGCACGCCTTTCGGGCTGATCTCCCAGGGCGCGGCTGCTGGGGCCTCAAACCCCCAGCCGCGGGCAAGGGCGGAGTGGCAGACCAAGACCGGGCGGCGGCCGCGGAGCCCTGGTGCAAGGCAAATGTCGCCGCCGGCGCAGCGGCGTCGTCAGGGGTTCACCTTGCCCTCTTCGAGGCCGCCCAGATCCAACATCCCAGGAGAGCTCTACGGCTGCTGCTACAACTGTGGAGATGGGGGGCACATCTCTGTCGAATGCTGGAAGAAAACCAAGTGTGTGCGGTACGGGGGTGAGAGGCACATCGCCAGGGATTGCAAGGCCCCCCGCCGCTCGCCGCCGGTGGATGCGCAGGTACAGCTGCTTCGCTCTCCTGTGCCGATGGTGGATGGCCCTGGGCCTGCCTCCTCCCCTGTGCGCCGTGTGGAGGCTCCCGTGCGTAGAGAGCTCATGTCTCGGGAGGCCGTCGTGCCTCCTCCCCCACCGTCGGGCCCTCCCCCGCCTGGTTCTATGCGTTTTCAGAGGTCATGGAGTCAGGTGGTCGGGAAATCCTCGGTCGCGAGCATGGCGAGTGCGGGGCCGGTATTTTCCATGCCCTTCGATGGCGGTGTGGCGGGTCCGGCCATCGTGGAGCGCGTGGAGCGTGTGGAGCTTGAAGAGAGGGTGGAAAGCTACTTCCTTGAGGCTTTTGATGATCTGCGGCGTATGGAGAGTGACCTCTCGCGTGCGCTCATGGTCACCATCGTGGGAACTAGGCCGCCGGTTGATCTCGCTGCGGCGGCGGAGGCTCTGCATGCAGAATTTGGCATTGGCCCAAGTGACATGTCCATTCGCCCCTTCTATCCGAAGGATTTCTTGGTTCTATGTGAGCACCAAATCATTTGGCAGCTCATGGTGGATCGTGGACGCGCTCCGGGTCGTGGCTTCACGCTCTTGCTGCGGCCATGGACGCGACAGGCACAAGCTACGGGCGCTTCACTGCCGTTCTTGGTCTCGCTCAGGCTGGTGGGCATGCCCGCGCATGCCTGGATGAGGAGGACGGCCGAGGTGCTGCTGCGAGGTCTGGGGTTCGTGGTTCAGGTGGCGGAGAGGACGGCCAAGCGCTGCGACATGTCCGGCTTCCAGGTCTGGCTCAAGACGGCGGATCCCAACCGCATCCCGCAGAGATGAATGCTCTTCATCCCGGAGCCGGTTGGTAGCTTGGAGGGTGCGCCGGAAGCCTTGTGGTATGCTGTCCAAATCATCAGAATGGCGCCGCCTGTTAGGGTTGGTTCCGCGGTAACCAGGGCACCACCGCCGCTGCCGCCTCCGTCCGGGGAGGACTCACGTGATCAGAATGATAGCAGAGGGAATGATGCAAATCGCAATGGGCAAGTTGTGCCGATCAGTTCGAGCTCGAATGGTGGCGAGTCGCATGACTCAACGGCGGCGCCTTCGCCGGCGTCCGCACAAGGTTCGTGTGCAGCGGCCAAGGATGGGGCAACGCAGCGGGCAAGCTGTCAGGGGACCATCAGGGGCTCTGTTCTGGCCGCTGCTGGAAGTAGAGGAGCTGCCTGCGTCGCTAGCGGGCAGGTGGAGGAGAGGACTGGTCAAATGGGGCCCCCTCCTGCGCAAAGCATGCTGGGCAGGCCTTCAACTGTCACGGCCATGTTGTCTTGTGGGTCAATCCAGCTGGAGCCAAACGGTGGGCGACCGGGCACGAGTTCAAATCCACCAGGCACACCGCAGTCCGTGTGTTTGGCGCGGTGGAAGAAAGCGGTGGTGGGCCAATCCAAAAACAAGGCTGTTGAGGACCGCGGCCCCAGGACAGATTGGGTAGAGCACGAGGGCAGTTTTTCGGCCAATGCAGATATCGCAGGAACGTTCCAGGTGGGGTCAGTCGCGATCTCGGTGGAAGGGATGGGTGTGGACATGGGTCCCAAATCCAAGGGGGCTAGCGACCACATATTGGATGCGGCACAGGACAGGATGGGGCCCGCTGAAGAAGGGACAGGTTCGGACTACGAGGACACTCTGCCAGGCAACTCCTGTTCAGTGGATGGCGACGGGTTAATTGCCCCAAGATGCATTCATGAGGGGGACACGTTCTGTGTCAGCCTCTCAGCGGGAGACAACGCCTCCAATTGGCGGCCAGCGGTTCGCCCAGAACCATGCAGCCCATGCACCCCACGTATGGTGTAGGAGGAGAGGGATCCAATAGACTTGCTGTGTGGACAGCTTAAGAAGGCCATTGCACCTGTGCTATGCTGCACGCCAGTCAGAGCAGCTGCAGTCACAAGTAGACGACCAAGGCAAAAAAGGGAGCCAGTTTCAAACCCCGGGAGAAGTGTACAAATTGCAAGAGGGGTCGGCCGAGGTTCACATGCAACGAAGTAGCAAAACATGCTCATCCACAAACTTTGCTTAGCAAACAAAGGGGAGACTATCAGCGATGAGGCACTGCAAGTGTACGTGCAACTGTTTGACAAGCCACTATCTGATTGTCACGTAAAGGCCATACTTGCACTGTTTGGCTGGGAGGCCTCGGCACTGCCACTGCTAGAACACAACGGCTTGGTGGAGGACCGGCAGTGATGCCAGCCTAGGGTGGAACATGTGGGCTACCAAAATGAGTAGGACACCGTGCAAAACTTTAGTGTGGAATGTGAGGGGCCTTAACAGCCCGGCGCGTCGTAGTGCAATTTATCAGGTGGTCCAGGCGGCTAATACAAGCATTTTATGCTTCCAGGAAACTAAAATGGAGGTGATCATACCTCATGTTGTGAACCACAGTGGGGGAAATAAATTTGAAATTTTTTACTACCTTCCGGCGACAGGAACGAGAGGAGGTATTCTCCTTGCGTGGGATGCCTCTGTGGTGTCCATATCCCACCCCCACTATACGACTAATGCTTTAACTGCTCTAGTTAGCCACGGCGATGGGGTACAATGGTGGATAGCGGTGGTGTATGGCCCTCAGCAAAACAACGAGAAAATTGATTTCATGCAAGAGCTGGTAGATATTCGTGAGCTTATTGAAGGCCCGTGGACAGTCGTGGGAGATTTTAATCTCTTGGTGAATCCGGAGGATAAGAACAATGTTCTTGTCAACAGGAGAATGGTGGCGAGATTTCAGGCAAAGCTAAATGCTTTAGAGCTAAAGGAGTTATACCTAAATGGCCGGAGGTATACGTGGTCTAATGAAAGGATGGAGGTCACTTTGGAGAAGATCAATCATGTCTTTGGTATGGCATCATGGGAAGAGTTATATCCAACTTGTCATCTCACAGCTCTTAGTTCAGCCATTTCGGACCACTGTCCGTTACTTTTGGACCTGACGGTGGACTTGTGCATGGGGAGGAGATTCAAGTTTGAATCATTTTGGACGAAAGCAGATGGTTTTCAACAAGTTGGTAAAGAGGCGTGGGCATCCATACCGCAGGGTGGAAATACTTACGTGGCCCTCGACCTGAAATTGAGGCCGACCGCAAAAAGTCTACAAAAATGGAGCGACAGGTGGATAGGGAACATCAAGTTGCAGATTGGCATCGCTATGGAAGTTATATACCGTCTTGAGAAGGCAATGGATGCACGGATTCTCTCACCACAGGAAGCTAGTCTTCGTCGAGCACTTAAGCAAAAACTTCTCGGGCTCTGCTCTCTGGAGCGTACGATCGCAAGACAACGGTCTAGGATTCTTGTGCTTCAGGAAGGGGATGCAAATACTAGTTTCTTCCACCAGCACGCATGTCATAGGCAAAGGAGGAATATGATCACCGCGATCAGACATGGGACTACAATTGCCACCACCAAAGATGAGATTACAGAGGAAGTGGATAGCTATTTCTCCAAGGTGTTTGGCACGGTGCCACGACGGGGTCATTCCATTAATCTGGACTCACTACAATTGACAACTAGGGACCTGTCACATCTTGAGGCTCCATTCACAGAGGAAGAACTGGAGCGTGTGGTTAAGAAGATGCCGCTTGACAAAGCACCTGGGCCCGACAGGTTTACTGGAAGGTTCTACTCTTCCTGCTGGCATATAATCAAAGGTGACTTAATGAGAGCTTTGCAAGCCTTCTTTGATGGGGATATGAGGGGTATGCCAGCCATAAATAAAGCCATCGTAACGCTGTTGCCCAAAAAAGATGGTGCAATGGACGTCACGGATTATCGCCCACTGAGCTTGGAGCATGGAGTCATTAAAATCTTTTATAAGGTGCTTGCGACGAGGCTTGCGGTGGAGCTGCCGCAAATTGTGGGAAAGCACCAAAGTGCATTTGTGAAGGGCCGGTCGATCCATGATAACTTTATGTTAGTACAATGCTCTGCACGAAGGTTACATGCGCTTAAAGCCCCGGTGGTGATGATAAAATTAGATATCTCAAAGGCTTTTGACTCAGTGTAGTGGCCATTTCTTCTGGAGGTTCTCCATGTGCTCGGGTTTGGTCATCGGTGGAGAGAATGGATATGTGGGATTCTGGCAACTTCATCAACTAGAATCATGGTAAACGGAACACCTGGCATGCCTATTCTGAATTGCATCGGATTAAGGCAAGGGGATCCTATCTCCCCCATGCTCTTTATCATGGTTATGGAGCCACTTCAACGAATGTTCAAGATGGCAACGGAGAGGGCGCTTTTGGCTCCGCTGGCGAACACAGGAATGAAACACTGGCTGTCCATATATGCGGATGATGTTATGGTCTTTGTGAAACCAAATGAAAGAGACCTCCAAGTGTGCGTCGCTGTAGGATCGAAAGTATGTCTAGAGGGGGGGTGATTAGACTACTTGACCAAATAAAAATCTAGCCTTTTCCCAATTTTAAGTCTTGGCGGATTTTAGCAACTTAGCACAAGTCAAGCAATCAACCTATACATGCAATTTTTAGAGTATAGCAGCGGAATGTAAATCATTGCATATGAAGGTAAAGGGGAGGAGTTTGGAGGAAGCAAACGCAATGTAGACACGGAGATTTTTGGCGTGGTTCTGATAGGTGGTGCTATCGTACATCCACGTTGATGGAGACTTCAACCCACGAAGGGTAACGGTTGCGCGAGTCCACGGAGGGCTCCACCCACGAAGGGTCCACGAAGAAGCAACCTTGTCTATCCCACCATGGCCATCGCCCACGAAGGACTTGCCTCACTAGGGTAGATCTTCACGAAGTAGGCGATCTCCTTGCCCGTACAAACTCCTTGGTTCAACTCTACAATCTTGACAGAGGCTCCCAAGTGATACCTAACCAATCTAGGAGACACTACTCTCCAAAAGGTAATAGATGGTGTGTTGATGATGAACTCCTTGCTCTTGTGCTTCAAATGATAGTCTCCCCAACACTCAACTCTCTCTCACAGATTTGGATATGGTGGAAAGATGATTTGAGTGGAAAGCAACTTTGGGAAGGCTAGAGATCAAGATTCTTATGGTTGGATTGAAATGTCTTGGTCTCAACACATGAGTAGGTGGTTCTCTCTCAGAAAATGAATGCTGGAAGTGTAGGCACGTTCTGATGGCTCTCCTCGCAAATGGAGGAATGGTGGAGGGGTATATATAGCCTCCACACAAAATCTAACCGTTACACACAATTTACTAAACTCGGTGGGACTGAATAGTGAAACTCGGTCAGACCGATTTAGTTCAAAATGTGAACATTAGGATTTTTGGTGGGACCGACATGTCAACGCGGTGGGACCGATTTCGTTAGGGTTAGGGCATAACGTAATCTCGGTGAGACCGATCACATGAACTCGGTGAGACCGATTTCTGTAATAGGCAAACAGAGAGTTGGTCAGGCAAACTCGGTGGGACCGATCGCTCATTTCAGTGAGACCGAAACATTACAAAGAGGAAACAGAGAGTTTGCATTGCGAACTCGGTGGGACCGATCGCTCATCTCGGTTAGACCGAAACGTTACGAAGGGAAACAGAGAGTTAGCAATCCCGTCTCGGTGAGACCGAGATCCCTATCGGTGAGACCGAACTGATTAGGGTTTCTGGCAGTGGCTATGTCAAATGAACTCGGTGGCGCCGGATAGATCAAATCAGTGGGGCCGAGTTTGACTTTTGGTTTGGGACATATGTGGATATGAGAAAGTGGTTGAGGGTTTTGGAGCATATCACTAAGCATTTTGAGCAAGCAAGCCATTAAGCAACACCTCATCCCCTTTTAATAGTATTGGCTTTCCTATGGACTCAATGTGATCTTGGATCACTAAAATGAAAAGAGTAGAGTCTTGAGCTTGAGCCAATATATGTCCTTAGCATTTTGAGGGGTCCACATTCCTAGTCCATGCCATGTCAATCATTGAACTTTTTGAAATGATCATCTTGAATGAGTATTAGTTCAATGAGCTATATGTTGTTAAGAATTACCAAAACCACCCAGGGATTAGTTGCACTTTCAATCTCCCCCTTTTTGGTAATTGATGACAACATATAGATCAAAGCTTCGACACATGATAATAAGAATGAAATATATCGTCGCTTTGAGAAGTATGTGATAAGCAAGAGCTCCCCCTAAATTTGTGCATTATTTAAAATTTGCTTTTGAATGCAAATGCACAATCGATTAGGATCATGGGTTACTCTTCCATGTCACATACATCTTGGTGGAGCACTCAAAATGATGGAATATGAAAATATGCACTCATCACCAAGGCAAAGTGAATGATCATACAAGAGAGATAAATAATGTCATCATCCAAGCACAAACATTAATGTAGGATATGATCAAACACATGACCATAAGTATCTCGCACACATAAACATAGATTATCAACCAAGCAAGCACACAAGAAGTAGCAAACAAGTAGCAAAGAGAATGGCAAAAAGAAGCAAGCACTCTCTCTCGAAGCCTATGATCTATACACTTTCTCCCCCTTTGGCAACAAGTTACCAAAAAGCTTGAAAATGCATAGTGCTATGCGGCTCTCTAAGCTTGATCTTCGGGAGGCGGTGTAGAGAGGACTCCAAGAACAAATGCATCTATTGAGGTTGTTGGAGCTGGTGGAGTTGCAACCGGAGGGGCAACTGAAGCTGTAGCTGCAGGTGCTGATGCAGTAGCTCTTGTATCTGTCACACGCACTGCTGCAGATCTCTGTGCCCTAGGCACTCTCTGAAAAGCATCTGTGGTAGCTTTCCCTTTCCTCTCCTCAGCTTCTTCCTGGAGCTGCTCAACAGCTGTCTGCATCTCTGTCACCTTCAAGTCCAGATCATAAAACTTTGTTTCCATGATCCTCTCCAGGCTCTCTTGATTCTGAGTCAGGGTGGCCAAACCTTTCTCAAACCTCAAAGTTGCTAGGAGTACTTCTGCTGCCATCCTCATAGTTGTCAGAGGGACAAGTGCCCTCACTTAGATTCACTTGCTCCTCAGACTTGTTCTGGCTATCACTCTGATCAGACATTCTGGCACTGCAAACTGAAAGCTGACCCTGTGAATAGTTATAGATGAGATAGAGTGGATGACCATCACAAAGTGCAGAGATTTTGCAAAACAATTGAGTCAAAAATTTAGTTTTAGTTTTCCACAGAAAGTATTTCGGAGCTACCGATTTGTTAAACTCGGTGCCACCGAAGCAATATTGGAATCTGAACTAGTGAGATCGGTCAGACCGAGACACAGTTCGGTGAGTCCGAGATTGCTAGGGTTTCACTGAGAGTTGAACTCGGTCACACCGATTTGCAACTTTCAGTTAGACCGAAAGTTACAAGTGCAATGGCCTAAGCCAAATCGGTGATACCGATTTCTTCAACTCGGTCGGTCCGAGATGAGTTCGGCAGAAACCTAACCCTAAATGTTTGAATCAAAACTAATCTAAAGGAAGTTTTCGTTGGATAGATTGATCTCATACGTGGTAAGAATCATGGCATTGTCTTTGTGCTAAGAATCGAAGGTAAAGATTGCACAAAGGGTCGAACTCATAGCCTAACTTGGCGATGAGCTCGCTACGGCGGCAACGGCGGTGTAGATTTCCGTTGACGGCGGCGGAGACCAGCAGCAGGGGGTCGCTGGCGATGAGAGTACAATCCGAAGACCCGAGTCGGCAGAGCAGGACACGCGCGGGCGAAAAGGTTTCGGAGAAATTTCCAAAATTTGACCCGTCGGTATATATATCATGACCCTGTCGGTGTGACCGAGTGGAACAACTCGGGGGCACCGAGATGCAGAATCGCAAGCGGTTACTGCAACTCAGTGTGACCGAATGGTTCTAATCGGTTGCACCGAGATTGAAAACCTAGATCAACTCAGTGAACTCGGTATGACCGAAAAGGATGAATCGGTCAGACCGAAATTCACAGAGAGGTTTTGGAAGTTTAAGTCTATGACAAATCGGTGACTCCGAGTGCTCCTCACCCAGAGGGTTCGAATCTGACTTGATCAAACTTTGTGATGTAGCATGAATAGAGTTTGAGACGAGAAAAGCATAGATAGCTAAAGGAGGTTCTTAGGCATTCTTGTCCATCCATTTGGCAGAAGAAACAGACCAAACAATCAAAGCAACAAATGGATGTCCTCGAATGAGAAAAAAATATGCAACCAACATGCTCACACAATAAAATGGCAAATGAAATATGTGGCAAAGCATGCACAAACACTCTAGCATCTATCAAGCAATTGGCGATGACTAGGTCATCTATATATGAGTATATTGACTTAGGAGTCAAATGAGAACATTTGATCATAGGTCATACTCATCGTTTAAGCACAAGTGGGGTTACCACTTTTACATAAAGCATTGTTGTGTTCACACCATTAGAGTTGCTTTAGCTCAATTCTTAGAGTAAAGCTCCCCCTAGATGTGATATCCCCCCTAAGAGGGATGAACTAACCTTGGGTTTTGTCGATGATGACTTCATGTAGATGTTGAAGATGTGGATGCTCAATGTTGATGTAGATCATTTGGAGCAATCCAATGGAGTGAGTTGCACTTTCAATACCTACATGGGTTAGTCCCACAAGGAACAAACAAGGATATCCATAGACATAGAGTGAAGTACACACAAGATGATGTCCATGAAAGTATTAGGTTACCTTGTCCCTTGTCTTACCAACAAGAGGGTTTGTGACTCCTTGAACTAGTGCAAGATGTTGAAGATGATTGCACTTGTTCTTGCCAAAATGATATGAGTGAAATATGTTGGCGGAGTCACCCTCAAGAATTCTCTAGTTCTTCTTCTTCGGGATCCACATCATCTTGATGGGAATCCTTGGAGTTGTAGTCGTACTTGATGAAGTAGAACTTGATGTAGTCTTGGGAACCCACTTGACCAAGGCCTTAGGAGCTTCTTCAAATGCATCAATCTCCTCTTGAAGCTTGTCCTTGCCTTTTTGCTTGAGGTCTTGTGGTGGAAGATCATCATGAGCTTGTGTCCCCTCAAAGGAAGTAGGATCATACTTCTCTTGCTGAGGAACAAACTTCGTCTTGGGGTATTGATCTTCTTCCCACTCAACTCCATTGGCATTGAACTTTCATTCAAAACCAACACCTTGATTCTTCCGGTGCCTTCCTTGCTTGCGTACAATTTCCTCAAATTGCTTACTTCCGGCAAGGCTCTTGTAAACACCTTTCTCTATAATTCCCTTCAATAAGCTATTTTCTTGCTCAAGTGTAACTTGGCTAAGAGAATCATTAGTGGAATCAAGAGAACTACTAGAAGCAACAATATTGGATTTAGCATGATTATTATTACTACTAGAAGAAGAATCTTTCTTACTCTTGTTGCTAGATTTTACTTGTGGCATTTAAGTAGACAAGAGTAAACGCTTGGCAATGTAAGAAGAACTTTTCTTACAAAGATCATCATTGATTGCTTTTAAGAACCCATGCTCTTTCTCTAGGTTGAGCTTTTCAAAGCGTAGTTTCTCATGAGTCTTTAAAAGCTCTCGATGATCTTCTAAGGTAGTTTCATGAGCTAACTTAAGAGTGTTTAGTTCTTTAGTTAGATGCTCAATCTCCTTCTTATCATCGCCATTCATTTTATCTTGTTTAGCATGATTAATAGCAAGTTCATCATAGTTTTCATCACTAGAGTTGTCAACAAGTAAATCATCATCACCTAGCAAATCATCTTCATCACTATTGAAATCAACATACTCGGGGTGTGATACCTTTGGGCCTTTAGCCATGAAGCATCTTCCAATTCCTTCATTTGGTGAGTCAAATATGTCATAGGAGTTGGTTGACACAAGTGCTAGACCGGCAACACCTTCATCTTGAGTATATTCGGAGTCGGAGTGATAACTTCTCTCGGAGTGGTGGTCGGAGTCGGAGCCGGATACCCATTCACCAACATGAGCTTGATGTCTTCATTTTGTATATGTGGCACCCCGGCTCAGAGGGAACCGAAATGCCCCGTATTCCAGCCCAGAGACAAGTCTTCTGGAATACGGCACTGTTGGCATAGAACAAATCAGCTCTTTATTGCTATGAACAAGGTTACAAGGGTACAAAGATTACATCGGCACAGCGAGACTACGCCTGCCCAGGGTAGTTCTATGCTAACAGCGGAACAACCCGAGGAAGCAGAGTACCCTCGGCAGCGGAACAACGACGGCAGTGGTGAACTCCACTCCGCAGGGACTCTGGCTGGAACGCGTATCCTAGCTCGCAAACTCGGAATCCTCGACAAGCAAGCAATCATGGTATGACCTGCAAACTGGCATGACACGCTAGGTGAGTACTTTGAATGTACTCGCAAGCTCACAGCAACCAAAGAAATCAAGACAAGCAACAGCATGGCATTTACAGGTTAAACAGGTGTAATTATGATGATGCTAGAACTACATAAGCACGGCATGGCATATAAACAGGATGTCACTACATGCAACATGTTAAAACTATCATAGTACAACTTACTCTGTCGGGGTTACCTCGTAACCACCACATGTAGGAACTTACCATCGAGTGTGCCGCATGATAACCTCGGGACCAACCAAACTTGGTATTACAATACCGTAGTGATACATGATCACAAGGAGCTTGGTCTTTACCCGAGATCACCACATAACACTATCAACCAAATCCGGTATCCATGATACCACGGTGATCCTCTCATGATCACGATCAACCAACGTCGGTATCCTCGATACCACGGTGATCCTCTCGCGGTCACATAAAGATCAACCAACTTCTTTCTTATCGAACCGGAGTTGTTATAAGCAAGATTATTATACTGTTGACCCATAGTGTGTCCTACTACGAACTGTGCCCATAACCGAGGACGCGGCTATCGATAGATCATACACTCTGCAGAGGTTAGTACACTGTACCCACACCACGGAACTCATGGCCTCGTGCTCCCATTCGGGTGGACCAACGACGTTCCGACAAAACCCAATCTATTGCATGGCACTCTCCCGGCCACTCCGACACACTCCCCTTTGGGCTATGTCATGGGTGACCCCTGTGTCCTTCCGACACCTGCCACCGTCGTGGCCAAACAAAACTGTCCCAAATGGGGACCTGAGCTCAATACCAGAACTGGGTTCACAAGGTTATAGCCGCCTACCTGATCAGGGTAGCACGCACTCATAACCTTCCCTGGTTGGAGGTACCAGCAAGAGGCATGACAATAGACTGAATTAGGGCTGCCCCATCCCAGCAAGTGTGGTTGCACTGGTGAGCTCGATTCGATGGCGCACTATGACTCAGCCAACAGGTGTTCAAGTTCGATTAACATCCGGTTAAATTTGAATGATGATGTGCTGAGCCATGATAATAGGATGAACCATAACAACTGGTAAAGAAACATGCAGACATGTCATCATCTTAGCATGAACTACTGCCAGTGTTAACCATGAGCATAATGCTACCAACGAGTACCTGATAACTAGCAAGATGCACATGGACAGAATATAAGGATGAGCATAGAACATAAGCATAGAACATGAGCACATATAGTAGTTTCAGACAGAATAACATGCACACATTAAAATAACTTCTTAGGTACGAAACCATAGCTACTGCAAATCCATCATGCAAGTGGCTGTCGTGGCTTGCCTGGTACTAGAAATCCACCGGGGAGTAGTGTGGAGGGTCCGCGGAGAAGACTGCCGGAAACAGTTCTCTCCCGGAGGGCTGTTTAGGGCAAGGGAAAAATGGTCATTTACACGGTGTCAGAACATTATGGAAATGGTACCAACAGAACGGGCTCGAAGAGACGAAGAAGTGGGCTTTGGATTCACCTCGATCGGAGTCACGAGCAAAAAGTTATAGCCGTTTGAAGTACAGGGACTGATCTGTAAAAATTATATTCTCAGACGGGTCCCTGACGGCTAAACCGAAAGCGCACTTGGCTTAAATACGTTTTCTGGAAAGGAAAACGTAAACTTGGCCGCAGTAGGAGGAAATGCGCTTTCAAACAGGGAAAACGCACTTTGCAAAGTGCACTTCCACTTAAACAGCGCGGGCCCGGGGGTTGACTTGCTTATTAGGCTGACAAGCGGGCCCCACCGCTGACCTCTCTCTCTTTAGCCTTCTTCTTCTTCCTCCCGTGTGTGCTCGCGACAGAGAACAGAGGCGGGGCGGGCGAGCGGCGTCGGCACGGCCCGGCGACTCAAGCCGTCTCCGGCCGAGCTTCGGCCACCGACAGATGTGGGAGGCGAAGCCGCACCCAACCAGGGGTCCACGAGCGTCGGGGAAGGCCGGCGTTGTGGCGACTCACGGCGGAGCAGAGAGACAAGGCAGGGGCGCGGCCAGTGGTGGGTTTGTTGCCTCCGGCCACCTCCGGTCGAGGAGAGGGCACTGGCGGCTTCGGGGAGATGCGCCACGTCCATCCCCGAGCAGAGGGAGCGCCAGGGAGGAGCGGGACGGCGGCGAGGTGCGGCGCGAGAAGAGGACAGAGAGGCGGGCGGTGGTGGTGGTTGCCGGTGATGTGGGCTACTCCGGCGAGGGACAAGTGGGTGGGGCGACTCAGCGGAACGAGGGGAAGGCAGTGGAGGTGGAGGGGAGGCTAGAGGGGGCCTGTGGTGGCCGGAAACGAGCGGACTCCGGCGACCACCGAGGAGGATCGGCAAACTCCGACGAGTTTATGCGACTCCACAGGACAAACGAGGCGAGGGAGGAGTGTATGAGTAGCGGAAGGAGTCGGGGAAGCTATATATAGGCGCGGGAGGGCTTCGGGAGACCTCGAGGGAGCTCTAGCTCCATGCCAATGGAGGTACAGAGGACGGACACGTCATGGGGAGCTTGACGGCGACGCGACCGCAGTGATGCAGGGCGAGGCAGTAGAGGGGAAACGACGGCACGAGCACGAGTGAGCTACCAGACATGAAAGTGACGCAAGAGGCAGAGGAAATCGACGATAACAGTGGCCGTGGTTTCCAGAGCATGCTGTTCGACTTGACTGCCCCGTGGTCACCGCGTGAACCATGGCATACAGAGCTCCCTGGCCGGTCAAATCATGTCCAGAGTGTTGTCCTTCCAAGGGACAGTCCCTGGGAGATGATGGATCGAATAGAAACACTGTGGGTAGATGGGAATGATCCACAGAAGTCTTCTGTAGCAAACTTGGACATGAAGCTGAGATGAAATGGGATAGCCTCTAAGGATCAAAGAATGTCATCCATGCTTAGGGTATGAAGGACTATGATCCTGTGGATTTTCAAAGGATTTGGACCAGGATTTGGCATAGTTGCTTCACAACTGCCCAAACTGGTCCAGAAAATGAATCATGAAGTGGCACTCTAAGGGATGCTTGGATTGAGCTGAAATTTGGTGGCTAGGAGTTATTTGGATACATGAACACACTGTAAAAATTTCATACCATTTGGACATGCCAAAATAGTACTTCCTTCACAGTGGTCCTCTCTGGACAGAATTTTGGAAAAATTCTAGTGAATTATTGGATAGATGAAATGAGCCCAAATTTAGTGGAGAGGTGAAATGTAGGTAGAAGCATGTTCTGGAAATTATTCATGAATTATGGAGCAATAAAAATTATAGTTGCTTCACAACCGAAAATAATTACCAGAAAAAAAGATTTGATGTTGTGATCACACAGATGATGGAATGATGATCAAATTTTGTGGAGAGGTATTATATGAGCAAATGAATGTGCTTGAAAAATTTCAACTCATTTGGATATGCCTAGCTTGCACTTCCTTCACAAGGCCTCTTTTTGAGCAGAAACTTTGAAAAATTGCTCAGGAATATTTACTAGGCAAATGGAGTTGAAATTTGGCATGTGGCAATGATATGGATAGGAAAGAGTGCACAAAAAGTTTGAGATCAAGCAAGCAAATATAAAGGGTACTTGCTTCTCAACTTGACAGCTAGGGCAGAATCGGAAACAGAATATTTGTGAAATATTTTTGAACATGGCAAGGAAGTATTTTGACATATCTGAAGAAGATATGTCCCAAAGGATTTATGAGAATTATTTGGGAATCTTTGGAATGCTGGAAATGTGGGTTGCTTCACAACCCAGGGCAGACAGGGTTATTCCTTTAATAGGAAAAAGGAATATTCCCAAGAAAAGAATATTGGGATTGGGCCAAGATGGAAATGGCAAGGTCTTGGGATGGTTTTGAGATTGACAAGCCACTTGGGAGAGGAATCGAGGGTGATCTCTCCAGGTTTCAAGACCACTAAGCCACCGAAGGGCAAATCCAAACCAAAATCAAAAGAAAAAGAAAATGGGCAAAATCCAGGGTGTTACAGTATAGCTCCTTGATGATTTCTCCTTTCTTTATGAATCCTTGCTTTTGCGAGAGGTTCTTCGTTCATAACGATCATCTCTACTGCTTCTCTCCCTTGGAGGTGATTCTTCTCTTTTGCTTCTTCTTTTAGGTGAGTCTTCTCTTCTTTGTAGGGAGCCGTACACTCATGGAGTAGTGTCTGGGTCTTCCACAATTGTAGCAATTACGCTCACGACTAGAAGATCTTTTGTCATTGTAGGACCTTGACTTGGAACTTCTTTCCTTGCTTCTACTCTTGTAGAACTTGTTGAAGTTCTTCACCATTAGGCTCAATTCCTCATTGAAGGCTTGTTTCTCACTTGATGATGTAGGAGCATCACATGAGGCTTTGTAAGCATCACTAGACTTGTTGTGAAGCTCTTCTTTATCCTTGAGTGACATCTCATGAGCTACAATTCTTCCAATGACTTCCGTTGGCTTGAGATCTTTGTAATTTGGCATCATTTGGATCAATGTGCACACGGTGTCATATTTTCCATCCAAGGCTCTTAGGATCTTCTTGATGATGAATCTGTCGGTCATCTCTTCATTTCCTAAGCCGGCAATCTCATTTGTGATGAGAGCAAGCCTAGAGTACATTTCAGCGACACCTTCACCATCCTTCATTTTGAACTTGTCAAGCTGACTTTGAAGCACATCCAATTTGGATTCCTTGACGGAGTCGGTACCTTTGTGCATATCAATCAAAGTATCCCAAATTTCCTTTGCATTCTCAAGACGGCTGATTTTGTTGAATTCTTCGGGGCACAATCCGTTGAAGAGGATATCGCAAGCTTGAGCATTGTATTGCAACATCTTCAATTCTTCCACGGTAGCTTCACGATTCGGTTCTCTCCCATCGAAGAATTCACCTTGCAAGCCAATACACACAATAGCCCAAATGGCGGGGTAATGTCCAAGAATATGCATTTTCATCTTATGCTTCCAACTAGCAAAATTAGTACCATCAAAGTAAGGACCTCTACGGTGGTAATTTCCCTTGCTAGACACCATACTCTCCTAGGTTGTGAAACCAAGGCTATGATCTCCAAAGCAATGGAAATTAAGGCAAATGGAGACCAAAGCTCTGATACCACTTGTAGGATCGAAAGTATGTCTAGAGGGGGGGTGATTAGACTACTTGACCAAATAAAAATCTAGCCTTTTCCCAATTTTAAGTCTTGGCAGATTTTAGCAACTTAGCACAAGTCAAGCAATCAACCTACACATGCAATTCTAAGAGTATAGCAGCGGAATGTCAATCATTGCATATGAAGGTAAAGGGGAGGAGTTTGGAGGGAGCAAACGCAATGTAGACACGGAGATTTTTGGCATGGTTCCAATAGGTGGTGCTATCGTACATCCACGTTGATGGAGACTTCAACCCACGAAGGGTAACGGTTGCGCGAGTCCACGGAGGGCTCCACCCACGAAGGGTCCACGAAGAAGCAACCTTGTCTATCCCACCATGGCCATCGCCCACGAAGGACTTGCCTCACTAGGGTAGATCTTCACGAAGTAGGCGATCTCCTTGCCCGTACAAACTCCTTGGTTCAACTCCACAATCTTGACGGAGGCTCCCAAGTGACACCTAACCAATCTAGGAGACACCACTCTCCAAAAGGTAATAGATGGTGTGTTGATGATGAACTCCTTGCTCTTGTGCTTCAAATGATAGTCTCCCCAACACTAAACTCTCTCTCACATATTTGGATATGGTGAAAAGATGATTTGAGTGGAAAGCAACTTGGGGAAGGCTAGAGATCAAGATTCTTATGGTTGGATTGGAATGTCTTGGTCTCAACGCATGAGTAGGTGGTTCTCTCTCAGAAAATGAATGCTGGAAGTGTAGGCACGTTCTGATGGCTCTCCTCACAAATGGAGGAAGGGTGGAGGGGTATATATAGCCTCCACACAAAATCTAACCGTTACACACAATTTACCAAACTCAGTGGGACCAAATAGTGAAACTCGGTCAGACCGATTTAGTTCAAAATGTGAACGTTAGGATTTTTGGTGGGACTGACATGTCAACTCGGTGGGACCGATTTCGTTAGGGTTAGGGCATAACGTAATCTCGGTGAGACCGATCACATGAACTCGGTGAGACCGATTTCTGTAATAGGCAAACAGAGAGTTGGTCAGGCAAACTCGGTGGGACCGATCGCTCATTTCGGTGAGACCAAAATATTATGAAGAGGAAACAGAGAGTTTGCATTGCGAACTCGGTGGGACCGATCGCTCATCTCGGTTAGACCGAAACGTTACGAAGGGAAACAGAGAGTTAGCAATCCCATCTCGGTGAGACCGAGATCCCTATCGGTGAGACCGAACTGACTAGGGTTTCTGGCAATGGCTATGTCAAATGAACTCGGTGGCGTCGGATAGATCAAATCAGTGGGGCCGTGTGTGACTTTTGGTTTGGGACATATGTGGATATGAGAAAGTGGTTGAGGGTTTTGGAGCATATCACTAAGCATTTTGAGCAAGCAAGCCATTAAGCAACACCTCATCCCCTTTTAATAGTATTGGCTTTCCTATGGACTCAATGTGATCTTGGATCACTAAAATGAAAAGAGTAGAGTCTTGAGCTTGAGCCAATATATGTCCTTAGCATTTTGAGGGGTCCACATTCCTAGTCCATGCCATGCCAATCATTGAACTTTCTGAAATGATCATCTTGAAAGAGTATTAGTTCAATGAGCTATATGTTGTTAAGAATTACCAAAACCACCCAGGGATTAGTTGCACTTTCAGTCGCTCTTTTACATATCTTTGGAGAAGCTTCAGGTATGCATGTCAGCCTGGCAAAGAGTGCAGCCTATCCGATCCGGTGCATGGCTAAAATCATGGAGACGGTGGAGAGGATAACTGGATGCAAGGCTGCTGCGTTTCCTTGCAAGTATTTGGGGATGCCACTCACCATTCGGAAGCAGTCAGCGGCCCATCTCACCGGGCTGGTGGACCAACTTGCTAGAGCTCTTCCCAAGTGGAAGGCAACAAAGATGCCGAAGAGTGGACAGTTGCTCCTGATTAAGTCAGTTTTATGCGTGATCCCGGTACACACTATGCTAGCAATTGATTTGCCGCAAAAAACCATAAAGGCAATGAACAAAATCTGCCGTGGATTCCTTTGGTGCGCCGAGGCTCAGGAAAATGGAGGGCATTGTGCAGTCGCATGGGATCAGGTGTGCACGCCTATGTGGGCTGGTGGGCTGGGGATTCCGAACCTCAAATGGATGAACTTTGCGCTACAAGCCCGATGGACCTGGCTACAGAAAGCGGACGGCACCAGGCCCTGGGCTGAATTCAAGATCAACGTCCCGGCGGCCACTTCTCAGATTTGTAATGTGGCCATCCGCACCACAGTAGGCAATGGCAATAGCACGCTGTTTTGGGAGGACAAATGGCCAGCTGGAGAGAGAATCAAGGATATTGCACTGTTGATATACACCCGGGTAGGGAGCCGGACCCGAGCTAGCCGCACTATTGCCCAGGCCATGCATGATCATTCATGGGCTAGGGACATTGGGCTGGAGGTGTCTTCAGATGAGTTAGATGAATACATGAAGCTATGGATTAGGGTGGTGGATGTGGAGCTAGTGCAGGACGAGTAGGACTCTGTCGCTTGGACTTGGGAGAGGAATGGTGAATACTCTGCAAAGTCTGCGTATGAGGCAATGTTCTGGGGACGTGAGGTGGCGTCAATGGCGGAGTTCACCTGGAAAGCCAAGGCACCTTTACAATGTTGTTTCTTCATCTGGCTCGCAGCACGCAACCGGTGTTGGACCTCTGACCGACTAGCTAGGTGAGGACTTGACCATCAAGACAGATGCCCTCTATGTGATCAAGAGCAAGAGACCATTAACCACATTATGTTACACTGTGTGTTCGTAAAGGAGGTATGGGCGGCAGTCCTTCAATCTCTGGGCAAGTTGGAGTGGATGCCGGTGGCTGGCAGCAAAATTGAAGACTGGTGCAGAGACAAGGGGGGTACAACAAAACAGAGCAGAGATCGGGCGACAGTTTTCATCCTGGTTATGTGGGAGATATGGAAGCATCGTAACGCCGTTATCTTCGATGGAGCATCGCCATCCAAGAACTATGTTATTCTTCGGATATGCAAGGAAGGAAGAGCGTGGAAACAAGCGGGTTTGATCAAAGGTGACACGGACGGGTTCTTTCATGAGGTGGAAACATGGGCTAGCGCGAGGAGTTAATTAGTATGTACTTGAGGTAGAAGTAGTAGTGGTGGTGTCGTGTACATGTAATATTGTAAACATTGACGTGGAGGGGCTCTTTACCCCATTCCTTCGTTATAGTAAAGTACGCACACTCGTGCATATTCGAGAAAAAAAAAGATAGTTAGCAGCGCTTGGGGAGTGTCCGTGAAAGAGCACTCTATGATTGCCTATAGTTAGCTATATGAGCAGGACCCTTACTTTGCGCGGGACAATCAAATGCTTTCGTGCCTTTCCTTTCCAAATCCGTCGGACGATGTGGCACCTTTGTTACTAAAGCAACTCATGTGAAAAGTCAGACAACAGGCATTGCAGACACGCCTTCTTACGGGGCGTGAAATCCAAATAAAACGTTGGCTTGGTCCAGCGCACAAACCTCTGCTCACACACATATGGGAGACAGACCTATGAGAGACTTGGACATGCCGTTCCTAAACATTGAGCAACCGCCTCAGGGACCAGGAGTACCCATGCAGATGACCAGGAGAATACCGCCTACCAAGTTAGCCTCTAATCTTTTGTCCTTCAACCCATACTCGATGTGCTGGTTGAACAACCGAATGATACCTCTGCACCCCTCTGCTTTCCGTGGCTTTCTATGTAGGCTCCATTCCGACATATGGGAGGTATGGATCCCTCAACGTGGTGTTGTGACGACCACAGTGTACGTTCAGTTGAGAAGATCAGATGTGACTTACCGCACCCTTCAGGGCATCAAGGAGAGGGCTGGGTACCAACTTTCAGATGCATTATTCTATGTGGACCAAGAAGAAGAAGGTGTGGAGTCCATCGTCACTGTTGATTGCAAGCTTAGGCTACAACAGATGATGACAAGGTTTGCCATTGCTGGAGTGCTGATTTTTGAGGTTAGAGAGCGGGCAAGGATGGCCCGACCCTCACCTCTGGGACTACACGGTTACTACCCACGGCAGCCCCGTGGTCGTGCGTCCATCCCGTCTGTCAGGCCGGTGCTGACGAAGCCCCGTTTGGTAGCACAACCGGCATATCGTGCGTCGCCGGCATTAAGGGCCCGTGGTCGCACACGGGGTCGTGGTCGAGGTAAAGTTGTTTCGGGTTTGCATCATCGCATTACCCTACAGAACATCCAAGGCACGATGCTGGACTATTTCACTGCCATCGACAATCATAGCTGAACCGGGTTCACATCGTCATATTCACTAGTTTCGTAGTTCACTACATCGGCCAGCGGTAGTCCTTAGTTTCAATCTTTTGGTTGTATCTCCTCAGATGTATTCCCCTACGGGTATGACGCGATCCTGCGTGGTACAGTATTATTGTATTTTGTGTCCTACAATGCCCAGTTGTACTTTCATGTTATTAAACTTCATGACATGTTTCATTCCACTCTCATGTTATTCGATTGGCAGCATAAGCACAACATAATTCAACATTGGCCATATCTTGTCGTGCCACGCTTATTCGTATGGTGCTTCCTTTCAAGTAAGAGAGATATATCGTCTGGCCTTCTTCATATGACGCCTCTTAGGTTGGCGAACATCCTTCGTATTAGACGTGTTGTGTAACGCCAAAAGCAGTGGCGAGACCAGTGCCAAGTACAGTAGCAGTGGCGAGACCAGTGGCGCCTTTGTCAAACAGGCCACCGCGGCATCTTAATGGGAGTTGCGGCCAAATTGTAAGGCATTACATAATACATCGATGTGGTCTGACCCGACCGTCAATCCGCTTTCCCTCGACCCCCCCCCCCCCCCCACACCCCTTCCCACCCGCTCCCATCGACCCACCAACACACTCATAGAAACACATAGTCGCTTCTGGCTTGAAACCCCTACTTCCTCGTCTAGCGGCTACACGGATTGGCCATGGTTTCGTGGAACGATGGTGACAGTAGCAGCGAAGATGAAGGGCGCAACATCGAGGTGAATACTTCACGTTATTTCCGTCTAGGTGTAAGCAACATTGCAGGATAGACGCACAACCTACTCTAATTTGATGTATCTGCCGATCCGTCGCAGATCCATGATGACTCATCCACGGAACGGGAATTGGGACGTCCTGCGAATGTGATGCATCCAATCCAATCTGGGTATCGTAGGCACACATACGGTGCTGCTTCGGCGGGTTGCGTGAGTCCACCTCATAGTATTGTCATTTACAACCTAGAATAGAAGTTGCGCAATGTTTAGCTTTCTATGAAAATGCGTACATAATTATGACAAAGAACATCAGTCCTCCAGGAGGTTGCAAAGATGGTTGATGAATCAAGGCCTTCCAATTTTAATAGGGCAATTAAGGAGTTACGGGACAGTTACGCACACATTGTGGACGTTACAAGGAAGGACAAGGAGCTGCAGGAACGATGGAATTCTTCGTTCGCGCAAGAGAACAGACAAATGCAAATTGTACTGACTGAGCTGCAAGCTGATGTGGAGAAGCTAAGTGAAGTTGTCGAGCCAGATGAGCTGCATAATCTACGCGAAAGTATGTACGCGCTGAGGAATGAAATACAGGAGTTGAGGGCCGAGAAGAAGAAGCTTGAGTATGTAATCGAAGACCTCATGAAATCAGGGGAACAGAACAAGGCGAAGCTCAAGAGAATCTGAAGTGTTTGTGATGAGTAAATAGTGGTCGCGCTGTTATGAGTGTAATAACGATGAAGCTTGCTTTGGCCGTTCCAAATTTTGTGAACTGATAGCACAGTCAGCCATGTCTCCTGCCATTATTACGATTACATGAGTTTGTAGAGGGAAAGGCCTAGTCTATGCCACAAATTTATGTAATCTTCATAACCTTTCCCCTTGCAACAGACTCTTCTGTGACCAGCTGTGCAAGTTGCTGCTGAAGATGGTGCTTCTCGTCCTTGAGCTTATACCTCTCCTTCTCAGCCTTAACTCGCAACACTTTGTGCATGTTGCTGGCTATCGTCGTCGCCAGGTTCTTCAGATGTAACTCCGACTTAAGTTGGATCAACTAACGTTTTGCAACACCCAGCTTATGTACAGCTATCTTTAACTCGTCCTACACCTTGCCTACCTCATTCTGTAGCTTCTCCTGCATAGATGCTTGGTGCTTCCGCTTCCGTGTGACAAGCTTTATGTAGTCTCTGGCGCTCTGAAGCTTGTCTACAGATCTGGCACTTTTCTCCTTCTCATACAAATTCCATACTGCAATCAGAGCTCTCTTCATGCTATATGGCCGCTCTTTGTCCTTCCATTCCAAGAATCCGCTATGGTTTCCTTCCTGCATTACCAAGACGGGGAAAACATGTGAAACAAAGGTTTCACAATTTATAAGTTTACAGTTAACATTATTTGCCTCACTTTGTTCGCGCAAGCGATGAACCTCCTCCCAGTGTTGGTGCCCTGGAACGCGACGAACCTGCTGCATCTTTGTTTGTGACGGCAACGTACGTCTGCATCTCCCGCTAATCTGCAGTAGCTGTCGTTAGGTATGGTCTCGGGAATCTACGAACAAGGACCAAGTTTGACTGGATCTGATTAAATGCTCTTCGCTACAGCGACAGGAAAACAGATCGACAGCAGGTAATAAAGAAGGCCAAATGTGTACTCACGTTGATCCCGACGGCTTTGAAGTCCTCTCCATCAGAGGAATTGCTATCACGGCCCAACGACGCCATTCCATCTTATGTTTCAAGAGGTGGGAGTCTGGGAGACCTGCTGCTGGCTTGCTGTTTACATAGCGTCACTGTTTGGATGGATATTCAGTATGTGGGACATAGTCGTCAGAGCTTTTCAAGATGTGCAACGCGAGCGCACATAACACGCCGAATGCTTAGTCAGACTTTACTGGTCGGAACCTCCGACAGTTTACATAACATGAAACTAGCACTCAGTTCCGTTCCTCACCTCCCACAACCCTATCATCAATCCAGTGGCAGCTCCTACCCCCCACTTACTTCCCTACCACAACGAAGCCATGGCGGCCCAGCCACCTCTGCCGCTGGGTCAAGCACTGATAGCCTTGATGGCTATGCAGGACGACACCCTATGTGACACTCTGTCACGTGTCGACATGCTGCAGTGCATTAGAGTTGTTGGCTCCGATGGCAGCCTCGTGCAGTCCCTACCAAGACTATCTCTGGCAGTGGCCAAAGCCCTCGACATGCATCTCGTCCTCGAGGACGATGTGTCCCCCATGGCAGGGCCGGGGCAGCATACACGACGGTGTATGCTAAGTCTGATGGACTCCCCTCCGATGATGGCGATGATTCTTGATGGCTATGATTCCACGACACGGGTAAGAGGGTACCAGTGGTAGAGAGCATATATTTCTTACTGATTTCATTACGTAGTTAGCTGGTTTGTGGCATACGCATATGAACAAGTAGTAAAATTGGTTCATTTCTTAAGGATTTGATGAAGTACCGCCTCGACGCCAACGGAGACTGGTCAGCATCAATGGATGGGCAAGGCGAAATGCAGTTGCATAATGTGTACAATGTCGTAAACATACAACTACCACCGATATCGGCACAAGGTTTCTAGGCACTCCACCTACAAGGCAATCAATTGTTCAGGTACAACAACGCAATTGCGAAGCTGCTGAAGGTTGCGATTGCACAACCCCCTTCTCGGTTGTATGGGTACAGAGACTACATCATCCTTGCTGTTTTTAACATCACGATAACCATAAGCACCGGGGACAATCCAGCTGAGTCAAGTTGGAACCTCATATCTCCTACCACGTTGGCTCCGGAGTACTACGAAGATGTTGTGCACCATGCCGGCCGAATATGTGTTGTCACCAGTGGTGGAACCTGCTTCGTGTGGGATCCTACAACATACTATTAGTACCTCATAACCAGCGCATCCACCAATCATATGCGCATAGGCTTAATTTAATGAATTTAGACCATGTACACCCGTTGTGTGTGTGCTAAGTACGGGTCAACGCCGCGTGGTGCCGGTGTGCTTCGCCGCCCCAGGGCAAACCCGGCTATTTAGGATGCATCGGCAAGCAACTAGTTCGTTCATACGTTTCCACTGTGTACAATGTAGTACTGTTTGATAGCGAACGGCGATTGGCTTGCCTTCATCGATCTGGGAGGCGACATTCACCTGCACAATGTGTACAGTGGTCACAACGTAAACCTGCCAGCACTATCTGCACAAGGATTCGACCCAGTGCAGATTTCTGGGAGGCTCGAATTCGGGTACAACCTTTTCAGGGTGGAGCTACTCAAGGTTACAATCGCCGATCCACCAACCAGAAGATTCGGCTACACCGATTACATCATCATAGCGGTCTTCGACAAAGCAATCGCCATGAACACAGGATTCAACCATGCCACGGACAGGTGGCAAATAATGTCTCCGATTGCTTTGGCACCACACTACTATGAGGATGCAGTGTACGTCTATGGCCGAATCTGCGCGGTCACCATAGGCGGAACTTGATTTGTGTAGGATCCTTCAAACTACGGTACATACATGAAAGCCAGATCATTTGACACAACTATCTCTCTCATTTGTGTTGCACGATTGGCCTGGTAATCTATTTATGTGTACACACCAGGAACACTGGCTCCACCTAGGCACCTACACACGCCGCCCATGCTCGATGGGCCGCTGCCCAGTTTCTGGAACCTGGTGCCAGACACGATTGATCACCCAAACCGCATGTATCTTGTGCGCTCCGGCGGCATGGTGGCAGGGCAGTAGCAGGGTGTCGACCATGAAGATCGAATTGTGCGTCCATACCCATCGCTCGGTTGTCAGGTGTTCCGCTTCGACGGACTAGCTAGCCATTTCGAAGGTGCGGAGTGGCAGCAGATCGTCGACCTTGGTTCACGCTCTCTCTTTGTTGGACAAAGCTACCCCCTGAATATGGACATACCACTTTATGATTAAGACGGCAATGGCCTACCTTTCCTTAAGCGAGGATGCATTTTCACAGCTAGACGTCGCACTACCTGTTGGAATGGTCCCCTCCCTGACATCTGCCGGTACAGCCTTGACGGTACTCCGATGTTGGGCATCTTCCTCAAGAACGGATCGTCGCCAGAAAGATTGGACCATGCAGTATGGCTAGTGCCGTCTCTGCGTAACATGGCCGACTGGCACCAGCAGCAGGGGGAGTGAAGTAGGCTACCGTAACATGGCCGCATGGACAATTTGTCATGCCATTAGTTACCACCTATGTAATGATTGTACTAGTCGTCATAGTTCGTTTTGGTTACTTATGTATGAACAACTGGTTGGCATTGCCCGTTTCGGCGGGTGTGGTTCATGCTTGCTTTCGTGCACAACAAAACATAAGTACCTTCACAACACGCTGCTTCATCGTACCAGTCTCGCGGTGCACATGTTGGAGTCACAGAGCAAGTGTGAACACGCCAATACACCAAGCGCGACCAAGTATCACACAAACAATCTTACCCTGTCTGCAGGTAATGTGTCGCGTGCACTGCTTAGGCGCTTCAAGAGCTGTCTGACCATATGACTTTCTGGCGTCTACTACTTGACAACATGCTGCCCAGCGCATGCACATGGTACTATTCTGGGCATCGCGTACTGCTTAGGCGCTGCATGACCAGTCAGGTCATATGTCTTTATGGCTTCGGCTTCACAACACGCGGTCAAGCGCAGTCCCATCATACAAGTCTTGTCGCGCGCACTGCTTAGGCGTTGCATATCTGTCAGACCATCTGACTTTTCTCGCTTGTGCTTGACAACACGCTTCCCTGCGCATTCGCAGCAAAATTAAATACGTCCGTAGACTAGGCGCTATAACCGGATCAGAATTCTGACATTTTGTACACCTCAAGTGACACGCCTTTTACCTAGGCGCTCTGCCGTTTGACACGTATATCCATTTGGCGCCGCGTGCACGTAGGAATTTATTTACCAGGCTGTACCTAGCCATAGTCCCTACGCGCCATGGGTGTCCTTGACGCAAGCCATTGACAAGCTTCAGCTCACATTCGACGCGATCCATTCAGTCCAACCGCCGCACGGCAGTTGCCACCACCACTGCATCTTCTCCACCCGCACTTCCTCACAATGCCACACCAGAACCTCTCTACGATCCCTTCCACTCCCACCCTCTCTCAGACCAAAGCCATGGCTGCGCCGGAACACCACGTTGAACCCCTAGAAGGCTTGCCGGCGATGCAGGACAATACACTCGGGGTTACGATGGTGTGGCTCGACATTCTGCAACGCATTCGACTGGCTGGAAGCCACAACAGCCTTTGCCTCGCTGTGCCTCGAGTTGATCCGGTGGTGGAAAACATGTTGGACATGCCCGCCGTCCTCGAACACTATGTCGGCTGGGAGGCGGGCCCTCCAATGCCTGGACACGGCTGTATTCCGACGCTGATGGACTCGCCGGCCATGACGACGAGGATCTTGTACGAACCTCCTCCTGACAAGGCTTGTTTCCCCTAGGCTTGCGCCCACACCAAGCAATCATCTTCTCCCAGACCATCTTCTCGTTGACATGTTTCCACTGCTTATGATGTAGTACTATTTCGGAGCGAACGGCGATTGGCTAGCCATCATCGATCGAGGAGGCGACATTGTCCTGCACAATGTCTACACAGGTCACAACGTACACCTTCCGCCCCTTTCTGCACAAGGATTCATCCCCGTGCACATTTCCGGGTCGATGGATTTCGACTATAACCATGTCAAGGTCGAACTACGCAAGGTTCCCATCGCCCATCCGCCAACAAGAAGATTCGGCTACATGGATTACATCGTCATTGTGGTCTTCGACAAAGCAATCGCCGTGAACACAGGTTTCAATTATGCTGCACAACCTTGGCAAATAATGTCTCCAGCTGCTTTGGCACCGCACTACTATGAGGATGCGGTGTACATCGCCGGTCGAATTTGCGCGGTCACAATAGCCGGCACTTGCTTTGTGTGGGATCCTTCAACCTACGGTACGTGCAAGGCAACCATAGCATCTTAAGTAACTATGTTTCTTTCATTTATGTTGCTGGCAAGAGTACTGATGGTAATCTCATGTGGTTAAAACAACAGGAACATTGTTTCCACCAAGGTTCCTACAGGCACCGCTAATGCACGACGAACGGTAGCCGAAACACTGGAAACCTGGTGCCAGACTCGAGTGATCACCCAAACAGCATGTACGACCTTGTCTGCTCGAGCGACAGTGTGACAGGGCAGGAGCAGGGCGTGCTCCACGAAGATCGAATCATGCGTCCTTACCCAACCCGCAGTTGCCAGGTGTTCCGCTTCGACGGACTGGATGGCCATTTTGAAGGTGCACAGTAGCAGCAGAACGTCGGCATCGGTTCACACTCTCTCTTTGTAGGATGAAGCTACCCCCTGATGATGGACATAGCACCTTCTGATCAAGACGGCAATGGGCTTCCGTTCCTTAAGCGAGGATGCGTTTTCACAGCTAGACGGAGAAATTCATGCTAGAATGTTCAACACCCTAACATCTGCCGGTACAGCCTTGACAGTAGTCCAACATTGGGCTTCTTCCTCAACAACGGATCATCGCTGAAAAGATGTGACCACCCACTGTGGCTGCTGTCTTCTCTGCATAATGCGCCGGACTAGCGTGAGCAGCAGGGGGTGAAGCAGAGGCTACCGTCGTAGCTTTAGTTATGTTATGCAATGCTTGTACTTTTCGTTCAGATGCTCTTATGTTCTAATGTGTGTGAATAGCTCGTTGGGTTCGCAAGGGGGATGTGTTTTAGCGTCATATGTACTAATGCTTGAATATGTCAGTACGGTTCTATATGAGTTAACTTCCTGACGTAGATTTTGAAGATTACAAGTATGTAACGAACAACATATAACTTGCTTTCATAGAGTCTATGGATGTCCATACACTTCAGGCGATGTACTAATTCGATGAACCATTGCCAAAACACACGAATTCGCGCCAGTAACTCAAAAGGTCGGGTCCGCCTCGGACGCCCGGATTTCACCGACTAAGCGAGATAATCGCCTGCTCCAGCCGACCCACGGTTTGCTTCAGCTCCTGGTTCTCCCATTGCAGCTTGTTCAAGGCCTCAGGGACGGACTCCAGCTTCTTCAGGGTGTCCATAATCAGCACAGGCATGGTCTTGTTTGATGATCGGCACGTAATAGGCTCACATGGCATGTTTGCGACAGGAATGTCATCGGTATGTCCGATGTCATCATTGCCGGCCACCGCATCTTCAGTTCTCTGCAATTCAGGCTGGTACTGCTCATGCTTGGTTCTACACAAAATCTTCATGACAGGTGAACAGACTTCATCGAACAGAGCCTGGATGTACGGTGCAAAAGGAAGGCTATGGCATTTATCCGCGCTTGCCATCTTCATCTCAGTGAAAATGAAGTGCATCACCTGGAAGTCCTCCTTGTGGAACTACATCAGCAGGTTGGCAGCCCATTTGCGGACACTCCCTTTGTCGCCCTGCTTCAAGATGACTGTGTGCCGCAGCACACGAGAGAGAGCCACAAGCCTAGGGTGCATGAACTTCATATTACCGGCCTTAAATTCTTTATGGGTTGTCGCCCCGTTAACGTAGAACGGCAGCAGCTCGTCGGACTTTAGGGGCTCCCGAGCTTCGTGAATCCTTTTCTTCAGCTGTTCCTTTTCATCATCCAGCGTTGCTAGGCCAAGAACTTTCGCGAACTGGTCATACGTCGCCTCAAAAAATTTACCATTGGTCATCCAAAGCATGGTCATAGTTGGCTCGTCCACAAACAGGGTGGAGTAAAACTGCATGATCGTCTCCTCGCACCAATCCTTTCTGAAAGTGGTCAGGCGAAACACTCCTCTGTCTATGCATGCCTTCTCCAAGCCAGCAAAATCGTTCTGTCTTACATGATCCCAGTCGATGGTCTTCATCTCTACCACACGGTTCTTCAACCCCATGACAACGGTTCCATAATAGTCCCGCTGCTCGAGCGAGTGAAATCTAACATCCGTCACGCTCCTCCCCAGCTTGTAAAGGTTCGATATAAATCGGATCCGACGAAGGACTTGGCAGCTCTCCTTCTTCATGTTTGTGGCGTGCCGGTGGACGGTGCCTTGTGCTTGAGTGCAAGGGATTAGATCAACTGTCTCAGGTTCGTCTTGACAATGGTCGCCAAGGAGCAACGTTGTTCCGCCGTCAGTCGAGATGACAGGCAGGTCAGATGGAGTTGTCTCCGGACGGGCTTTCTTCTTGTTCTGCTCCGTGCCCGCCACTAGCGATGCGGCGCTGCTATTCCTTTTAGCCGTACCAACTAGGCCATTGGGGCCGGGGGAAGTTGTTGCCGCACTGACTGACTAAGGTGAAAGGCTGAAGCGGGTTAATGCCGCTAAAGTCGCAGGCTCAGATGATAAGTTGACGAGCTTTGATGTTGAAGCTCTGCCTGAGTTAAATGTAGGGTGTACGCGAAATGATGACGCGGCGCCCACCGCCGACGGAGGCGTTGCGCTCAACATCGGCGGTACAGGTGACTCAGGCCGCTTCGCCGGACTGGGCGAAAACAATTTGGTCACCTTTGCCTTCCTGCTGATTTTTTTAACACTTCTTTCCAACCCTTGCTCTTCCATAGCCTTTCTCTTCTCTGCCTCTTCGTCTGCCTTTCTGTTCTCAACCTCAAGGATGGACATTCTTCTTCGTCGCTTCAAGGTACGTTCTTTCAATCGAGGTGACGCGCTAAGGTTCATGGCTTCCTTTCCCTTCTCGTCTGCCGATCGAGGTGACGCGCTAAGGTTCATGGCTTCCTTTACCTTCTCCTCTGTCGATGAAGGTCCTAAGACATCCATATCCACCATTTGCACCACCGCATCCAACCCTGAACTGGCGGCCTCATTCATGTTATGTTCACCATCACTCGTGTTCATGTTCTCAGATAACTGACTTGGAGGAACACTTCCTTCACACGAAACAGAGTGAGGTCCGGATTTTTCCTTGGTGTACATGATCTTCTCAGATCCAGGAGACTTCAGAGCTATAGGGGTGACGAAGGTAGCATTCAGCAAAACTGAACTGATGCTTCCATTCGCTGCTTCTGCTCCAAATTGCTCTGTGACTTGGTGTTGCTGTGCTGTTGTACAATTCGACTCGTTTCCGCTGGAATCGGCACACTTGCTCGATACAGGCCCGCCTCGAGTCCCGTTGGCATCTGTGACTGTTATGCCCCACTTACATGTAACTGATCCGGCAATTGAAACGGGTCGCCTAGCGTAGACCTGATCAGAGAAAGTGAGACCATAATGATTATGAACAATACAAATGGAAAAATCGACAAACACAATTACACTTGTTGTGCCAAGATGTACCGCTTTGTCTTGGCTTCGCCAATGCAATGATACATTCATTTCTGCTCCTTCTGTGCGATGGTCGTAGGCGTCTTTCGGGACTTCTCATGCGTCTCCCATGACAAATAATTCGGTATGACAGTCAACAGCAGAACCTCCAGTGGGAGTTCCTTGTTGGAATTGCGGGTTGTCGATGCAGGCACCAACATCCTCCGCTGCTTTTACTGCATGACATCTTTGAGATACCGGTTCATCGGTGCAGAGATGAACAACGGTCTGCTCATTACCATCTGCGTCTGCATTACCGTCAGCAGCAAAGTTCGATATCGGGGTGGGTTCACCTGGTGCTTCAGTATGTAAAGTTGGTTCAATGCCCGGAACCACCTGCGTTCATGAAAAATTGCCAAAACACAAAAAATATACAATACAAACAATGGGGCATCAGCACTCACACAATGTTAGTGATTACCTACAACAAGGCAGTGCCTGGCTTTGGTGGCTGGATTTAGACTGATGAGAGTTAGTTGACGCGATGGTAGCCTCCTCATGTGCCCGGCTTCGCTGTGACCAGGTGGAACTTGTGGTTGACACAGTTCGAACTTGCCCGGGCATGGGCATACCAACAACTTCGCTATCGTCTATAAATGAAACGCCGTTACCAAAATCACCAAACGGTGATGGACCAGGCGTACTGGCGATACAGTCGTCCGCAAATTTTAAATCAGAGAGAGAGTTACCATAATCCGGCAAATGAGATGTTGTAGATTCATACGAAACGGGGACCGGATCCGCAATTTGGCTACCACATGAGAATTGATTCAGGAACGTGTTCTGCGCAAGAACATGACGAACTACTGTCAGTGTTCAATACAGCAGCCGCGGAGCTAGATCTAAGAGAACTTGGTTGTTGACTAAACTAAAGACGGCACAAATTAAACAAATAACAAGGTTATAGTGACAAGACCACATGTGACCTTATGCATCACACAAATAATTCCACCTTCAAGCAGAAAAAATTAGAAAGGATTGCCGGTTGTGGTCACTTACATCCTCCCACGGTTGATTCTCATGTGAAACAGTGGCCTCTGCACACATTTCATGCCGCCTGGACTGTTTACGGTGTTGACGATGGGTCGGGGCCAGCTTAGGGTGGGCTGACAGTCGAACCACCGGCCAGCCGGCGAGGCCTAACCTGCCGTCGAAACCGATGTTAACCGCCACCGATACGGTTTCAGCACGATAGATTTTGGGAAAGAAGGAGAGGGATGAGCCCGCTTACCACCCCAGGGATACAACACGATGAAAAATGGGGGAGTATGGCCCACCAACGAAAGGCCACTAAGCCAGCCCAATAAGCCAGGCCATCGGCCTTCTACACACATCGCGTGAAGATTATAGCGTCCAATCACAATATCAGACATACTGAGTGGTTTGAATCCAACGGCTATGCAACAGCGGACCATCTATAAATTTTGAAATGGCACCATAGCTTCATCACAGCCACAACCATACCATGGCTTCCTCTTCGGACAAAGGAAAAGGGAGTCTAGATGAACTAGTAGGACCCCGCAGTGGCACCTTCCTACCGCCAGAGATGCCATCCACCGAGGAGCTCGACTCCTTTGTGCCACAGGTCGTGCACTGTCGTTGCGGTGTGCCAGCCTGCTACACCGCGGATGAATTCAAGATAAGAACCAAAGGAGAGATGGGTTGCTGGGGATTCGTCTGCAACCACACCAAGGGGCCTACGCCATATTTCGTAAGCCAAAGTTTTGATATCCCGTCTTTATCTGATATCCACATTTTGTATCTAAAAAACATGTCAACTGATTGCAAGAAGGTGCTAGATGCGCAAGCAAATACTGGCTAGAAACTGAGAAACAATACGAGCTGTACTGGTTCGGTGCCGGGTACGTGGAAAGAAAAGAGAAGAATATCTTGGAGGAGAAGCAAAAGAAAGAGCACAGATCTAAGTATCAGAAGCGATTCGAGGAGTGATGCGCTAGGAAAAAGGCCCGCAAAGACTTTTTGAGTTAGACTAGATTCAGGGTTGTTCTACGTTAAGTTGTATTCAGTCTGAGCAAAATGAGTGAATAAAGTAGGTTTCTCTACAGCTATTGTACTCTTATTTCAATGGTCCCCTGCATCGAAACTAGAAAGCATAACAAAATATACATGAAAGTGCCATTATCCTCAAAAGCGAAAATCATAACACATTTTCAAACAACATGGGGTACATGGGGTGCTGACTTGACAAATTCAAAATTCTAGACATAATGATATCACTTCAAACATGAAGTTCAGACTTGTTGACAGCATCATATAACATGCTCAACATCTGTAATTGGAGCAGGCTCGACAAATCCCTCGGGTCTGCTGTAACAATGCAAGTCAACCATCTGAAATGGCTTGTATTCTTCGATCATCTTCCGAACTGTGGATTGATTAGTTAGTTCAGCCATGCTCATCCTGCCACCTGTATTCAACCTCAACCACCCACCTGAGCTCATCCTAGTTCTGCACCTTGATTTAAACATCCTCCTGTAAGTTGAGCTGAACCTATTGGTCCCACTAAATTTCCACATGATTATGTCACTTCGCATCACCCTGCTTCGATAGTACATAAAATCTTTTGGGCCCAACCCGTGCTGCACTAACTGTTCCTTCAGATTTTCAATAGTGATTGAATCTTCCATCCATGGCTCAGGTGATGGTTGACGGAAAGATGCTATATGGACAATGAACCTAACCATCCACACCTTATCGATCTGCAGCAGACAATATAAACATTTATTTAACTTTTACAATCAGATCATGCAGGTACAAACTAGCAGCCGGGGTTCATGATTCATCTCAGCACACAAATAAACATCCGTAAGACCATATATTGTAAAGCACTAAGCCCATGTACTAATAACTAGTAACAGAGTTTAAGATTCATCTCATTACACAATGAACACCTGCCCTAGAGGCAGATCAAAGAGGGCAGATCGGAGGGTGATACTTGTAGCACAAGGAGTTGACATCGTCAGAGAACAAAAATATCTGCTTGCAGCTCCTACGTCCAGAGGGTTTGACGACATCCTTCATGATAGGGAATGCTGACATCCTTCCTTTCAAGTATGGGAGGAAGCTCAGCCGGGCAGATTGGGAGGGGAAGAAGCTCGAGCGGGAAGGAATGAGGGTTTCGCGGGAATAATGGGGAGGTGCAGATGCATGGCAAAGGTATTGAAAGAGACGAAACGCGCCTAGGAATCCGGCGAGGGAAAAATGAAAAGCTTGGACGATCTGAAGAGCCTGACTCATTTAGTAAACGACAGCATCTCACCCAATTTATCAGACGGTCTAGCTTCTGTCAAAAAAATGAGACTATCTGGCAGGCAAGAAGCGCCAGGTAGTTCGGCGTGACATGAGGACAACGGAGCCATCGAGGTAAAAGTAAGACGCTCCGGGAACGTTGTTATAAACGCCTAGGAAAGAGGCGTGTCAAGATTTAAATACGCCTAACAGTACGACTGATAGAAAAGCATGTGTAGCGTGGAGCGCCTCCACGCTGGCGGCGTGACCGACGACCGTGGCCAGCCAAAGGCGCCTTGGCGTGCGGCGCTGCGACATGCAAGTGGGTGCCTTACGGCATGGCGCGAATAGGGGGTCAGGCGATAAAATAAGTTTTTTTTGGGAGGAGGGGGCGAAATAAGTTAGTAAAAATTATACCTCAATTGCTCACGTGCGTAGCCTTTTCCAGTGGACATGATCCACTCCATTGACCGCCGACTAAAGGCATCTGAGCAGTGGAGAGCACGCCAAGCCTCTGACACAAAGTACTGCTGACACAGAAAACTCAAAAGAACAAAGCAGCCAAAAGCAGAGGCAAGTGCATGTCTCATGGAGTGATGGATCACTCCCAACTCCACTTGTTACCCATGAAATTATCTCTCGCCTAAAACAGATTAACTATAATACTGATAAGTGACTAACTGACAGCACAACACCGACCAATTGTCTACAACAATGTCAGTCAGCTGAGGACAAGCAAGAAACTGGAAAAGAATCATCAAGCCAACCAAGTCTGTGCACAGGGGTGTCAGTAGGAACTAGGAAGGCTGAGGCCAAGGCGGCCTCCCCGTCTCCGAACAGATCAATGTATCGCCGGCCGGGCAAGCATCCAGAGGATCATCCATACTAATAAAGAGCAAAAAAAAACTGTATATACCAATCACTGCCCGCCCCTCAGTCGCCGTAATCTGTGCTGCCGCTGCACGAGCTGCTGCCGTCCCGGCTGCTCTGCAATGAAAGGCCCCTGAGGTGGCCAGGCAGGTTGACACCGCCGTCCATGCTCTTCTCACGGAAGAACCTCTCCCTCTCGGCATGCTTGGCGGGTGGCGGCGGAATCAAGACAGCAGGGTCAGGCCTTGCCTCCGGGTGGTCTGGTGAGCGGATGTTCAGTGCAGTGGGTTTCCTGTCAGGGAGAGACGCTTGGATGGTGAGCGGCCGGCGCATCTTCTCCTCAGGTATAGATCGAAACGATGGTATGGACTCGTCTAGATGGTCTTGTGATAAAGCCTTCCCCTTCCGCAGTCTGCTCCGGTGACAGGAAATATGGTAAGACCTGACTTCAACCAATGAAGGAATAGAGTGATAGATCATACCTCCGGTATAGACTTTCAGCATCTTCTTCCTCCTCATCCTCCTTGAGATTAGATGGTACTGTCGTCGTAGTTGGGTGAACTGAAAGCAGTGTATCATGCCGTACAAGAACCTTCTGCAGCTCCTCATTCAATTCTATACATTGCGATACCACCACTTCATCCCTAGCAAGTAGTTATAACAATGAACACATCAATGCAATGACAGTATACTGAAGGAGCAAACTCAAAAGGAAATGTCCACACTTGCATAGAAAGAATCAGGGAAAACGGACAAGCAGCACCAAAAATTGAACCCTTACCTTGATGTCATAACCAGATGCATTATTCGTTGCTTTTGAAAAGTACATTGCTCTACAAGATCCAACACAAACTCATCTGTTGCTCCCTACAGAACAGAAAACTCCGATGTAAGAGTTCACAGTAGGTTTATCTTTACAAAAAGAAACATAGTGCATTCCAACAAAATTATTTCCCCAGAAGAAAATAACTGCTGCAGTATCAGCCCTATAGTTCAGGATGTAAGTAATGGTTAATATATACCTCAGGATGTCTAGGATCCATGGAATTTAGTACATCCCTTAGAACTTCCATGACACTAGATGCTTTCCGAATTATACTGAAACACAGAAAAGTGCACTGTCAGAACAACTGATGGTCCAAACGGGCAATTAGATAATCAACACAGGAAACAATATATTTGTCACATCACAGGAATTATCTTGTCAATAAGTAACACAGGACCAGGTACTTGCTCCCTAAGTATTCCTGCTACTAAATCAATATCGTGTTGAAACATGTGTTTTTATCCTTGTCAATGTTCAGGATATAGCTAACTGGTGCCATATCAGTCGGGTGCTGGGTAGGGATAAATAGGTGAATCGGCCAAAAAATCAGTTAATCGGCTATTCGGTGACCCACCTAGTAGCGATTAACTGACAGAGATGCCGATTAACTGGCTGATATTTGGAACATTGATCCTTGCTGCTCCATGTGGGTGCTACTCATAACTACGAATAGTCAAACAGCATGTTACTTGCTCCTACCATGCAATGTCAACAACTATAGCTCAGCCAAAACACAGGTGGCACCTCAAATAGAACTAACTGGTTTAGTTGAGTGATAGAAATGTATTTCTCAAGTCAGAAATGCAACAGCCCTCAAACACACCTTGACATCCAAGTGCTTACATGTCCTCAGTCCTAATTGAAACCATTGAGTAACACCATATACAATAACCAGAAGAACAATACATAACAATAACAACAACAACAACAACAACAAAGCCTTTAGTCCCAAACAAGTTGGGGTAGGCTAGAGGTAAAACCCATAAAGATCCCGCGACCAACTCATGGCTCTGGCACATGGATAGCAAGCTTCCACGCACCCCTGTCCATAGCTAGTTCTTTGGTGAAACCAGAAGAACAATACATGAATAGTAAAATCTTCTTTTGCTAAAATGACACAGGATGGTGAGAATGGTGTCAATGGCACTTACATGCTTATAATTATCATCAGAAGGAGCCATGTTTTATACTAGGAATAAAAAATAATTTCAGTTATTCAGGCATGAAAGGTTTAGTCACGGTTTTTTGAGCATAGCGACTGGAATGACAACATGTTAGCTTCATTAGAATATTAAAAATGTATCAAACTAAGATACTGGCACAAAACAAAATTAACACATATTCAAAGGTGGAATACAGGTTGATACATTTTAGCCCCATAAATGATTACTATCAACCCCATAAATTACTATCAACCCCATAAAATTAACACAAAACAAAATAATTTATGAAATGATTACTATCAACCCCATAAATACCTCGTGTCAGAAACAGGCTGCACGTTAGCTTCCTGTTGAACACCATTCGATCTGCTAGATAGATTGTCCTTATTCGGTTCGATTATTGCTTCTGGCACAGGATTGTGTACTTGTGTAATGACAACATTTGGACGATTCGAAAACTTCACACCAGCAGACTAAGAACATGAAAACATATATCAGCTATATACCAAAAAGAGTAGCTACTCCTACTATCTACTTAAAACTACTAATATTCAAATAATCACTGCATAGTGACTATATTGGAGTAGTAACTTGTAAGGTTGTTAATGCACAAATCATAGAACGACCAACAGATATTATTGCAACATACTTAAGGACTCGAAAGTTAATAATAGTATGCCTCATAAGCACATGTATTTCTCTCGGTCCAGGGAAAATATTACAGCAATGAAATTCCTTATACTACTCTGCACGATCCAATTTTGTTGCAGTACATGGAAGAAAGAAAGGAAATCAAGATAGATAATATTTTTTTAACCTACCACTAATTCATAATATGCCTCATAGTACTGGGGGAACTTTCCTTTAGCTCCACCAAGGGATGTTTGGGTCGCATCTAACAAAAGAAATATCTTTTCCCGAACTGGCAATTCCGTCTGAAACAAAGAGTATTTGTTATGTCAACATCAGTTAGTAAAGGCACACAACTGTCCTCCAACAATAAGCGAAAAAGAAGTCACCTTTTTCTTCACTATTTTGACAAGTATCGGAAGAAGCCCATTATCAATGACCTGCTTGTGGATAGACTCTCCACAGTTATTCATGAGCATCTCCAACAGCTGGAAGAAATAGCACCGCAAATGGATGTTGATTATAAATGAAAATGGATTTACTAATTTTCTCTTGGGATATGACAGGTTATTTAGTTACAGTGAGAGAAAAAAGATAGATTAACATCACACAATTGACTGCACAGACAAAAGCATATCAGGCACCTCTGTGTTCTCTTTTATAAAAAAGCAGTGATCAGGGCACCAGGGAGGCTGGTTTGCACCAAACCAAATAAAGGATTTGGTGAGTTTTGTTTTGCAATAGCAGAGGCGCAGATAATCCCTTTCTTCTTACATGTCCCAGATATTTATTAAGAAGTACTAAGAGGTTCATATGACTAATCTATAACCCCAAACACCGCAGCTGGTCGAGGAACCAAGCCACAAAGAGACTCATTCGGCACATATAACTCACCATGACGGCATAAAGTTGAGCATTCTTGCTCCTGCTTCCTATACACTTCTTTATAGATTTGATCACATCCTTCGCTTTCCTGGTGACAGTAACAGGGAGAGAAAAAAATGGATCATTCGAGGAAACAAACGCCGTCATTCCAAATGGCAACCTAAGAGCCATGGATGTCTAAAAAAAAATCAGCATGCCAAGAAGAACCGATCGCTCCTTCAGATCGATTCACCGTTCACTCAAGAAAATACGGGGATAAAATATATATTTTTAAGAGAACAGGGAGATAATATAATATATGTTGCAAAATCATAAACTAAATCTTTGAACTGGCAAGAAGTTGCAATGCTACACGCATGACTGAAGATTTCGTAACAAGGGGGTATTCTGCAAGGAAACGGCAAGATTACCCCGGATCCTGAGCGACGAGCTCGCAGATTTCGATGTTCTTGGCCCAGTCCATCTCCTTGAGCTTCTCGCTCGTCGCCGCCTTCACCATTTCCGAAGTCATCTCCTCCAGGCTCTCTTCAACGAGTTCAATCTACGATGTTTCTTCCCCCTTCGGACTAATCGAAACCTGATTCCACCACACAGATGAGTAAAATAACCGGAAAATCCCTCTTTTCGTACACAGAGGCACTAATTAAACCATAAGTATCGCGTCTTTCGCGCCCCGCGAGCACCACGCCAAGAACATTCTTTCAGGCGAGGAAGAAGAACAGATACTAATCTACAGCCACAAGATCGCTCACTTCGAAGGGGGGAAGGGAAAAAGAGAAGAGAACATAGCACGCACGAACCCGGATCGGCCGCGACTGAATCGAGAAGCGTCCCTAGTGCGTCGTCGCCGGCGGCGGTGGAACCATGGCTGGGGGTGGCTCGTGCAG